>JBAJMU010000002.1:11985407-12038071 GCA_037952995.1 Hyposoter didymator
ACGCCGATCGTTCTCAAATGTGTAGACCTGTTCGATCCTCGACCATCACACACTGCTCCCCGCTTCTCTCTTTCTCTCTCTCCCTCGCTATCCGAACGTCGATTCACACATACGGATGGCGGTATTTTCTGTCCCTTTCTTGCGTCCAACCCCCCGCAACACACCCTTGTCCAGGCATGTGCGGTTGCGAGAGAACACAAACCATGGAGGGGTTGGTCGATGGGCATATCCCACCCAGGTCTATGTTGGCGTGACAAACGCACCGCCGATACCATCATTTATTTCGCAAATGTGCTGCAAAACTGCCGCTATTCATTTTCGAGGCAGTCGATTCAGTTTTCCGCTCGGAAAGGTTCGCGACCAGTACCACTGCCGTCCTCTCTCTCCCCGCGCGTACAATTCGTGCCTGCCTGCGTCTCACCCCGCACCGCTCTCGAACTTGCTCTTCTCGATCTGTACGTATGTTTGTATATTCGTTATGTATAGACAAAGTTGCCCCCCGCGTCCCCCGTTCTTCCCGCCACTGCGGCTTTGGTTTATCGTCGCCGCACGCCCCCGCACGATAATGCAATTTCTATGCTCGGTGGATTTTTAACCGCCGAACGTCACTGGCAAAAGTACTCGACCCTTTCCCTTCGCCGAGAGCGCTCAACCCGCCGCGACTCGAATTGAAAGCGATATACCTTATAACTATAATGTACAAACATCGACGCTACTCTCCAGAGAACGATATTCGCTAAATATGCACAAACGTGAACGCTACAAACTTGTTATCTAAAAATAAGGTGATCCATCTACAGAGAACCTCATGAACTACAAATAGATTAATTGTTATGCTGCTCTGATGAATGTTTTTTCTGCTTATTTGGCTATTGCTTGCCCTGTCAATGCGACGGCTGAGCTATTATGCAAATAACGAAAAGAAATCTAACGCAGAATTCTACAAGCCTTTCTCCAATCTTCATTGGTCAATGCTCCTGAGATTCTTCTCACACAAGAAACACTGAATTTTTAACATGCTCGTGCATACTTTACAGCCCCGGAGAATAGCAGGGACCACCTTATGGTTTCGTCGCGGGTAAGAACGTTCTCGTTTAGCCTACACCGCCGTCCCTGTGCTTTTGAGGGTTAAAAATTACGAGATGATATAACGCCTTTCGCGCGAGAGTTAGAACGGCCGAAGGACTTTTGGTTCGCAAACGCGACATTCGAGCCTCTGGCAAACGTTTACACTGTACGCTTTTGTCATGGGGAAAAAAGTAGGATCGTCTCGCGGCACTCCAAGTTGATGTGGTCTCGTCTGTACAATAGAGACGCGTTAAGGGTGCCGTTCCCGGCAATTCTTCTCTCAATATTCTCCCGAAAAAGCGTAAATGGCTCTGCGGCAGCTTGGACTAGGTTAATTATTCAGGCTGACGGCTTAATTGCGGGTAAAAGAGAGGTGACAAAATCCAGCCTATGCGACGTCCCCCGAGGGAGGAGAATTTTCATAATCAAAGTTTTGGTACTCTCTCATTTCACACTACAGCTTGAAAATTTATGGAATCCTCTTATACACTTCGTGTTCTAGTCAAAAGAGAAAATGACAAAAAAAAACAGGCAATTATTAATTTTTATCAAAATTCAATCGACTATTTCATTTTCACAAACTTTTTTCTACCAAAAATAATGGAATTTCAAAATTTGGTCGAAGCTGCCGAATCGATTCTTCGAATTCGTAAAAATAGCAATTCGAAAGAATTTCAAAACAAACTAATTAGTCATGTGGCCACATTTTTCCTTCGAAAATAAACGTTTTCTCGCTGGAGCGGATACATATGTCAATGGATTTTATTTTGGAGCAGTCCAAAGTTTGACGGGCCATTCATAATCCGACTGCGTCAAGTTTTAAGCAGCGATCTCAAAATGTATAGATTTTTTATGTAATAGCGTAGTTGTAAAGCATTTTTTACGCTCTCTCGAAATATCGTTTTTAAAAAATAAATGCAACATGTAGAACAAGATTTTTTATAACATTCCCAGTCGAGTCGAAAGATATTTATGAGGCTGTGTTGTCGAAATAACAAAAAAATTCTGGAAAAATATCCTGATTTTTTATTATTCATCGCGATGTCAAGTCTCACTCGTGCGAATTAATTAGTACGCAGCCTTTATCAATATTTTGTCGTTAATTTCTGTGCCCTACTGGAAACCATTGCGCTTGGGTGGTTTGCAAAATAACTCAGCAGACAAGTTCGCGTGGAAAATAAAAACGGAAAGCATGGCAATGTTATATAGTGATAGAAAAAGTAGCGGGCTACTGACCAAAATACTCCCTTGGGATCACCCCCGTATATGCTATTTTGACAGCTTGAAAAATTGTCGCCAAATTGTTTCTCGGTTATGAAGCGTCTTCCGAGCTTTTTCCTCACTCCTATATTTATACGTGTGTGTCTCGATCTGCCGTACGTCGTGTCCTCCATCTCGAATGTTTGTATAAATATATATACGCCTATACAATCTTTTGTATGAAGGAGCGAACAACTGCATTCACGAACCGCCCTCAAAGCGAAGGAAGCAGTACGAAGGTACGAAGATCTCGAAGTTGAGGGATGGCCGGTCCCAAGAGATCACCGTGAATCTTCCGTCTTCGGTTTTTCCTATGCGCGGGCGCGCGCGTACCCAGCATTCTACCCATTTGTGCCAACAGGCCCGGAAATATCCGTGGGCACTGGAGATATTATTTCTCAAAGTTGTCGAAACATTTGTTCCTGCAACATGCGCTCACTCGTTTCTCGCATACGACCTCGTAAATATTTCTATTTATAACTCCATCTGATCCACTTCAACATAATTACATACAACGTTCTTGTCTTTTTAAAAAACAAACTGCAATTTTTTTAAGGGGTTCAGCCACTTTAGAGCAAAAAAAAATCAAAGTATTTCAAAACTCAAGACTGAAAGTTTGTTTAACAAAATAATGGCGGGCTTGTGTCCAGTGAGCCCTTTTTCTTGATTATAAATAATATTTGTTGTAAAACTGAGTGAAAATGTTCGATACATTAATTTTTATTCAAATCGCGTTGTTTTTTATTTTTTTGGAAATGAGAAAAAATCACGAAATAAATTTCAATGACGAGAAAATCATCTGATTGGTTCCCATGAAAAACTTGAGTTCCGAATCAAAGATTTGTTGCCAAAAGCCTCCGCGACGTCATTAGTTCGAACCGATGAGATTATAAATGCAACTCCGGATAGAGCTGGATTAGACATTGAAATTGCATCATCACGTGCGAATCGTTGAGCAAAAAGAAACAATTCACCATCACCATAACATAAAGACGCCGAGCGCACACAAAAGCCGGGCGGTCGACCAGTCCTAATCTCTACACATGAGCCCTTAATGGGATTTTAAGGCGTCGGAGTCCACCTGAGCTCTGTTTTCTCACCCTCATGGAAAACGAACGACCTTCCTCCTGACCTCATTTGTCTTTCTTGTGTCCCACCGCTTACCTAAAACTGGACACTCGCCAAGGATTATTTTACATACATTGGTACACCTGTCTGATGAGGAGGAAGAAATATTTTTAGAACGCAACCGTATTACTCGTCTTTCCTCCTCGACTCGTTTTTTTTTTTTTTTTTTTTTATAAAAAGTTTAGCGCAGCGTTGAATAATGTTGGTTCAGGAATTCACGAGCGAATTTCGGAATTCTACTAGAAAAGTTGTTCGTATTTCTAAAAAAGAAAAATTGAGAATTTGTCAAATAATAAATATACTTCGGGGAATAAATTTTATTCGAAAATTCCGAAACTCAACGTTCGAAAATTGAAAAAAAATTGTCGTGATATTTAGAATTTTCTTGTTTCGTTGTTTCAGAGTCGGAATCGGCAAAGCACACTTTGAGAAGCAGCCACCGAGCAATCTGCGGAAGAGCAATTTCTTTCACTTCGTGATTGCCCTTTACGACAGGGTCGGTCAACCGATCGAGATCGAGAGAACAGCCTTCATTGGTTTCGTGGAGAAGGATCAAGTGAGTCAAGTGTGTATACAAGGCGCAAATACATATTTATATATACTTCGCAAAACCCATAGAACACGAATATGTACCAATTCAATCGGCGTACTGGAATATTCGAAATTCATGAAAAGAGAACTTGCACGATCGAGGTGAAGAAAGATTTCGTTGAATCGATCGTGGTCTCCTTCGCTCTAGACCTTTTTCAGTCTCGTGTGAACATAGACGAGAGAGCATACGTTTGACGATTAGAAAACACAGGAAATGCAAACAACGATCCGGTTGATTCTCTTTAACTCGGTTTAGGAAATCGAGAAATATTTTTACACGTGTAATTAGAACTGGGAGATCATGTTGCCAAAAAGCTTGACGGAAATCATCAAAAGCAATTAAATTCCTACGCGAAACGTTCAGGGGATGATTCCCCAGCGCCTGAATTCCATTCTCCTTTTTTTTTTCAAGTTGACACTTTAGACGTGAAAAGAGTCCGAGCCCGATAACTCGAGTGGGGAATAAAATCGCTTCCCATGGAAATGCATATCCATGTGAAATAATTCAAGTACGTGAAGGTTACCGGGCGAGAATTCATGTAGTCGAACGGATCGTTAAAATTTGTTGGAATAGCGGCGAAGAGCGCAGCTTATTTTTCCGCGGAATTCGCCGAATCAGTCGCGATAAATATTGGGTCGAGCTCCGTGTCCAGATCCTCCCGTTTATCTCCATAATCGCTTTTTCCATGAAGAGAGAGAAAAGATAAAAAGGGTTGTGAGAAGGGAGATGCCGAGTGGGAAGAGGCGATGGAGAGCGAGGGCAGACGTTCAATTATTAATTGTCACTCTGTACGATTATTAATCGATGGACACGTAAACGTTAGCTATACGCACACTCTGTTCGTTTATTTTATGTATTGGGTACGATGACCGCGATAAAAAAATCAACAATATTTTCGTGTACACGTCAATGGGACGATACGATTTCCAGCTGGACAAGCGCTCTCGAAACTCCGATTGGTGTTACGTTTATTATCGAATATACATGGAAATATAGAGCGTAGTGTCGTACTCGTCAGTTTTAGTCACGCGATCTATCGATGCTCAAGATCCCCTGTCCAAATGTCGGAATCGACCAAAGATTATGGTCGTTCGCAGGCATGAACTTCATTATTCCTGCTTACCTATTATTCCGCATGTTTTAAGAGTCAATCTGCAAATAGACTCCATTTTTGTGATAGCGGTGAGACCTTGTACACATAAAGCGCAGCCTCATTCTTTCAGTCTCTGCGCACCTGTCACGAGACCGAATTCGACGAGATATTTCTCCCACTCAGCGCAGATGGATTAATTTTTAGGACAGAACGAGGGAAATTACGTAAATAGAGGAAAATAGGGGTCTCGGTTCTGTTAGCACGAAGCGAAATGGCGTTCCTTTCCTTCGCTCAATGCCAAGCGTAAATTTCTCTCTTCGATTAGCCTCTTTTATTAGCAGCAACCGATACAGGGTTGTTGACTGAAAAATTAATGAGATTCGCTCATCACGAATGCATCCTGTAGGCTTGCAATTTTGAGACACATTCCACTTTGTAAATATAATTTAAATAGAGTTTGATACTCGTGCATAACATCCTTTCGAGCTTTCGAATAATTTACGTTTTATCACCATTTCTGGGAATCGAGTTTAGTTTTATTATCTCGACATCGACTCGAACAAATTGCATTTTCCCTACAAATCATTTTACTTTGATTTATTCTCAAACTTAACGCACCAACAATTTCTGTGTTCCCTTCGAAACACAATTTCCGAAAAATATAACTGATAAATGGAAAATTAATTGAAAAAAAAAAATCTACAATATGGACGTTCCGTGGATACGGATGGACTCCCCACTTTTTCATGGGATGATGGAAAAAAGTATGGAAGTGTTTCAACTCTCTCACGATTCAATACCCCATTGTCGAGCTACAATCCAAATTGCAATAAAAAAGAAACGTCCAATTTAACACGATCCAGTCTTCATGTATAAAGTGTAGCTCAAGACGTAACGATTTATGGATCCCACACTGTAACGTTGCACGAGCTGTATTCAATTGTAATATAACATGGCTCGTTAGAGCTCAACTTCCCATTGGTCAATTAGTATGACTGTTTAAGGGAAGTAAATCGATGACCGAGCCTGTCAATCTGTGATTCCTCAACGGAGATATACAGGGTATATCGCAGTCTTGTATCAGAAATTGCTCAATGAGTTTTATCGGGAGTTAGCTCGAGTTACGAGAGAGCTGGAAACACGTGACGTCTTCTTTCTCAAAAAGGGAAAGGAGATTATATACGACGACGGTAATTGTCTCTTACGTTTGAATAACGAACTCTTCCTCAAGCTTTTGTTTCGCAACGAGCAACATAAATTTCTTTCTTTATTTATTCTTTAATAAATCATCGACACAAATTAATTTTTTCATATTTTATGAATCGTTGTTGAGCCAACGTCATTGGAAGTCATGCATGAGTTTATTTTTTTTTCCTTGAGGAATAATTCTACATTGTTGGGAATACTGAAATTGTGAATCGTTCACTCTCACGCGGAACTCGAAATTATTTTATCAGCACGAGCTAGACGACTAAAAAAAAATCAGAAAATTATTTATCGTCATTCATTTTCCAGTAAGAATTTCCTGCATGGGAATACATAAAGGCAATAAAGTTTTGTTTATTTTCTTTCACATTCGGAAATAAAAGTACATTTATTTATCGACTTAGACGAGCAGTGTGAGTGAATTTCCACATACGCAGACATAATATAAATATATCGCATTAAATGTAACATCTCCTCCAGAGGGCACTTGTTATACGGTTCTATCTAGCGATATTTCAACTTTCCTCCAGTAGGAACACGCGCTGCCTAGCCCACTAGGACGATAAATCACCGAGCCATAAATCCACGAGAACCCGATAATGCACCGTGTGGCGATGGTAAAAGGGCGAATTCGCACCACTTTATATAGGCCTGGTTAATACAGCGAGGCAACGTTATCGAATTTCGTAACTGACAAGGACATAGATTCTAAATGTCAGAGCTGGTCACAAGGAGCATGTGCGAGTGCATGATGCGGTAGAAAAGAAACCCTCGAAAGTTTATGACATGGCAAGATAAAGTTGCTATTTATATTGGACATAAAAACCGTCACATGAATAGTTTAATATAAAGCGATGAGTCTGGTTGACCACGTGGCACCACGTGCTTCTGTTTACATCGCGACTTCCGGAAACCTCGATCTACTTATACAAACGTATATTAATATGTTGAAAGGCTTAGCTACATGTCTTTATACATAACTGCACATGGGGTAAATGAATATGCTTCACGTTTGCCATGTAATGTTTACCATGGCTGTTTCCCATGAACCTGTATCTCTGTTCTTGTCTCGTTTGCTCACACCTTGATTATTGTCCACCTCGTGCTCGAGTGTCTCAACTCCCTCACTAATCCTCTCTTGACTTCGCACTCCCTTTGTCTCCCTCGCTCAAACTACATAACGCTTCCTCCGTAATACCTGTGTACGTATAATTCACATGAACCGGACAGTCGCATCGCGTGGCCTCCCTATTAATTAGGGTCATGCACCGAGGACATACATCAACCCTTGGCCAGTGCGAACGCCACGCGGATCTTCCTCCGTCCAGAGAGAGCTTAGAGAGTCTACGGACTCACAGCACAGGGTCTGACACTTAGCTGGCTTGGTTTATACACGTAAAGTACTTACGTCTAAACTGACCTCCTGCCTACAACGATGTTGCAGAAATGTCGTAACAGAAATTATATCAAAACTGTAGATTCAAAGCTGCAGATGAATGTGCCAATGCTTTGCGGGCTTTTTCTTTATGTCTTTTTCATCGTCTCGTCCTAGAACGAGATCGACTGATCAGCATTTATCAAAAATCACGAAAATACGGATGTAAATTCATAATACAGGGCGAGGAGGTTCCACACGGAGGAAGTAGTCGTAAAAGCACTGTTAAGTGTGGCTCTCCGTAGCTCATTCATTCCCTAGAGCTTACGTATCATGTATGCAGCATGTGAGTCTCTCACATTGACAGAAATAACTCTGACGGTCGTTAATAACTAGCAAGAGATCGTGTAACATTTTGGGGGCTATTATCGTTCAACATTCTAGAAAAAAGAGCAATGAACGTATGCCTTGAACTTACAAAATGGAGCTTGACGAATTTTCTAAACTTTCGATCTTCGAAGGCTCTGGGAACGCCGATTTGAAGGAAAAGGATTTGTAGAATTTTGATTCAACGACACAACGCCCCTAATTACACGAGATTAAACTTCAATAGATTTCGCCGTCCCTTTTGATAGATTGGGCCTAAAAACATCAAATTAGGAAGTTTCATCAATCTAACATGAAAAACAATGTGAATAAATACTCGTGGTTGAGGGTAGTCGAACGAGGGGATACGTAGTTGAAAATGCATTACCCATGGCTGTCAGGCATATGGCGCGATGCAACACACGCATGACTCGTCAACGCTGAGCCATCCGATAATTATGCATGGCACGCCATACAGAAGAGAGCACGATATATGGATATTTATGTAATGGCACTCCACTTTTGCCAGCGCGACGCATCAAGAAATTAATAATTAGCGTGAGATGGAGTGAACACGTTACATACGTATCTCGATGTAAAACCTATCACATCAGCTCAACCATTAGCTCGTAATCCATTTAATTAAAGTATCTGTAACGTTGATTCGGCTGCAGATGGATCTAAAAGTCATTTTTCATATTTAGACATATGAAAGTCCTTTTTAAGATTGATCAAATGGATAATAATAGCAATTAACTTCTAATAAAATGAAAACGGGAATAATTGCAATTTCACAAGTTTTGAGAAAAAGAAAATTATCCAGATTTAGTTAAGATGTATTTGAATTGTTTTGATAATACATAAAAATAAGTTTGAGGAATAATAATTTGATGTAGCGTGACAGAAATAAAATGAAGTGCATTTGTGACATTGCAGGAATCCGAGGGTCAAAAAACCAACAACGGCATCCAATACAGGCTCCAGTTGCTCTACGCCAATGGTGAGTTGAAGAATTATTTATGTCTCGATCGAGATGAAGGACGAAGTAAATGGCTTTTGCTATAAGTATCCGATATAGATATATATTTGTGGGGATAAGAAACGTGCGTATAAAAGTCAAAATGGAATTTCAGTAGAGACGAAAGGCTACTATACACATAGTTGGGGTCTCACTTCCATTCTTAAAACGTGAACAAAACACTGTTCGGTATTTTCTTGTCCGTATATCTTCTCATCTTGGCGAGAAAGAGTGCGAGAATGAGAGGAAGTCAGAGAAAAACAGAGCAAGGGGAAGAAAGGCGAGGATCACTATCGATCTATAAACGATCGGTGTCGGCGGGTGGCCCGCGACTCTCCTCTATAAGTAAGCTGCATATATAGTTATGCTTGCAACCTGTTGTTCGGAGTTTGTGAAGAGAGAGAGAAGGAGAGCGCGATAGTAAAAGAGGAAGAAGAAGAGAGAGAAAAGCGATATTTTGGAGGCTGCTTCAGTCGCAGAGTGTGCCGCGCGCTGATCCGGGGTCCTTTTATAATGGACCGTGCGAAGCGACGATGACGGGCCATCAACATTCCGTGCAGACACCCGGCGCTGGTCTCTTAGGGCGGCTAAAAAGCTCCCGATCGCAAAGAACACTGCAAGACGCAAGACGTCCGTCGCGTCCTGGTGAGAGCGAGAGAGCAACCGAAAGGAGGCGCGAGACGCATCTTCCACAGAGAGGAAGCCACAGGGGGATGAGCTCCTGCAACAGAGACATATTTTACGTCACTCCTACCGCCACGACATCTTTCTCGCTCTCATTCTCATTCTCTTCTCGTCTCTTTCCTCCGCGATGCGGTCTCGCAATCGGCAAAAAGAGACGCTCGTACGACCGCGCCGAGACTTAGAACGCGCGAAACGTGCACCCGCGCTTTTTGGCTCTCTTATAAAATCTCATATCTACATCTATACCTCCGCGTATTTGCGGACCTTACAGGACTTAATTCGTATACAGCTTCCATGAAAACCGGTAGCGCCTGTGCGAAAAAGAATCACGAATGTTAAGGCGATAAGAAAATTGACGATAATCGCGGCAGCCACATCGCGGCGCACCATCGAAAAGAGGCATCGCGAGAAAAATTTTATGAACACGTTCAATGAAAGGAGAAGAGACTTCAGCCACTTCTCAGTTACGAACGCTCCTTGCAGACTGCGCACAAATGTAACCCCGCGGTCTTTTGCCAGCCGAAGTGTTTTTTCCTCCTCCCGCCGCAAGAGATACGATCCGACCGCGACAGAGACATATTTCACGTTTCTTAAATTCTCGCATACATAGACCGTTTTTCTGATAATCCATTGTAACTTTCGTCCAGTCTCGTGCGACGTGAATGGCGATTCGCTCGAGCGTTTAATTTGCAGACTTTCCTGTAAAAATTTGTAGTTTATTCAACAAACGTTTTGCCAAAACTTTCATAATAAATTATCGACTGAAATTCACGATTCCGTCGAATTGTATTTTCCTTCCTAACTGACAAATTCACAACAGGTATCGTGAACTTCTGAAGAGACATTGGTATGAAGGAATAGAATGAGCAGAGAAAAAGAGAGGGAGGAGGAAGAGAGTACAGCAAAGAAAAATGTGCCTTCCGTCGTTTGAGCCCGTGCCAGCAATTTTTCACTCCATTTACGCGAGTTCGGTGAGTTCCCAACCCAGTGATCCCTTCAATCCTTTCCGTCGTCAAAGCTCTTCCTCTCTGTCGCTATTTCTCCGCGTCTTCGTTATCTTCTTGCTCGATTCTTGTTTCTACGATATCTGCTCCCGTCGCTTGCTTCTCGCTCGTGTCCGCGTTGCATCTTATCTTTTTATCTTTCCTCTGTATACGCAGTGGAGGAAAGTCGCGAGGCATCATCTTTGCTTTTCTTCTGTGTAGACCGAGATAACGTTTATGTACCTGCGTAAACACTTCCATACGTTTACTGCACAACACGAACGTATAATATCCAGTTGTGGTTTTTTTTTGCTCCGGCAGTTTGATGTCGATCAATCAATGCGAGATTTTTACCATGTCAGCAACGAGCACAAGCCTCTGCTCATTCTTTCTGTCTCTCGTTCTCTTCCGTTCTTCCTGTGTCTGTGGTGCGTGAGGTGGTACCGCCCGAGCGCCATCTACGGAAACTAAAACGTGTTGCAAACATCGCGAACAAGAAATAACTGACTGTCGCAAAGTAAGCGAATACCAGGAGAGCGAGAAAGGCGCGAGAGATCGCTCCCGCGGATATCGATCTAGTATCACGAATACCGGACTAAAATTAGACTCGTGATGATTTTATACTGTTCCATAATTCACGTTAAGGGTGTAAATTGCTCGAGAGACCATTCACTAGGATGTTTTCTTTTTATTGAATACTCTGCCGTTCGTATAATTCGGTGCTGCGTAGTTCGTTTTTTTTTTTTAAATCTCGTTGCTACTTTTACGTCAATCGTCTTCGACTGAGGTCAAGCATCTGGTACGAAAGGAAGTGAAACATTAATTAATCCTAATGGGTTTGCAAGCTGATTTCCAGCTCGAAAAACTTGTGTTTTTATTCTGAAAGTATGCCGCAATAATGTCTCGATAAAATGATATTTAACGAGTTCTCGATTAGAAATTCATTCTTGACTAAGCAGCAATCGCTGAGCCTCTGTAATTGAATATCCTTTTTGCTGCTGAAACCTTCAAACAGATATCCGACGATTGCACACATCGTGTATAATTCTTGACTCTCGTTTATTTCCTTTTACAGTCGAGTTGCTCGCGCTGTAACTCGGTGAACGCGATTTGTCCAATATATTTATATAGATATATGTTAAAGAGAACGTTTGATCGATATTCGCGATCGAGTGTACGCGCTCTCGCGATTTCGATTCTTTTATCTCGTGCTCTATAAAAGTTTGATGCACAAAATGCTACTGCGGCGGGTGGCACGTTTCGTTGGACATATATATGCGAAGGTGTTTTCGATCTCCTTTACTCTGTGTTCGCGATGCTCGACTGTTCGCGAAGACAAATTGAGGTGCGAGAGCGCACACGCAACATAGTCTCGTTCGGTTGTCGTTGGAGCTGCACACACGATGATCCGCAAAAGCAAGCAGGCCCGATTCTCGACTCGTACCTCGTCACTGCTCACCAATACGAACGAGCGTGGCGAGACACAGAGTGACACACGCGTACAGACAGAAGTGAGGAACAAACTCAGGCGCGCGACTCCCCGTCAGGTGTCTCCGTGCTTCACGTCATCGCGTCACCGATCACCCGTCCGGAGCAATAAATCTATAATTAAATAATAAATAAGGAGCGTTCCCCGGGCGCGTTGGTCGCGAGTGACGAGCAAAGTCTCCTCCCATATCGGGTCCTACCCCTTTTTGTCGTCACATCAAGTCGACTCTCTTGGCTATCGTCCTCTTCCTTCTCCCTTTTTCACTCTGTATCCTTCGAGCTCACGGATGGACCCATTGGACGTTCGATCTAGCAATTCCACACTTGTACACATGCGATTCTCTTGTTGAAAGCTATCAACGGAGAATCGTCACCATGGACAATATTCCTCACTAGATATATATCTGTCGAGCAGAAAGAAATGGCAGAAGAGTGACAGAGAATGCAACAAAAAAAAGAAAGATATAAACTGCTGCTACGGCTACTGCTGCTACTCTTCGGTGCTCTATCCTCGATATACGGTTTGAGTAATAAGAGCAATACCAATTATGGTGAACGACTATCATCATTATTCGAGAATCGAAGTATAAGCACGCAATCAGCAGATCACCTAGCCTGGCGCTGTACACGCTTTGTCGTCATCCATCAGTCTTGCCTCTCCGCAGACGATCCAGTGACCACCCTGCAAGTGAATTCCCCAGTTATGCTGATACACCAACACACGAGTGAAATCACAGAGATTCCATCGATCCGAGCGCATGTACCGATCGAATGAGATCGGTGTAAAGAGAAAATCGATATGCTTTTGAGCCTCAGTGGACTGCCAATCTGATAAATCGAGTCTACCTCGTTTCGCGTTCATGAACAGTCTCTTTTTTCCCATTGCCTTAAACTTACATTCGGTTCTTCAAGCATCTCTGACCGCGGCACTTGCTTCAACATCTGCAACTTTGATCAGCGTATAAATCATTCGGGAATGCCGATGCTATAGTCATTTCGGAAGCCTCGCTCATTTCGATCCCTCGGATGGACCAACATTTGGACGGTGTAGATTCCTTGCTAGACGTAGAAATAGTTTAATCCAGTTTTACGCATTGACTCACTGAACAGATACATAACTATAACGAATTTTGGACTTGGAGTTATATCTTTATGTACACGATGACATGTCCACGCTGTAAATACATACAGCTATATATTTTGGGTGGTTTAGTTATCTCAAGGATAGCCATATGTGAAAACCTCAGAGCCATGTGAGTAGGTAACTTCCGGTAAGCCACGACGGTTTCTCGAGGTAATTTGTGAGCTAGTTTCGGCCCGAAGTATCGTAATCCATGGTAACGTTATGTGATCCTTAGATATTTATAGATAAAGATATATAAATACGTACGCTGGTAGAAGAGACTGTAGCAAGTCTGCCTCGGTTGCCGCAGCATCAGCCCCTGCAGTCTTATATCGGGATTATTTGGCTTATACTGGACACACGAGTGGATACACCCAAAAGCAACGAGTAGGGTTTTCCTCTCTATGTGCCATTCTGCGGCGTTCCCTTGTACCGTCTTTATAGTTCTGGAACTTGCTAACATAGTCTCTGCTAGACAAAATCTCTTTGGGTCCTTCGTTCCTGGATAATACCACAAAAAGAATCCTCGTAAATTACATATCGTACATTTTTTCTATTCAATCGTATCTGACGCGTGGGCTCGTGTCGTGGAAACACACGCTTGAGCACCTTGGAGAATTTTTTCACTATGCAGCATCGCTATAATGGCAGTACGTCATATTCTGGAGACTCCACCTAGCCACGACAGTTGTACAGCATCGCTACCAAGGTCACAAATTTTCTTATTTTTTATCGTAAATTAGTTATCGTGAAAAAAATTATGGAACTCTGTCGTTTTTGGAGGTTTTTCCAAGAGGCTCAGGAGTATGTAGATCGTGAGAGATATTTACGTGAAATAAATGGGTTGACGTACATGTGGATAACTGGAGTATCATGCGAGAGTAAGAAGAAAACAGTAAAGTGGCTATAAACCGTACGCGCTTGGCAGCTCATGCACTAAGAAATGAGATAAAACTGCGAGGAGGAGTATATGGCATGATGCTTTTGCTGTTATTTTGCCATGTAGCCAGGGGGTCAGGAAAGGGGAAAGAGGGTTGAAGCTCGTTTTTCTCCCGCGGGAATTTTCGGCCACGTTAAAGGCACCGAGGCAAGTTGTACCGATACTCACTTACCTGGCTCATCGAGGCCTTCTTACGTACGTGGCGCAGTATATACACACACGAAAGTTTCTGCACGCCCGAGAGCTGGAGCGACTTTGGGAGCAGAAACACCGCGACGAGAGAACAACAGAGATTGTGCATACGTCCCATGAGAGAGGAGAAGATGCAGGGATCGACAACCGCCGGACAATCTGCCCTCCGCGTGCGCTTTTTCCTCCTGCTCGATCGAAAACTCTTTTTGATATACCACTTTTTCACTCCTCCCTCGTCTCTTTCAACTGTGCTCACTCTGCACGGTGGCGTTTTAAGATTTTTCATACATTCGTACCGCTTACAAACTCTCCATTATGTAATTGATAACAAAACGAAAAACAACGTTGCGAATACATCCAGTGAATGAGAATCGATACATAACTGACGAAAGATTTTTATCTTTTTCAGGCCTCAGGCAGGAACAAGACATTTTCGTGAGGCTCATCGACTCCTCAACGAAGCAGGTAAGAATTTTTATTTCTTAACATTTTCATTATAGTCTCCAGCATCAAGCCCTGGATGAACGTTTTTCTGATAAAGTTCTTCACGAATTGACACAGAATTAATCGAATCGAGTTCGTTCTTCGATTCAATTTCAACGAATGAATTCAAGTCCGGAGAAAACGTCGAGATACAACAAAGTGAAAGTACGTTTGCGCCCCCGTTATCGCACACGTTACAAGCACTTAATTTTCCGGGGGGTTGCTTTCCAAGAGCCCAATGAGCCTTAGCTCGGAAACGGCAATGCTCGCGTCGTGGCTGTCCCATCCCGTTATCTGAGCCACGTGGCTCCGAGAGAACCCTCCGACGTTTCCCAACGCATAACACTCCGACTCTCGCCAACCACGTGTTATGCACCCCACACACCCCTTGACAAACATGCCTAAAACCCCAGGGTTCGTCCTTCTCGTATACGCGACGCCATCGCTTCTCAGCGATGCATAGATCCTCCGCTGTTGATACGCCACACAAACAAATACACATGCACACCATTACCGAAAAGAGGATCATACCTTCTCCAGTAGCCCGAATATATGGCAAAGGATCACGATACCTGATAACGCAGTTGTTTTCGTTCGTTCTCTCCGTGCAAAAGGTCGACTTTCGTGTTTCCTACAAGGACAGAGTCAACTCCAATCCACCCACGCATAGAGAATTAAAATCGATTAACCATCGTCACAAAACAGAGTTTCCGAACAATCTCGACTTTTTGGCAATTTTTACTGTTTAGAATAAAAAATTTCATTCAGATAAAATAAATTTGTTGCCCCGGCTCGGAGTTTCATGTAATTTCATTCATGAAATTCCGCCCGGACACGAGAATTGACGTTATTACATTATTCCGCAAACTAGATCCAAGTTTTCAATCATGCATCAACCTAAGAAATAACTTTCGAACGTGAAACTGTGATTTCGAATATTGTTGAATTTCGTATTCCATTTCGTGTTTTTCTAAAATTTATTATTTTTTTAACTTGAATTACAAATTATATTGAATAACATTGGCCAAAGAACGAAAGCAAAGAAAATTCGAATGTAGCGTACAAAGTAAATTTTCATAAATTAATTAATTATGTCGGATTTTTTTAAAGTTTTTTTTTCTCACGAGTTTGGAGAACTTTTGGCGGAATAAAAATCTTGCCGGTATATTTGTTTGATACACACTGATTTAGCCTGCATTGCGTTGGTGACCGACGAAAGCGAATCTCAACTATACACACACACACACATATTTATATAATATAACCAACACGTATACACAGAAAAAGAGTATAGACGAAAGTCTTTGGTCATCATCCTTGTCGTGTACTCAGGTCACAAAGACGTATCTACTTTCTTAAATTATTTTGTGTCTTGTACTGGTGCGCTATAGAATAAGAACCAGGAGACTCGTCCAAGTGCCTATAGGTAAGCGAGAGCGAGCTCGCGCGACGTTTTAGCAGATTAAATCATCTTGCGCGAGGGTAGTGGTCGTTGGTTTGGTTATATGTGTGGATTGCACGAGACTACTTTACCGTGTGCACGAGGGGTTCGTCGCTGCGAAACATCGACGGATGTTAGTTTTAGCTGATTAAATTACTAAGCCACTGTGCCCTTGCGCGATCAGAGTCCGCCAGTTTCCTTCTTCTTTTCGACGACTTCTCCATTACTGTATTTTGTAGGGTTAATCGACGATGATATTCAAAGTAATGTAATCGATTCTGAATACAAATCGACGCACACATCAAATTTACTTCTCCAACGCACTCTACTCGGAAAAAAATGAATAGCCGCGAAAGTAGAATAAAAAATCTGATTCGAATGAGCGACAAAGATTAAAATTTGAAAGTAAAATTTGCGAATATACGAGGCGTGGTTTATATTCGTACGTGCGATTGACTCCACACTGCGTGTACTCGAAGAATTTTGGGATCGCTGATTAAGAGGCTGAAGTCATATTTTTTTTTCCTCCATTTTTCGAACAACGCGAAAAAATTGAAAAAAAGATTCATAGAGTTTTATCCAACATTTTCTGATTCTCATGACAGTTCAGTAGAGTAAAAAGTATCCTCGAACCTGTTGACCAAATCGGAAATGCACTCGAACGTAGAGAGAGAATGAAAAAGTAAAAAAAAAAAGTCGAATTTATTCAAGTCGTTGACTGCTCCAGCGGGGTCAGGTCGAAAGGTTGCTGAATCACCCGCGTATATAGCGAGGGCAGGTTATAAATCTGTTATAATTGGCTCGATCGTCGGCTCGCAACCTGAATCGAAGCTTTCGCGATCCTCTCTCTATTTTATTCCATCTTCCACCATTTTCCGAGTCTTCCGCGCTCACTCGCAAACACCCCACGAACTTTTCCCCTCAACATGTATGCCTGTATGTGCCTCTCTACTTTTTTTCATACCTATGGATTTGTTATCCATATGAATGTGTCCATGGAGCTATGTATACATAGCTATAGATTTGTAAGGACTATACGTTACGGTGGTGGACGTACGAATGCGTGTATTAACAAGCCGTTGAATTTTCGTGGACGTAGGATAACTACATACATTCCTGTGATACATGGAGGGAGGCAGCTTCCCAGTTGAACGTGCGTGGGAGTCCGAGAGAAAAAGAGAAATCGAGGAAAAATAAAAAAGGAAGAGCGGGGGAGGGAGATAGAAATGAGAAACGCGAGAGACTTCCGGTTTCGCCGTTTTATTATATAACAACGATGGTAAATCGCGTGCGCGAGCGCCGACAAACCAAACCTCCCAAAAATATAGAGATAAAACGCTCGGAATATCCGGAGGGCTATCCTGGCTTTTCTGAGGAATTAAAAATGCTAAATGCTAATTAGTTCCGGAGGGTGAACATTTATCTGCCTCGTTCGCGGCTCTAGGAAAATTGTTGCTCGCGAGCGTACGAGACCAGTTCCGCGAGACTCTCGCGGAGAGAGAGAGAGAGAGAGAGAGAGAGAGAGAGAGACGGAGTGCGAAGATCCGCTCCGACCACTCACCGGAGACTTTCATTTACGATATACCCATTCAACGTCGTTATTCTAAATGAATGAACAACAGGAAATTTCCTCTCATTGTGGAACCTTGTTACAACTTTTCTTTCTTCTCGTTTGCGTGACCAGAGTTATTAATCCACGCTTCTCTCTTTTAAGGACATTCTGTCGTGATCAACGTTCCCAAAACTCAATAAAGTTCTGACAATTCCGAAAATCGTGTCGAAATGCGAAATATTTGGCAATTGTTGAAAATGAGGAAAGGAAACGGTTGATCAGGATCAACATTGCAGGAACCTTTGACGCACGAATGACTTATTATTCGCCAATGAACGATTCAGCGGCATTTCATCAGAGGATTTAGATTTTCAAGATTTCAACGATGGTCAGATTTGATCTCGTTATCGATCGAATTCGTTACCGATTTATGTATTTTTGCGATTATCGTTACAGGACTTTCTGAAAACTATCGGAAAACTATGATCGTTTGTGACCAGCGTTTTTATGGAGACAGTCGAAGGACCTTATGCTCATGCATATATCTATAGACGCACGGGTACCAAGTGTAGGCAAGAGCAGTAGAGGCTTTTCTATGGGGTTCTCTCCCTTAATGCTGAAATATGAGTATTTAACCGTGGCTCAGGGAAATAATAAGCCCGAGATAGGTTAATCCCCTGATAGATAAGAGCAGAGAAGAGAAAAAGAGAGCCACCTTATAATGCGTAGGAGGGGATAAAAATAGAAGGGCTGGAGCGGCGATTCGACAAGGGGGATGCAAGCGCGGGGGTTACACGAGTCGTGTGTGCGCCCATGTTGTTCAGCGGCGTGTATCTGCCATCCTGGTGAAAATATCCTTTTGGTCTGTGTGCCGATGCGAGGAGAACATTCTCCCAGGGGACTTTGAGAATCGATTCGAGATGGAAATCATTACTAGAGATTTGAATGACTATCTTAGAAGTGATCTTCGCCCTTGTCTCGACGCAGAGAAGATAGTTTCCCCGTTGAACTCTCTCACAGATGTGAGAAGAATCGTTTTCCTCTGTAGAGTCACTTCGTATGTGGGGCATTTAAAAGGTAAAGGAGCAGCAGCTCATGGCGCATGGGACAGATGTAAATACGCATAAATAGGAGAATGACGATAACTCCGTTTTATTGCTAAAGACTTCTTTTCACTCCTGACCTAACGCAGAATACGGAGCTCGTAGAGTCCCTTCACCTTTTCGAACACTCGATCGAGAGTTTGAACTTGATCGCTCTTGGGATATTGTTTTGTTTGGTTCGAAGTGTTTCCGCTTCAGCGGGAACACACTTTTCTTAAAGTTTGGATTCGTCGTCGTCATGAGGGATCTTGAGAGTAAATAAATCGTGTAATGAGGCTCGGGGACCGGCACGAGTCCGGTCTTTATTAGTCCTTGGCAAGTAATTCCCGTGGGAATTGGGAACGAAGGGGGTTTAAGAGTAATATTACCAAAAGTGTATGTGCTCTCCTTGTGGGACTCTGAGAAAACGAAGGAAGGCCCCCGTGGGGCTGGTGCTGACTGGTCGCACCCTCAGGACGCTCGGCGGCATCGTCGCGGCGACGACGGCGACGACGACGAAAACGCTATAACCTGTGCTTCTCGGGGACCCTTGACGCCGACCCTCGGAGTCCTTGGCATCTCCTCCGAGACCGACAACGACATAACCACCCCGCGATATCCATCGGTGGCTGTGTGTATTATGTACGAGAGAAAGAAAAGGAAAGAAAACACTCAAGCGACTGTGCTCATTCGGTGTAACACCATCAAATATTTCAGAGTACCGTTCACTGTTGCCAAGTCTTGGAAACATCCGGAGGATCTCTTCTGGGATTTCGGCTCGCGATAGAAAAGATGCCTCGGGCTTGGCCCATCAACGAAAACCTTTTTTTTCCACCGCATCCATCGCAACTTCTCTCTGCTGGTTCAACCATCAGTCGAAATTCCCTCAAACGATTCCTGCATCAAAAACTATTGGCCATTATGCTTCCGGATGAGTTCCTAGAAATCGTCAAACCACCAAACGTTTATGGACAAATACCCGATGCATAATTGCTGCAAATTGTTCCCAAGTGCTAAGAAACGGTGGGTCAACAAAACGCCAGTAATTCGCTGTCGGTGGAGACCCTGAACAAACAATGGTTGCATGCCGCAACGCTTTGCAGGTGTTACAAAGGTCGTATGACTTCACCATACCGCTCCTTTGCTTCACTTACATGTGTTTAGCAAGTGATTATTAGAATTTGTCTCTCAGCCCTGCTGGTAGCGACGACACGTTTAATAATCTGCATACACACGAGCTATTCTTGGTTTTCTTCGTCCTCAATATTTCTGCTCTCATAAGCACGTGTACCAGCTACGATACTCTATAATTTCCATCATAAAAACCGTCAGTACATACGGAGAACCAGTCTAGTCAGTTTGCCACTTCGACACACTTTTACGTTCAACGCTATAAATTTGCTGTCAACACATGAACGATGCCTCAGTATTATGAATATATTTGACGATGAACACTGTCACTAAAAAATTAGTGACAGTGTTCAGTTTCAAAAACGATTATTTCTCGAGCGAGACGAGAAATCAACATGCAAATGATTAGTTCACAAGAATTTTTATAATGCGTATGAATGTTGCAAAGATGTTTGCGTGGAAAAGAAAGTTTCCTGTCCCTTAAACTCAACGTTTTACTTTTTCTTTCGATTTTTCTCTTTTCCTGTTTCATACTTTGTTCCCTTCGTCAGTTCTTTCCCTTTAACTGCTGTATATATTCGGTACACCCTCAACTTTTCATCCCCCTTTCACGCCTTGATTTACCTACCGCTACCATGCCGTGCGGGAAGATATAACCGAGCAAAGCTTCGTTTGTGCTGCAATTCAGTTATTTCGTGGCACATAAATATTTCATGCGAGAGTACATCGCTCACTGGTAAATCGCGACTGTTGGGTCCCGTGGTGTTTTAAGGCCATCCGAGGTAGTGTATACACACTTTTGCACCACGACCACGAGTCTCATCGTCATGGCGATGTTTTGTCACGATTGCTGTTTCTTCCTTTTCGCGAATTTTCGTTGCCCTCTCATTGTATTTTTCATTATTCATGTCTCATTGCACACGCACCTTTTTATTCATTTTCTTCAACTTCACTTTGCAGTAGAAATGCAGTTCGTGCGACGTCACTCGCACGAGAAATTCTAATCGATTTATCATTTTAAATGGTTTATCAACGCATTAACATCGCATCAATCCAACTATAACGATGTTGACTATTCTGCTGCATAAACTTCGCACCTTCCTACACGCCGAAATGTCTCCTGGTCCTACGGAATTATGAACCGAACGATCTGAAAAAAAAAATGAAATTTAAAAAAAGTTTGGATTCAGAACGCAGAGTCGACGGTTTTAAAAAATCGTCGGTAATTATTACGATGGAAAATAATTCGTAATGATTTCTGCGGAGAAGCATGGGCGCAGAAACGAAGAAACAAAAGTCAATCGAAAGTAAGTGCTCGGGGTTAAGCGCTCTCGACACGTTCGTATACTTGTGTCCAGGCCATTCATGGCTTCGTGTCACGCGACTAGAACGTTAATGTTTCGAAAAACAAAGGAATCCTCAAAACATATCCACTTGTCATCTTTTTCGTTTTCGTCTCTTTATCTCGCCAGCGATCTTCGACCGACTGTCCCTCGTACGAGTCTTGTTCCGTTCTTTGCATCACATCAAAGCCAAAGTAAAATGTAATCGTTCGTTTTGTCCCAGACGTTGGATGGCTATTATTCCCGTGGTAATCCTGGCTACTCTCAACGGGGCTATATGCTTCATACATAAATACATGAATACAAGGAGCGTACGACGTGTTGTCATTAAATAAAAATCAATCGGGAGGTCGTGAAGGAGGCTTAACGGATTTGCTTGCACCGCCCACGGCTTAGCCCTTCGGACTACGGGGTAGGTTGTGATCTGCTGCGCGCATCCCTTCCCGTCCAGTACTTCGCTAAACTATACACGTTCACGGACCGACACTTTCGACCCGCATCGTCTGTTTGCCAGGACCTAAACGAAATTGCGATTTTCCACGTGGGTCTTCGCTGCTCCGCCCTTTATTATTCTCCGCAAAATCCCCAACTTTCTTCTTTTCGATAAATATGCTCGAGCTCCAAACTTCAATAGGCAACATGTTAATCATTGACTCCCTGTGGGAAACAAACAAATTCACAGATTGCGATTACGAAAACACTTCCATCAGTACTGAATAAATACCCCCATGAATACATAAATATATGTTCCTTCTTATGGGCTCATTCATCTTTGTTGGATCGGTTCAAAATTTACGATCCAGAATCCCGCGATAATTCTAAGTAATAATCTCGCCGCAGTCACAATCAAAAGACAACTCTCAGGTTTACACTCTTACAAACGTCTTCCCACTTCTGGGATTATCCAACAATGTTGAACGTCATATTTGACAGAAAAGTTAAAACGTACATTTTTGAGAAAAATTTTCAATCATTTTCCATTTGTTTGGACAAGCTCCGTCTTTGCTCTGTAATTGAGAAAAATATTGAAACAATTTTGTCCCGAAGTTTGTGAGTTATTGCGAAAAATGTAAACCTTTTTACTACGCGGCCATGTATCGTTCTCACTCAAGACCCACAAAAATATAATTTTTCCATTAAAAAATTTGACTCTGATTTTTGGATTATGGGAATTAAGATTTTTTAATGTGTTTAATAAAAGCGAACCGTTTTGTATGTTTACAGGCGATAATGTACGAGGGACAGGATAAGAATCCAGAAATGTGCCGCGTCCTATTGACCCACGAGGTTATGTGCAGGTGAGTCAAAAGTTGTCCCGAGAGGTTGTTGAGTTGGATAAACTTGAATCCAGACTGGCAAAGCGTGGCGAGGGGTTTTGCGTTCTAGATTGTGGAGTACAGTGAGCGCGTGCCTATGCGTAGATTCATACTTCATCACACGTCGTTCCACCCTTTGCGGTAGTAAACCATAAACGTAACGAGGCATACCAGGGGCGGTGTATATAGAGTCGCGGCAATACGTAGTCTCGTGGTTCGTATACGAGAAAGGGTGCTCGGTAGTAACAGCTATATAGCTGACTCACTGGCCCATGGGACTTTGGAATACCCTCTCCAAAAATCCCCAAGGGCAATCGGGCGCTCACATGGGGTAGAAAATAGACTTTTTTTTTCCAGTGCGACTAGAAACTTCTGACGTTTTCTTTCACGACCCCCGAACGCATCAAATTCATACACACTTTCGTCTCATCTTTCTCTTGCTACTTCCTTCATTACGGATTTCATAAATCCACTAGGATTACACAGTTCGTGTTTTTCATTCACTCGTACTGATCGAATCACTTATCCAGAAATAGGAAAAAAATATATCAAATTACATCCCTTGCATTATTAAATTCAAATCAAAAATATTAATGACGATTTTTCATTCAATCAGCTGCTTCTCTCCGGTTTGAATTATTTTCCTGAGTATCTTGTATCACAGGAAATGAAATCCCCATAAAATATCTCGGGTCACTGCCACTGTGAAGACGATACTAAAATGATTCGCAAATGCCAGACTCTTCGGTCAATATCGTGCAAGATATCCAACAAAAATGTAAATCATTTTTCATTTTCATTTTTAGTCGCTGCTGTGATAAGAAAAGTTGCGGAAACCGAAACGAAACACCTAGCGACCCCGTCATCATCGATCGGTGAGTTACCTTGACGAATTCATGCCTACGAAATTATTTTAACAATTCATTATTCCTGTTAAATAAAAATTCGAAAATTCTCTCTCATTGGATTTTGGACAAAAACCTAAAAATATTTAGAGCCTTGGAGCTATGGGGTTTGGGAGAATGATTAGGTCGACGCTTCCAGACACTGAAAGGGGTGAACTGGTCCCTCATGTTGTTGGAATATAAATATACGAATTCGCATAAACCCACGATTTTTTGTTGCTCCGGATGCTCTGTTGATCCGACAACATCCTCGGCGAGATTTTTAGCTGGACTTCTCTCTCAGAGTTTCGAAAAAAATGGAATCAGTCTCGCCCAAATTCTTGAAGAAACTGTTGCAAGTTTTGCGTACAATGTTTTTTCTTCATGTTGCTCGAGACTGAGCGAGATGTCGCGCAAAATCGTTCCGATGAGCATCTCGGCCGAGCAGGATCCTCGAGACGTCTCGGCATCCTACGTTTTTCTATCTTGGTCCATGCATGCCCATCCAAAATGTGTGTTGTACGTATGGACGTAGCTCGCATACCTCCATGAACACAGTGAGCGGAGAGTGAGCCTGATATCTGAATAGGCTATAGAGTATCCTGAGATAGGAGAAACGGCACGAAGGAAGAGCGTTTCCCGCGGGACAACCCGGCCGAGATAGTCTTCAGGAGGAGGACATCTTGTGGGCAGAGATGCTCAACCCCGTCTTATTCGATTCAGAAACGTCAGGCGTATGCATCTCAAGCTGGTGCATAACGCGAGAACAAGTACAAAGACTAGCGAACTCAATAGTTTTTCGATATTCTGCAAAGTCTTTCCAGATTCGGTTCCTTTGCCTAGTTTTTTCTGTTTTCTTGATAAATTGAAAGTCAAAACAAATTTTGATTTCTTTCCGAAAAATCTGAGGACGTTTTTTTATTATCAATCGTTGAATTTGCATCTCAGCGTTGCAATAAATCTTCACGTTCCCCTCCAATCCATTAACTTTTTATTAACAACATTGGCAGGTCAACAATACGAGAAAAAAGTAGCGAGAAATGCGCGTACGTACTTATTATCTCAGATGCGTTGAACCCCACAGTTGTGATCACGCGCAAGCATCCGATACATTCACGTTCCCACCCTCGTATGCCGATCGCCCTGCACGATAGAAAAATTAATCACTAAAATGAGAGTGACCGCGAGAAAGAAGGACGTAGAAATAAAAAGGAATACGTACATGGAAAGTGAAAGAACGCGAGAGACAGCAGAAGAGAGAGAGAGAGAGAACGACACGCACCTAAATGTACGTAACATCGGGGGTGCAACCATGGATGGACGTGGTACGAAGGTGTATAGAGACACCCTGTCACGTTAGGTACGTAATGTGACTGCACAATGCGTGCTCTAGCATTACAAATGCCAAAGACATGAATTTATGCACGTCGTTCCATCCCAGCACACAACTGACGATCATTTCCAATCACAGTTTCGATTCTAATTGCAATTTCGATAAAAACAATGAAATAACAGAAACTAAGAATTTCCAAACATTCGCGTCAACAGCGACTTGATTACACGTTGAACTTTTAACGCACGTCAAGTTTTCGTAATGCGTTTTCAAAACGCCACGACCAAAGAATACGAAAATTAAATTTTCATTTTCAATTCAATTTTTTTCCCTTGTCTGGAAACTGCAATCCATTTTCTACAACAAACTACATCGCGGTTGAATTGAGTGATTTTTACAAATAGAATAGGTTGCTTCTGTATAACGTTCCAATTATTCTTTAATCTGCATCGATGAGTTCAGCATGGAATACTCCATATTGATGTGAATATATACGTGTAGTTTACGAGGGTTTGAGGTGGGCGAATCACACGAGGGTGGTAGGAAGGAGGAGGTTGTTCGGTCGCGTGTCACGTCGAGCAATCCCCTCTGGCTTCATTTCGTAGACACGCTTCCTATGCCGAGGTCGATCACGGTATTGCTATCCTGCCTATTGCTTATCGCGAAAGCTGCCGTTCCTCGATGATGCTATTCTCTGCTGTTTACCCTCGCACTTACGCCGCATAATACTGCGACTCGGTATGACTTCTTGTAACGCGCGTATACAGCTTTGTATAACTGGAGACAGGCAGTTTTATGTTCTCTGGACCTTCTCGCCGCTCCCACGCGACAAGCTTCGTCTTATTGGCTGATGTCGATTTTTTTTCTATTCGGAAATGGCATATACGGAAAATAAATACATGTGAGTGTCATGAGTATGTGTGCGTTCGAACATTTATCTTTTATGACGACCTATATATATAACTTTCCTTCCATACGGCGACATCGGAGCTTTTCCCCTGCTCCCGTTTGTCCACGCTCTTCTAGCCAGACGAGAAATATCCTCGGAAGCTAATAGATTTTCGGTCTCCAACAAAACCACAATAGAGAACCACGCGGACTCTTTTAACTGGGTAGGGAGAGTATCAATGCCACTTTTTGATTGAGGCGGTCCACGTCGATTGTGACATGCTCACTCGACTGTGCGGGCAAGTACAACATCGAGCACTAGAGAATACGTCGGCCACCTGAGGTAAAAAGAGAAGAGAACAAATATCATATCGGCGCACCGAACAGTCCACAAGAGAGAAACAAAAGAACTCGCGTTTCTCTCCTGCGTCTCTGTGTTCTGTGATCGTGCCATTTTTTTTCACTCCCGTTCTCCTCTCCAGCCTTCGCTCCCCTTTCTCCTGCTGAAACTCCATATGGAAATATGAACAAGTGTAGAATTCAATGCTTCGTTCGATCTCAGCTCGCATCGTATCCGCTCCGATGAGATCGTTCATTCGCATCATACCGGGACACTTATCACGCCACCATACGTTCATGTATACACATCGCGTCCCACTTGTTTCATTTCCAACATTTTCTACATCCCTTGCCCAAGAAGCAATCGTATTCTTAGTAAAAAAAAATTTATTACATCTGCTGCGCTTCCCATTGGATTTAAAAATTTATAGATCGATCCACTCGATTCTAGTCTAGAGAATTTTTTTCTCCTGCTTTTTCCAATTGGCAAGACAACGTTCAAGCTCTGCTGACAGCTTTGCATGTTGCCCCGTTTTTTTCTCAGTGAACCTTCACTAACTCCCAAAGCCAAGGGTTAAAAATACCGCTTCGAAAAATCGTGCTTCAGGGAAGAACAGCGATGAAAATGGGGGAAGCAAAAAAAAAAGAGTTCGAGCATTGGACGTGACGAAGCCGGAACGACGGGTCCAATAAAGGCAGAATGGTCGATCCGCAACCGTGATTGGTTAACTTTGTTTCGTCCTGCATCGATCAAGCCCTTAATTTCAGCATCGATCATAGTCTCTGCACCACTGCTGCCTTCCCCTTCCATGGCATGCCACCATAACCCACCGCTATCACCGATATATCGAACCGTTACGGTATTCCATCTCCGTTGCCTTCACTTCCGACATTTCTCCATTGCAATATTTTTGCTGCTGCTACGATCCCACCGGAAAGAACAGTATCCAGCAACCTCCTCGATTGTAACTTGCCTTTTTTTTCTTTTTCTCGTTCATGCACTCGTCCGAATTATTCTTACGAAACGATTGAGCGAACAACTTTTCATTCTTCTCCTCAACCTTGTGAAATTTAACGTGAAGGTATGAATGACCTTCATAGTATTAACGCAAAAATCCACAAATGTCGAACGAACAACAATTTTTATTAGGAATTCTATTTTTTTTCTTCATCGTTTCCACAAAAATCGTTTTTTTGTTGCTTTTGTTCGGTGTATTTCAACCCTTTGGACCGATATTTTGTTGTTGTTGTAAAAGTTAACAAAGCGTCGAACACGTGATTTTTTGGAATAATGTTTTACACCTGTTCCCATCATCCAAAAATTAAGCGTTCGAGAACGGAGAGTGAATTTTCACCCCAGCAACAATCAATCGTCAAATCAATTGATTGTAAATGCAGCTGGTAGGGTCGTTGATGTCGGCATACCGACAGGCTTGTTCCATAGTGACTGACGTCACAATAAGGCCTGGATTGTCAATCAGTCGCGCTTGTGGCGTTAATTGATGCAAATTTTGGAGGGTATACATTCTGTGTTCCCAGGGCTACATTCTGGCACCATTCTCGTTCGATCGTTGTTCGATTCAATGTCGTTTGATAACTGTGCTGCATGCGCGAATTTACGCGATGTCCCGAATCGCCGGGTTTCTTCATCGAGGAGAAAAAATCATGTGAACAGCGCCTGCAATCGTCTCGTCTCCAGAGAGTTCTCTAGCGTTCGATGATTCATGAATCACAAGAAAAAACAATTTCACGCCGTACATTTGATGATTTTTTTCGACACAATCGAATAAACAAAAATTTCTTGTTGCTACAAAACGATGAACATTATCCAGCACAAAAAATGTACAAACCTCATTATCGCGTTGATCATCATCACATGTTGATAATATGCAAACACGTTTCCTTTGTAACGCCTGATTATCTGACAACAATACACGTTCTTTTTCATTGGAAAAATATGAATGCTGATGAAACAAGCAAAGGATAAAAAGATCATGTCTCTGGTTGAGTAATTGCAATAATTTATAGTACAGTAATTAGGGCTATACTCAGGACGATGTCATATCGCTGAATAACAAGTGATGATAACGTTGAAAGCATAGTACATCGTGGCCTTGCGGTCACGCAGACTAATCAAGGAAGAGTGTGGTCAGTAATAAGCGCAAGGCAGCATACATTTTCGTGACTCTTCTCTTTATACGAGGCATTCAAAAGCAACTGGCTGAGCTAATCTTCTAACTAAATCGTCTCTTCTGCTGCGATTTTCAAAAAAATTAATTTTTTCCTCGATAAAACTATAAATTGTCTATAAAATAAATTATTCTTCGATTTTGCAAAAAAGTTGATTTTTCTCATTGCATTTGAATGTCAGTAAAAAATTAGATAAATCAAATTTGTTTGCTTCTCTGGCTGGGTGAGTTGGAACTCCCTGTACGCATTAAACGTAACGTAATAACGTTACTCCACGTAACGACACACATTCTTATTACAAAACTATTATATTCAAGTCCCTATTATATCGGAGCTCGCCCTCTTCGTTTTCGATGAAAATCTTCGGCACGATAGACCACGATAGGGGCGATGTAATGACGGACTTTGGAAGAGCTCGATTGCCGGATGACACAGATCGATGACGAGTACGCCGTTTTATCATCGTCAAATGAACAAGAATTTTTTTTCCTACATACAGAATAAATAATTTTCTTTCCACGCTTCTACGAAATTTCTCGATTAATGAATTGTTTCGGATTCTCGAAGCAATAAGACTCCTTATAAATTATTAATAATGATATAATATTTTACTTTGATAAATTTCAATCAATCACTTCGAAAGTTGAGAAACAAAAATCATTATCGAGCTTTTTCCGAAGAGACTTATTGCTGCTGTGCCCGTTTGCAGTATTTTTCGACTCGTCTATTAGGGAAATCAAAACACACTCGTGCCACCCCTTATTCCTCTCTCTGGTGGTGTTTTCTCGTAGGAAACATATGGGGCCCTCTTGGTGGGGTGTCACACCCTTCGTTTTCGACGTACCCCAAAAATAAATGGACCCGATCTCTTGTGCAGCGCAGTATATACAAACTACCAGTTATGGCCCCTCTTTTTCGCTACTGGTGTTTGTGTAAGAGGGTAAAGCTCGAGATTGTGGCATGAGAACGAGTGAGAAAAAGAGAAGTAATCTTTGCACAGGGAATAAAGACGAAGAGAAAAACGAGAGAGAGAGAGAGAGAGAGAGAAAAAGACTCTACAGCAGATCGCTGGAGCGGGAAATCGAGGGATAAATAGGCCAGTGTTTGGACAACTAATTATTTTTGGTTTTGGCAATCTTGAAATTGGGTTAATGTGGAACACAATCGTACGCGGAAGGTCGGCAAATATTTCCGACTCTGTGAGGCACGTTTCATTCAAATATTTCAAGTAAAAAATGTTTATTTCGTTCGTAATCGCGATGAAAAAATTACAAAACGTAAGATGAAGTCTTTATTCATGGAGTGCCGATACATCAAGGACAAATTTACGAACCAATTGACGTCTTGGTCCACTTAGCCCATTATATAATTCTGTATTTCTTGTCATTGACGAATGCCATTGTAAGAGGAAGCCGAAGGATGACAAACGGGAGCGGGTGATCCTTCCTCGTTATTTCTTGCTTGTCTGTGTTTTTGATGGCTCCGAATGATTCGTGGTCGTATAATTTATCGCGTTATGCTACGCACACTATATTCCTGCAGACGATTCTTGACTGATCCGTACATTAGTACATGTGCATAACCGACTGTTCTTGTCTCGGAGTCTCGTGAGCCCCCTGCTCGTGTTCCTCTTTTTTGGCCTCTTTTTCCTGTGGTCGCTCGATAAAATTTAGAAATTCTGAAGAGTTCCGGTGAGTCCATTAAAAGACGAGCCTGTAGCTCCGCACGGTATAGGATCGAGAAATCATTCGAAAAATTCAGGGGATATCCTCGTAAATTCTTCCAATTAGTCGAACGACCAAAAAATCGGTTCGCTTATTCTCCGTTTGCCAAGTAAACACATCGGGATCAAAGTACATCGGTTACTTAGTGGTCATGTGTCCATGTGTGTCTTCGCAAACATAATTTTTAAGACATGCGTCGGATCTTAATGGTTTCGAACTGCAGCATCGCGCCCAAAAGCACAATCTCGAGTCGTCGAGGAATATATACGCGTCGGATTGTATATTGGATATTATCGAACGTCCCGATCAATTCAATGTCGCTAATGGAAAAGTTATGCTAACGGAAGCAGCGAAGAAGGGATAAGAAATCCCTCTGACATGCTCATTGAGGAGCGATGCCAGGTTGCTGCGGTTCCTGGTCCAAGTCCATCCTCAAGAAACGTATTTAAAAAAGCATGAAATCCATTTCGTACATTTTCCTGTTTGGCACTTTCGTGCTTTGCATATAAAGCTAATTTGCATTTATCCGAAGAATGGTGGAAACTTTTCGAGCTTACCTCAAGGCATCGCAGAGTGTTCGGGTACTTTGAATCGTTTATCGTATTTCCTCCCCATTCGATTAAACATTAGCGCTGACAAGTCGAAGCTTCGATGAGAAATGACAAATATCCTTTTATACCGATATCCGTGCCGGCAACTAACGTACCAGATTCCATGGCAGCCAAAAGGTATTTCTCTGTGTTCCCCTAGGGAGGACGTAGACTTGGAATTTTTATTTCACCTGCCCGTTGAATATGTGAACGTTAATGGTGGGACGAAGGGGAACGAGGGACTCGCTCGTCTCGTCAGTGGTTCACACTTTTCTCGCGTCCTTTGCGAAAACTCGCCGTCTACCGCGACTTCCGGTAGTCTGCTTGAGCAGCCTTAGCAGATTCCCAAAGACACCCGAGAGCCTCATAGAAAGACAAGGAGAATCTTAGCGCTACTCTACGCAAGGGAAAGCCAACTCTGCGCTCGCCTCCTATCCACGATTTCCTTACGGTTATTTCCCGCCGAGAATTACCCCGCGATACGGGTATCCTTATTTTCGAAGAATATCTTAACAGCCACAAGAGAGTCGCGGAACTTTTATTTCTCTCTATATACTTACCTCATACAGGTATAAGTATCCGACACACAAACGCACGCGCGTCTTTACGGTGCAAAATCAGTGGAATCTCCGCGAAGCCTGCGCCATTGTGAAAAGCAGAAGTAGAAAGGGAGAATCGGTATAAGGAACTTTTTTGATCTCGTCTTTTACTTTCCTCCACGTTTTTTTTTTTTTTCATCGTTTTCTCTTCTATATATCCATGAGCAGCTTGCTCATCTCTCTTTCTCGTCCGCTTTCTTCCGCGCACTTTCCTCTGCACCCAGCACAAGAGAAACTCAATAGGGAGAACCGATCAGCTTAATGCATATTGATGTGCGCCTAGCTAAGTGAGTGAAAAATCGCCATCGATCTACCAACCCCTCGCCTCTCACTTATTCGAGATAGAAGGCCCAGCATCCAGCCACTCTCTGCTGTCGAGACAACGTAGCTTTTTAGAGGCCCTCTCGGAAAATATATTTTCCCTCTATCCAGTCATTTTATAAGTATCCATCACAGAAAGTGAATTACCTGACGTAGCATTGATTGCAGACTCATAATCATGCGCTCAATTTCACCGACGATCATATTACAGACAAAAAAGAATGATCGCGGATCGTTCGATCAGCAGCTTTTTACATGTTCTAATTTTTCAGCATTTTGCTTTAAGCCTGAATTCACATTTTCTCGACAAATTGGTGGCAGAAAGTTCGAGCCAGAAAAATAATCCACTGCAGCCAAGAAGGTGAAGAGCACGGCCCTTAGGTGATAAGAAAAAAGTGGCAATTAGGTCAAAATCGAAGTGAAAATTCATCTGGATTCCGTCGTCGTGTCAAATCACTTATCGGTATTTGGCGTAAAATTTCAAGAGGCGAGAGACCAAGAGAATCGGTGTACGAGTGTTTCCGGCTGGTTAACGAATGAAATCGTTTGGAAAGCGACTTCTCCTGAGCTTTTGGCAAGCGTGTATATCGTCGGGTGCGGCGCTGGCTTCGAGAATTGCTATCTTCCGTCCCCTTATTGAGGCGGTGGTGGCAGGCACACGACCCTTGGCATTTTGTACAGAGTGCTATCGCGTACACCAGCAATATTATACGAGCGATGCTATATAGACATTGATACATATATGTATATATACAGATAAGTGCTATATACTATATATCATTGTATCTATATATCCACAAGGCGAGAAGGCCGATGTCGTCTCTCCTCTCTCGCTATTCCTCGTTACCGTCGAGCGAGCGCGTGCTATGTGACACCGGGATATGATAGTAGCTGGAGAGAGTAAGAGGAAGATATAGTTTGGGGTGTGTGTTCCCGCGACCGAACAGATGCCAAGCGTCACGGCTCGACGACGGCTCGAAGGGTGCCTCCAGATTGAGACACGGTGGATGACTCTAAATGGCGCTTGGTCCTCTCCTCTTGTTCGCTACGTCTCTCTCTTCCTCTAGTTTGCAACGTGTCTTGCGATCCCGAGAAATCGATGCGGTAGCATCTCTATCACAGTCTTTGGTTTAAGGGAGTCCTGTTCCAACCCTTCGAGCAAATGTGTTCGGCAAAAATGGTAATTGAAAAAAGACCTCACCCTAGAGTCAGTTTGGAAAAATGAGTTTTCACTCGAGTAAAATAAAACAAAGCATCTGCCTTTGTCGTTTGATGAAAAAAAAAAAACGCTCGAATAGATGATGCGCTAGGAATGGAAAGCTGCTCGCAAATATCCAAACGTGGAAGTGGTAACGAGTTAATGCAGTCGCGATGGGGAATGATTCATACCACAAACCAAACGAAATATCCCTCCGATTTCGACTCAAGTTGATTGATCGATTTAACGAACGGTTCGCTTAATTCTACGAATCAACTTACAGGACAATATCATACGATTCAACAATTACCCAGGGCAGTGGCTCATCTCGCTCGTTATTTATTTTCATAAAGGAGAAATGCAAACACATCCAACAGCAGGAGAAAAAAGTAGCCCCTCGTAAATGAGACAAGTAAACAGCCGCTTCGCGGGTTGGTTATTTCACTCGTTGGCCGTATGTCAATCGCTTCATGAACGTTTTCATTTCAAAGCGTATAGATGCATAGCACATCCCTCTCTTACTTCACGTTCATGTTTTTATGCGAGCTGCGCACACTTTGTGCTGCTGGAGGTGCGTGTGTTGAGCCTGAGCGAGTGTTTTTCCTGCGGCATAGAGTGGGTGATTCCGCACTCGAAACAGGTGGTTACCAGGACTGTACGTGCGACAAGGATCGGGATAGAAAGAATGAGAAAGAAAGAGAGCCAGCGAATGGGAGGTCCGAACGCGTTCATCGAGTGTTGGCAGGGGGCCACTTGAAGAGTCGCGTGGCCAACTCAATTACTTTCTAGAGGTTCGGAACACGTTGCACGCACTAATGCTCGTGGCTTGGCATACACACGCATTACGTATGTATACACATGTATGTAGATATAAGAGAATAGTATAAAAGTCTCGGGATCGTAAGAGCTTGAAAAACGCATGGTGTTTCCTCGATGCATTCACTTAGGATCCGCGGGAGCGTGTCGTCCCATTGTTCATACGAGACAGACGACGATTCACTTGCACAGAATCCCTTTGGGCGTACAGCCTCTCGTACGGTTGTCTCTCCTGTTGTCCTGACAGTTGTCCGATCATCTGTGCACGGAGCTACGTGTGTTTGCTCAGTGTACACAGTCCGCACGTAGTGAAGTGCAGAGATATCGAGCCTTTGCCATAAAAAATTTAGTTTGATAGGGTGCTCTCCCTTGAATTTGAAATTACAGAAGCGTGCGGTAGGAACGTCCAACTTGACTACCGTCGGCCTTACGTTCGCGTTCGATTCCTATAAATACGAAGCAATCCCGACAGAATTCTGATAAAAACAATTTGATCCAACGATCAATTGCTTCAGTGAAAAGAGGCACGACGAACCAACTTTTCAGATTCTTGGTGACCGAATACACGTCCGCATCCGCTTTCGTTACTTTTTTATCGCATTCGCTCACCTGCAGCAAGCTATGCGCATCTATATAGGCCACAGATTCGTGGAACTCTGCACAGGCGCGACAACATGCTTTTCAGCCAACATCAGCCATAAACAATCGCAAAAGCAATAGCTTTGCGAATTGGTAGAAAAATGCTGTAGTGCAAGGTAACAAGAGTCAGTGAATCTCTTGAATAGGCTGGACACGTCATCCAGAATGTCTCGAACCGTCGATCACAGATTCTGCGAGAAACCACAACATTTCGCTCATCCGTCCGCTCAATCACTCGCCGTCGTCCGTGCGCGTTTTACGCCGTCGATATAACCTGCCAATCCTGTACGCGGTCTTACAACACTAAACTGAAATATACACTTGGTATATTTACTGGTGCAGTACTTGCTACACAGAACGGTGGCTGGAAAGCCGGTGAGATTGACATCTTGGTATTTGGCATGGTTATATCGCGGTGGTCCAACTGTTTCTCTCGTCGTGCCGAAAAGAGAATGCACTCTGGAGAAATTCCCGTTCGAAGACGTGATAGAGCCTGAGGACGGGCTAAATGCGAAGAGATGTTACTCTACGTTTGTCTTTGTCTGGACAATCCACAAGTACGACTCTGTGGCACGTGGACGCGACCGCGCGCTCTTGGCTCTTGGGGAATGGTCGAGTGTGTATAAAATGAGAGCCAAATAGCTGGCATAGCTTGGCGCCTCACGGCTGTCCATCAGCCAGTGGCGAGATCCATCGTCGAGCCTCGCTGGCGTTCCCTCCATCCGATCTTTCCATCGCTCTCTCTCTCTCTTTCTTCATTTCTTTCATCAGTTTTGCGTATCTCTTTCCTCCTCGCGTGCACCAGATCCCAGAACGAAGCTGATCGACGCGCTCTTTCTTTCGTTCATTCTACCGCGAGAACCAAGACCATGAGCGGAAGGTTCCGCCTGGTACGGGGAACTGTGCAAGTCGTTGAGAGAAGGGTTTAGGAAAAACGGGAAGTCTTTGCGCACCTGTCAATCAGACGTCCATGGTTTTGTACCACTCCGGTTAATGATGATCCACTGCTCTATCTCCGCAGTGGATCGAGAGACTGCAGTCGCCTCTCGCTCCAACGACCACTTTTCTCCTTCCAGTAGAACGACTCTCTTCGTAATTCTGGCGCGCACTCTTTTCCTTGCATTCTGCAACTGTTCATTCGATCATACGCCCGCGAGAATCTTGGAGAGGTGACTGCGAATGCAATGTAAGAATGAAAACAACCTGGAATGTGACGATGCTTGTCAGCTGAGCGATGTGAACTTTGCAAAGCACGGTTGAATGTGGCTTCGAACAATTAAGGAGTTCCAAAAGAAATCTGAGAGACGCTCATATCCCCATTAAACTTTTCACACATGCGAATGCCTCGAATTCTATTGAAATAACTTCTCTAGTAACCATAGGCAACTACAATCTCGACCTAGACTCTTGACAGACGACGTTTCCAAACGAGCGACAAGAAACCCGCGTTCCAAATTAAAGAGAAAACTCGAAATTGAATTTTGAAAAATCTCGTGACAGCCTTGCTACCATTTGCCTCCGTTCATGCTTTTTCTACTCCCTGGAAGATGAAAATACATACCGTAGTCCCAATAAATAACTTCGGCCCTTTCTTATCAATCTCGTAGAATGTTAACATCGCAGCAGCCCATAAGCTATGTATATATTTTTACCATATACACAGAATACATATATGTAGAAATAAATACACACATATGTACCAGAGTCGTTGAAATTTATGCGATTGATTTGAACGTGGAGAAGTGACAGTACAAGGAAGCGCTTTTAGCCCTGGTGGATCCGTTTTCCCTGGAGAATACACAGCCCCCAGCGATATCTACGGAGGAGAGTAACGCGGCTGTGTCCGAAGGATCTCTATAAATTTGCATGTAGAATACGGGTAGAGGTTCTGGGATGGAGTGACGCACGGGAGGACAGTGACGCACATCAGGGTGAGAAGACGACGCAAGAAAGTGGACAGGAAAAAAGGGAAATGAAGAACTGTAAGGAAAACTACTTTCGGTGAACATGCGGAGGAAGAAGAAATGGCGAAATGTCGGGTATGGAAAGAATGATCGAGTGTTCACGTATTCTTTGAGCATCTTGGACCTCAAACAGACCATATTTCTGTGCATTGAAAATATGGGATATCGAACCCGCATAACATTATACTCGATATTGATTTTCCTTTAATAAAATCCTTTTCCCTCAAAGCAGAGTTTTATCTGCCGAACCAATTCCAGTGAAAGTCCATCTCCGCTTTTATAAGAAAATCTGATAAAGTGGTGACCTCTCATTTTTATTCTCACTCACGGTTGCTACTTTCGGATGGATAAATCTGGCGTCTCAAGAGAGGACATTGTAGTGCTTACAGACAAGGAAGGTCTACGCATAATTTATGCTCTTGGTGGACAACAGGACATTGAATGGAGGTGTGATGGTTTCACTTCGGCCTTGTTGAGGCAAGCACCGGATGATTTCCGCTCTACAACTAACACATGCAGCGAACGCTCGACGAGTCAATCGGACGCTCGTGTCCAAGCACCATTGTTTGCGTGCGCGCGGGCGCGTTTCTCGGTTTGTTACGACGACAAGATCCTCGTCGTTCCTCGGTCTGCGGGACGCTCGACCAGAAAAGTGATAAAAAAGACGGAAAGGTAAGGGAAAAAACTATCGGTTCCACCCACCTCGTCGTCGGAGTCGTTTTCGCTGTTTCCAAAGTCGTCTCCATCTTCGCGCAGCCGTTGAAACACAGACAAAGTAATTTCGAATGGAATAATCGACACGGCTTGGGAAATTCGATGCATTACGTACTCTGGACCACGGCAGGTTGCATTAGCATCTCCGGACTTTGGACCTACGCAAAGTTTGACGGACTTTTCGGCATAAAGTTTTTCTTCATCATTTTCTTGAACGTTAATCATAATTCTTGAGTATTCCATGCACATGATTCGAACATCAATAGACAGATCTACACTACGGCATACCGTCTAGTCGCTAGCGCCTGTTACACGCGTCCATCGTACGGGACAACTTCCAATTTCCACACGTAACGTATATTCGAGCGTGTGTAATATGGATATAGAGACATTCGTATGTATATAGAGATGCAGAGGTTAGGGTGAACAAGGCAAAGGCTGACCGGTTACTATGGCGACCATATGGATTGATCCCAGAAAATATCATCTCGGAAGACTCCCGAAAGAATCGCTGGATTTTCAGAGAATGGGGTCGGACCAGCGAGCTGCGGCCAGTCCACCTTCTATATACCTGCGAGCATATATAAATATATATTTGCCCATGTGTCTGTGTGTACGTGTGTCTACTTTTACTCGAGCCCTCAGTTCTTTCTACTTCCGAAGCTGCACGGAAAAACCACCAGACTCGTATACACGTAAGTCGAACTAAAGACAAGGGAACCAAGAGAAAATAAGGAATAAAATAAGCAGCATATAGAGTCTACAGCATGATCGAGAGTAAAAGGGCTGGGAAAAAAGTATAATAAAGTCAGCGAGTGGAATTACTTGAAGGCCGGTTTTACAGAGCGCAGAGAAGTTGGCCGTATACCGTGACTCTGTCGTGGCTTCCTGGATGCGGAATTAATTATGATAGCAATTATCAATCTTGCCATTGCGTCCATAACTCATTTTCTTTGATGCTAGGCATGGAAACGGTCATGACGAACATTTCGATCAAGGGGTCGTTCCCGCAATCATCGAATAATAATTGGCGGATGATTACTCGCGCGTACACGTGGATTTATTCCTGGAGCCCAAACATGGCGTATCTGTAGTCTAAAGAATTTATTCGAGATGATAGAAAATCGAGCTCGTGAGATTTGTTCAAGATTTTCGTTTATGGCAAGAACACGGAATTCTCCTTCGGTGTATGTGCACGCAATACAGCAGCCTCATGATATTGTATCGTCGCGTTTTGTCCGTCTATATTCCTGTTTATACGCAAGTACAAGGAACGTATTTGCACGGTAGACATGGTGGAACGATATGAACCAAGAATATCCACCGGCCAGAACGCAATGGTCGCGTGTACTTGTAGTCCAGAAAGCAACACACAAGCAGGGACCGAGTCGGGAAAAGCAGCAACCCAGAAGTTGGACATAAGCAGCAGGTCACATAATACGCTCGCGTAGACAGCCAGCAGGAGGGTAGGGGAAGTGTAGTAAATAATGTAACCTTGTAGAATGTCTAGCAGTCGACCTGTGCTCGCGAGCGAGTTAATAGCTCGCTTCTTCGGAGGACTGTAGCGACTATCATCGAGCAGGAGAACGACAACGACGACAACGACAGATACGAAGACGAAAAGGATGCGCGATGAGTGATTCAGTGCGCGTCTGTCGCCCGGCTCCTTCGATCTCAGTCCCTCCTCGAGGGCATCTCTGGCTGTGGGCCTTCTGGGTTTCCAGAAAGAGAGAAAATCAAAGGATGGTGTGAGACGCGGGAATGATGGCACTCCAGAGCTACAAAAGTCGAGAGAGCTAAAGGATGCAAGGAAGTGAAGGTTCCGGGCGGTTGTAGAAAGAGATAATGCGACAAGAACGATAGGAAGAGAGCTCGCTGAGTTAGGCAAGAAGGATAGACGAAGAGAAATTCTACTCATGGGCGCAAGGAAGATGCTCTCTCGTCAGATCAGAGAGAATCCCAACAGCGGTTCTCAAGTGATCGTCATCGTTGCAGGGATCCGATATCCCGTCGGGACCTTAACCAGGATGACGCCCTCGACGACATCCAACGGAGGACCACCCACGGGGACGACGCTCCATATAAAGCTACCGAGCAGGCGGCTGCATTGTCGGAGCCCGCGCGCGTTTCCATCGCGGCATTCGCGGCTGTGCAATGTGGCGGCGGCGGCGGCATTCGACGATTTCAGTAGGTTCCTCTCTCCGTGGGGCATTGCCGCCGCGCGCGATATCCCCGAGATCCTCCACCTCCTCCATCCTTTATTCGCGTTCTTCTGACTCTTCTTCTTCCTTCCCGCGGTTGTTGCCGGAGCCGCGCGCGTCTTCTTACTCTTTTCCTCTCTCTCTCTATCTCTTCCTCTTCTCAACATCTCCAACTTCTTCTTCTTCCACCTATATGCTTTCTTCTTCATCTTCTTACCGCCCTCGAGACTCGTCTCAGGAATTATAAATTAAGCTATTGAATGTGCATTGGACTGCATGCTGGATTCTCTGCTGATTCTCTCGGCCCCTTGTTTTTGTTTGCACTTCTCGAGATCCGTTGGATAAAAGTGTTTCATATAAGATCGTGCATAAAATTTACGTGTTTCGGTTCGATATACTAACCTTAGGTGTGGACATGCTTAATACGCGCATCACGTGTCATGGAACTAGACTTTCTCGGCCCAGAAATCGGCTTTGCTCGAACGCCTAATAGATCGGCTGTAACTTTCAGTTAAGCCAAAACAGACCTGAAAACTCTTACGATATAGTATCTATGGATAGTCAAACATTCGCTCCATCCTGAACTTTGAACTTGGCAACTCCCAATGAGGCGTGCACCACCATTAAGGGGAATCTTATTATATGAGGTAGACTGGAGCTACGCCAGGCCAACATCGAATGGATGGTAATTCGTACTAAAGAGTTGATACATCGAGGGTAATTCCGCTTTTCCGTATTTTAGATTCTGACTATTTTAGAAGTTTCCTTGCCTCCGGGTCGTGAACATAAACTCAGCAATATTTTTTATTCCTTCCGGTGAAAAGATCTTGGGCTTACGTACGAGTCTTTGACATTTGATGGGAGAGTCGTCTCTCAAATTTGTCATTCATGATCATTTGGTAACAGTGATTGAGACGTGCTGCATACACTGAAATATACTTCAAGTTCTTGGTCCAACATCCACGTGTGCAACAAGCCCTCTCAACTCAATGCTGCAATCCCGCTTGGTCGAAAGCCAAACTAACAGAGTCACGATAACTTTTGAACAAGCTAGAAAACGGAAAGGCAAGGGTGCGCGATTTCATGATTAATGTTCGAGGTACTTGCGAAGTCAGTGGCTATTGTAAGCCGTCAGTGTTATCGCTAAAACAAAACCTTCAGCCTGGCAAATCTGGGAGAGCTGACCCCATGGAAGCTGACCACAAAACTACCTGGTGACTAACTAAGTTGGTCGTTGGTTCACTCGGAAACCCGTGAAACTTTATAACCCAAGCGATCTGCAAGCTTCGGAACAACTTTTCGTCGTTGAGCATCGAACCGACAGTCATCGAGACCCTGGAGGCGCTTCTGGATTCAATAGCCCTCGATGCGCCTCGAGCAAACTCTGCTACGCTCTCTTGAACAAGAAACATACACTCAATGTTTATTTAACCAACGTTGTTTTCTACTCGATAGGTTTGCATGGATTAGGCCAGTCTCGACAGTGCAGAAGTAATACAAATCAAACACGTATAGTTCATCGATTGAAAGCGAAGGGATTTCACACTTTAATGAACCTTTTGAGGAAAATAATTATAAACAATAAAAATGACATACGAACAACATCTCGTCTAGTTTTTCTACAAATATTCTGCTTGTAAAATATGTGCCAAGAAGTAGATCAGAAAGTCAACAAAATGGAGAAGTGAAAAACGTTTGTTCTCCCAGCTCGAAAAACATTTACTATTCGGTTAAATTTGAATCCAGTTCGTCCGTATTTTCATCTTTAAAATATAAATTTAAAAACTTTATTCAAAAGTATAAACATTGCTAGCGACGATATAATTAATTGTTATTTTTTTGCAAGTTATACAGTTGACGCATTTGGCATTAGAATGGAGCGAGTAACTGGAGCGCGAGGTTGATACCTGTGCCTCGTGGGAAGCCCCAGTGTCAGCAGTAAATCAGGTCGAACTTGAAAATAACTTGGTGGCATAATTCATTCCGTTTTCGTACTCCCGGGTGAAAATCTCGCTCGATCCACTTCTGCCCTCTTCCGCACTTTTCTCTCGTATGTACACAGAACTGACGCTCCTTCTCCCTCTTTGCTGGCTCACTGAGAAATTAAAATAAATCACACTTATCTGTTGCTCTCGCAGCACTTGCCGTTGATCTGGCCATTATTCATTCGAGAGGCTAACCGCGATAGAGTTGCCCTCGATAGGAGGCCGGAGTGAAGAGTGTGTACCCAACGGACATACTTCATTTTATATCGACCATATACAAAATTCAATGCTATTAAACGTTGCGGTTCATTATGATTGAGCGTCTACATCCACATGAATAAAACGATGACGAAATACGCAAACACTCCACAAATCGTTGATCCCGGTCGAGAGCTAATTGCTCGAGTACTTATTATCAGTGATTAATTAAGCAATTAAAATTAGTTCAAGTGTAATGACGTCGAATCGGAATGCTAAGATCATTCATAAATTCGTTCATTCATCCATCCGTTGCGTCCAAGAGATTATGAATGAAATCAAAGAGGAATAAAAATTTTTTTAATTCGAATCTTTTCACCATTTTCGCCATGTTTTTCCTTCGAAATAAGGTTCAAAAAAATCGTGACAAAATCATCCCGCTCGTCATTACAAAAAGGATTCTACTTTGGGAAAAAAAAGATTATTTAAAGGATCATCGATGCTCTTAAATTTCTATCAACCCTCAGGGCTTCTCTTACATCATCCGCTGTACATTTCTACGACGTAGATTTCTACAACATCTCAAGCTAAAGTACCACGTTTAACTAGTTTCTGGCATCGTGAATAAATACGGTTAGACGCCGGCGAAGCTTAAAGATCCCTTTGACCGTGAGGCTACGGGCGGGATGCATGATAGAGGAGCTCGCGCGTTGCTACTCCGGCCACGTTGGCACGGGGTGGTAACTGGTAAGTGCCCGGGGCGACCATCTGTGCCCTTATATATAGTAAATAACTATGTATACATATATATATGGCTTGCTCTGACGGAACGAGAACCACGTGGATTGCATTACCGTTTACGCGGCATTTGTTGTCCACCGCGCACGCTTTGTAGGAATACATTATTGGTAATGTACTGTATTCGCCAGCGTAAGAGCGCGTCGATCAGAGGGCCTGAATCCGTCGGGATTCGCAGCAAAAAGACTCCAGATTTTTCGTAAGCCATTGAAAAAAAAGCTCAAACCAAAGATTATACAATTTTGCGATAATTTTTTTCGTTGAGAGAAAGTGAAGCATTTGCATGCCAGCGTTAAGAACAAAGCGACTAATTAATCAAGGTGTACGTCAGTCTTATCAGTCCCCTCGTACAGATATCGATCGTATTAGAATTTTAATGCAAATGTGGGAAGCCGGAGCCTTGCAACTATGCATTACGATCATGCTGACCGAATGGTGGATCTCTGATAATAGTAACGACCATGTTCCGACGACTAGAGCTTGATGATTATTTTTCGAAACTCTTTGTCGTAATGGGACACGCGTTATAATAACGACGAGCCGTGTTTTCGTATTTCGTTATCGCGCTTATTACTGCTGTTACTCCGTGACTAATTTCTATGGAGGAAAACGTTGGCACAGTTTTGTGACGAAAGCTCAAATACCCAGACGAAGAAACCCGGTCGACAAGCCTCGAGATAGCATTTGCGATACGAAACGTGTTCGAAAGGGGCGTATACGACCCGAGTATCGAGTTACAATGGGTGTCTGTATTCGAGAGAGTCAGACAGAGACAGAAGGAGAAGATGCGAATAAGCTGTACGAACCAGTGACAGTACAATCGTCCTGTCACCCTTCACATACCGAGTTCTGGATGCTGCGTGTCTATCGGACTTTGCAACTGCTTCAGGGACGCACCCCAGAAACGATCAAACAAGATTTCTAGCTTCTATGACTAAAGTTTTTTCCAACAGCGTTCTCCATAACAAAGGCAATCAGAGCTCTTTTGCGAATGCACATTTTTATCAGCTCAGTGCTCCAAGTGCTGCGCATCGTATTTGTTATCCAGTTTACACGTCCGTTAAAATTGGTTCATAGTAAATTTTCGCGAATGCAATAAAACGATAGAAAAATTTGTCAGCAATGACAATTTGTTCGTGCACGATGTGTGAAAGTTGGCGAAAGATGACACGTATCAAAACATTTGTCAGTTTCCCTCAAGCGACCAATCGCTGTACTATTGATCGAGAAACAAAAACGTTGTCATGTGTGTGGCCGCCCTGATACATCAGACAGGAGCTGTAGAAATGAAATTGCTTCTGTGTGATGAGCAGAAATGGTCCGAGGGCGATTAAATGTATACGATCGAAAGGAGATTCGCTCTCGTATGTCCGGATGGCACAGTTTCGCCGCCCTTGGTCCATCGAAAATCTATCTCCTATACTTTTTCTTTTTGCCTCGTATTATTTTTCCTCTTTTCATAGATCCCCATTCTCTCGCCCTGTGCCACTGTCCGCCCGCCCCCAAATTGCCAATTTTATCGATAATACGAATCTGGTAATTTGATAGAGATACAATGCAAATTCGTTTAATTGTTCCTTCGTCTGTGGGGTCGTACGATCAGGCGAGCTCTTACGGTCTAAACGACGTGAAAGTTTTGTCAAGAGAACTGCATTTCACCAGCGAGAGCAACGAGCTATCGCTCTTTTGCTCTTTTATACGACCCACGTATATTTATATCGATCTATCGATGTGTGCGCATGCATACATATGTATGCTCGTAGGTGTTCTCGACAGGGGGCTTGCAGCCATCGGTATAGAGTATCTTTGAGAATAGGATCGTGTTTCCGTCTACACATGTCGGTGGCCGAAAGAGCGACGGACGTGTGAGTGATCGCAAAAGACAGCCATGCATTTTCGGAATCGACTGGTAACCAACAAAAAGGCACAACTTTCACGATTCATCGTGAACTTTACGCTGTTTCATTTATTTCGTTCAGAGTATCCACGTACAAAGATGCGACGATGTTTTGATACCATTGAGAGACAAACTCGCCAGATGGCACGGATTTGTTCTCGCATCGCAGTGGATGTTTTGGCATCTTATCGATTTTTGTGGATCGCTTCGATCGAATTTTGACGATTCATTTTCATCTAAATGACCGTAAGATTGCTTTTGGGTGGAGAAGTGTGGAACAACTAGGCCGCAGCGATTCCTTTGGATTTTCCGATTTGTTGAATCTCCTTCAATCGTTTTAGAGGTTAGGCGATTAATATTCTGAAAAATGACACCAAACATGTTTTCTTTTTTTACTAAATCGCAATTTTTCCTTGTTTCGTAGAAAGTCCTGCCTCATGGATATATAAACGCGCGTTCGAATGAATACAGAGTGAGCGGGTTGGCGCAGCAATGGTTGAACGTTTTGTAACCCGAAGAGCAAGGGTGAGAGAGAAAGTTACGAATCATTCGATTCCGGATCGCGTTAGCGACGGCGCAAATCCAATATAGAACGCCTGCAGCATCGAATGTCACTGTGGGGCTGCAGGCGGTGCTTTACTGGTTCGGACCAACGTCCGACAAGGGTCGAGAGAGACGGAAACTCCATCCGCGCTCACCGAGAGTATTGTAGTTTTTGATTGGCTAATCCACCCTAATCTAATCGGTGAGGCACCGGGACTTCCCGGCGCATCATCGCTCTTCTATATGTCCACGCTACATCTATACTTCTCTCTCTCTGGACGAGTGTGCTATAACCTCCAACTGAGATTTGATTAAGTGTCACATATCTTGACAGAGCCAGGCGATATGCTTTTCATCCACGAGTTTTTTCTTCGCAAAAAAAAACCATCATTCGATTCCGAGAACAGTCGAACCTTGTTAACTGTGAATTCGTCACGAACTTCGTACAATCGTAAAAGAATAAAATTAAAAACCCCACGATTTTACCGCCGATTGGTGAACCAACATCGTTCTAGGCCACAAATTTAAAAAATTCACTTTTTTTATGAATCTTGACCTTTTTGCCGTGTGGGGATTAGTGGGAAAGGTTCGATACTGCAAGGTGAGCTCACCCTTGCGATGTAGCTCTTGTTCTTAGCGATCGACTGATTCATGTAATATGGACCCTCGTCCTCTGTTATGGTTTATCGTATTCCTAGGGTTGACGTGTTGCTTTGCTGGGAGAAAGAGCATCAGGCACAGTGGCCAATAATATCAAATATATCCGGGACGTATATGTCAGTGTGCATATATTTATATATCCACACAAATAGACGTGGCAGCCACTAGCCAAGCTGGTATACACCACCGTGGCTTATTATTTTTCTACGGCTCATCGAGCCCGTTGTGCTCTCGCTATCAATTACGAGACATTCCGCATGTACGACGTACATGTACGTACAATATACACTGTCGTTATATTGAATGTGTGAGCTTGGCTTCACCCTTCGTCCTGCTGTGCGGACTATGGACTTAGTCCGGATAAACGTAACCAGAATCCCATCTGGTAAGCCACGGTCGTATTGGCGCCGGGACTTGGAATCCCCCGCTCTTTCGTACCCACCACGAAAAAAGACTCCGCACTCCATCTCCCTCGTTAGTTCTGCGTGCTCTCGATCCTGTCTTTAACTTTTGATTGTTCTTGATTAATATCCACTTTCCTTTCATCCACTCGCAGAAGTTATTCCGCTCTCTGAGACGTACGAACGCTCAATAAAAAAATACTTCGCTCCTAATAAAGAATCATTAACACCGTAAATCGTTAAACTCGAAATGCAAGTGCACAGCGATATGTTGACACGTGAAGCGCGCGATTTCCCACTCACGTAGATAATGAGGAGAAAAGAATTTAAAAAAAATACATAAAAAGGTCAAAAGACTTCATTATATAGCAAAGAAGTGGGAGATCGATGTGGTTTCCGCAATTAATCATTCAAAATCGACGTGACCAAGAGATGCCGAAATTCGTGAACTTTCATGCAATGTTAAACCACCACGACGCTGTCAGCTTCGATTTTTCGGTTTCGTCTAAAATCCGTAGCGATCTCAACTTTAATTATTTTTTAACACGTCCGAAAAAAAAGAGATTTTTTTTCACGTTGCGAGTATAAAAGTAAATATATAAAATTTGACTTTCATGAATAAAAAGAACTGTACGATTTTTTGTACCATTTACGCTGCATGTATTTCGGTTTGAGTTGGAGAAAAGAGAGAAAAAGAAATATCGCGTTGCTGAGCGAGCATGTGATACCTATGTATGTAAATCGAAATAGCATTATCCGTGGCTCTTGTAGTTGAGGAGCGAGAGAGAACGAAAGCGAACGAAGTGAGGGTGGAAGAGCAACCCTAGAGTCGAAAATTCAGGGACGGATAAAGCGCGTTCGGGGAGGGGTAGTTTGCCTAGCTGTGTGCTTCCTGCCACCCTTGTCGCCCGGGGCGACTGGTATAACGCGCGAAGCAGCGAGGCGAACGTGGTTCCTCAGCATGTACAACGTAGCGTATATACGCAGAACTCGACATATGGCCATATTAGCTACTCTTATACTTTGTGCCATGCACTGAGGCTATACCAGTAAGGATGGGCATAAGTGAGTGTCTGTGTGTGTATTTTTTCTCTACCATATGACCATGGATCTCCTATGACGAATATATATAATGTCCGAAGTCTCTTTCTGCACTCTCGTCATTATAATTCATCCGCAATCCGATCACCAATCACTCTATTACGTGCAATATAATAATGCGATCAAGATATCGCGACCACGTCACATCATGAGCAACAGCGAATCCGTAATTAGAAGCCAATTATCGTTCGTTCCTCATTTAGAGGAAATAAGAGTTTCCTCTGAATTAATTGGGAAAGCAACAAAGGAAGGGGCTAAATTTATTGAATCAACAAAATCTGCGGATAGCTAATCATTCCGTTCATTCCAACAAACATTTAATTGTTCCATTCACTCCATTTACTCGCTGCAATGAATAACACTCTCTAGGACAATCGTCGTTCGATTAACTAACTCTATTTTGTGTGCCAGATTCTGTTAACTCTGCAATTTTGGCCTCTCGATCTAGGCAACATAGTGAAGGGATTTAATTTGATTATTCCATCGTTTTTTTTCGTTCATTTATTATTTTCACTTCCGTAGTCTCTACAGAACTATCATGGAGACGTGTCTATTTTTAAATTAACGAACCGTCACTTCCTTAGCTGCTTGCTCGATAGTATGCGTCGATATCTGTGTCGACTGCCTTGATATTAATTATCGATGAGCATCTTCTAGGCAACGGACACATGTGCCGGGCGATCTGTGTGTGGCCTCGAAGACTGACGGGGCGAGGTGAGCTCTGGCTCGCTAAGTTGTCACTCGAAGTCAGCGACTCCTTTTTGTCTCGCTGAGACGAGTCAAATCGTTGGTGAATAAGAGCAAGAGAGAAGGAGAGGAAGAGAAACGAACACGAAGCGATTCGCGTATGTAGGAAGGAGTGTACAAGAGTGAGAAAGAGAAAGAAGAAATTTCAAGAGCACACAGAAGAAAGAGCCCTTCCCCAGGTAGAAAACGTCCAGAAACTCTCTCCTCCCTCTCTGTCTCTTTCTCTTTCTCGCTCTTTCTTTGGTTACCCCTTGGGAGAGCCGAGGACCCTGTCAGAAGCCCGCGCGGATTCCAGTTTTTCTCGTGCTCACCGAGCAAGCACACGCAACCAGCTTCACGATCTAATAGCTCTCGGGCTGCTCTCCGCGCGGACCTCGGCAGCAGGTTGCTCTCCTTCGATCTCTCGCGAACGCTTATTTCTCGCTCATTCTCTTCCGTTTCTTCGTCGTCGCTGTTGTCGTCGCCGGTTGCGCCTTCTCCGCCAGCAATCACATTACAGTCGAACATCCATAAGTTACAAATTCATACAGGCAGTTCAGAGACAAAGTTATCCCTACTCTTTCTTGCTCCCAGCAAATTGTTTTGTCCCGGCACACAAAGAAACTGCAGTATTTATAACTATTCCTCCTTTTTTCAACTTTCCCAACGCAGTCACCGTACAAAGCTGAAAGGCAGGAAAAAAGCAGCCCAAACAAATCGTAACAATGCCATATCGATGTGAACGAAAAGCTGTCAATTATTTTTTCCCAATAACGAATTAACGAATAATAAATAATTGGTCTTGTAATTTGCGTACGTGGCTTAATGGATAATAATGAATTATATTGAGCGTCCAATTACTTAATATCTGCTTTCACAAAAATCACTGCAAAAACTTTTTTACGTCCTCGACTTAGGCTGCTTTCAATTTACTTAAGTTTCTACTGTATTTTTCTTCTCATTCTACTCCATTTTCTCCGCCATCGCGAGATTCATCCATCTTATTACTGCCGTTCTCTCTCAGTCTTGCATCCACAGTATGCCAGATATTTGTGTAAAATGTGCACACATATAAAGAGAGGGAGAGAGATAAATATAGAGAAAGAGAGGAGAAGCATGCTCACGGTGAAGCCGACGAGCCAGCAGCAGACTGCAAATCGACCTAATGAGGATAATTCCTGCATTGATTGCCGAGAGCATCGAGTGGTTACGAGCGCTTCGATGCTCTCTCGCTCAATGTGGCTCTTGTGTATAGCACTACGACCGGCCTGTCTACCAGGCTGGCTGGCTCGTTCTCTGCTCTGACTGCCGACGGTAAATCATTCTTAATTAAACGATAGATATTTAATTAGGAAGCCTGGACTGAGTTAGTTATGAGGCATTTAAGCTCGCGACGAGTGAGACGAGACGAGAAGGTTACAATATACATCCTACCTCAGAATCATACATGAACTGTGAAAAAGTTGTATTGATTCCAATTACAAAAATTGATGTAAGAAAAGTATCGTTAGGTCGACAATGTTTTACTTTCATCGAAAAAGCTGTCGTATTGGGTAAACATCGGAAAACACCAAATCATTACTTTATACATTCGCGTACACGGATTCGTACGAATGTAAAAATCAAAAATTTACAAACTTCATGGAATTTTCCTTCAAAGTCATTTTGCAGTGGTTCATTATTTCGGATCAATCTTTTCAACGATTTTTTTGAATTAAACTCATTCTCCCACGTTCTCCCGAGCAGTTTCCATGCGCAGCCTCGTTATATTTTTATTTCGATGACAATCGCCCCGTTTAATGAACAAACAACATTTTATCAAAGCGAATGCAACGATTTTTTGTCTGCAGAATATTTTTTTATTCAAAATGTGTGTGATCAATAAAAAGATACGTGTTAGTCTGGTGCTGATTATGTGCCCTTATCGCAGTGGGCCGATTCGGTACTTCGGCATCTGGCGAAGAGCCCGCCCGGACCCTCTCTCGCTCTTTTTTTCCTCGTTCCGTATTTTCTCTCTCCCTCTCTCTCTCTCTCTCATTCTCATACGGTTCAATGAAATTTTACATAGAGTGAGAAAAAAAAGGTCGTTTGATAAAAAAAAAAATATATGTATTTATCGACGACATTCAAGTTCCGTACATTATTAGTATTGATAAAACTGATGAAATGGTTCGCACGATACAAGGCTCGTGATACGTTTCACACATGGCCACGCGTGTTTTCGAAACAGGATGCATAAAACACTTGACGACTAATTTTCCGGGTCCGTTTTTCTCGTGGGTCTAACGAATTTACACGAGCGAACGACGAAGTTTTGACGCTCATTGACAAATGTGAGTGTGCCGCTCGGTTTTTTTTTCTCTTCACGAAGCCATATCTGGTGAGAGGTTGAGGTCAACAGATCATTGAAGTTTAATAGTAGAAAAAAATGAAAGAGGAAGAGAAAACGCCAGGCGCCTCGGCGTTTGGCATCGACACCTCTAGATGCTTCTGTTTTTCGTCGCATGCCTCGTAGTATCTCTTATTTCTGTATCGAGTGTCTCACACCCTCTTCCAAAAGACATTTCCTTTCTTGCATGGGAGAGTGGACCATGCGCCAGAGCTCTAGCGACATACGTTTCCCATAGCGAAGTTGCTGACCGCGCTCTGCTGCTCTTCCGAACTGTTCCTTCGAGCATCCCGCTCGCTTCCTTTTCTCGTCATCCAGCGCTGCTCTGGGTCTCTCGAATTACAAATTATACACACAATTAACGAGACCGCTGCAGGGCAAATACATATATATATAAATACATAGAAATGTTCTCATTTTATTCATGTGCTAGGAGAAGAGAAGCACAGTATGGTCGAGGCAAGAGCCTTCCTCGGAACTGTACGCGAATACCGGTATTCTGGACAGATGTATTTACAAGGAAACTTAGCGAGGCTTTCCTTCTCGAGAGTTCTCTGTACGGAGCAGCAGATTCGAGCAGAGAACACAAGTGCTTTTTATTTCGATTTATTGCATCGAGATATGCGTTATATAGCGATGTACGTCACCGTGCGTCTAGCTCCGTTGCCTTAAAAGCAGTGTGTTTGTGACGTAGCCGAACTGATACGGGGACCAAGATATCTCGTGTACAGTGACCGGATAAGAACTTGGTTTATGACTGGAATACTACGACGTAACAATATGTCGGATCCCGTATGGATGCATTGACAAAATAGTCTAACGGGATTCGTTCGTTATGCCGAGTCAACGAATTCCTCGAGCTTCTGGTAAAGTGCTCAAACTCCCAAAAATAGGCAGGCTCATAAATCGTCGATAAAAATTTCAATCGCCCAATTATTAGCAATCGCGTTTTTGGACTTACATTTTTTTTATCATCTTCTCCATGCAATGTCATTCTTCACAACCTCCTCGAGTATTTTTCTCAACTGTGAGAACGCGATTTCCTTGGAGCTCGCAAAAATAGACGACGTTTTCTAATAAAAATTCATTTTTACTGCTTAACGAATCTGCAGCGAAATGAAAGTCCATTTCACGTCGGTATCTGCACATTCATCCAACCAGAGTATTTCATATTCACATAATATTATCATTTTCCAATCATATGGCAATGGATCGCTGCGTAGAATTCGGTAATACGAAAGAATGTCACATTTCGCTTTCTCGTAAACATAAATATGCATGTATGTACGTAAATAACATAATACGACACACGATACATATTCCATGAGAGTACGAAAACGATATCGGCTAAACGGCATTTTGCCGAAGGTATTACATTTATTTAATATTATTTACGGCTGGCTTTACGACATCAATGATACGTATATGGAGTCTATCCAATATCAAATATAACGTCGTAACCTGCTGGCAAGCCCGCCGCGCGTACGCTCTGGAGACGAAGAGCACGAGAGAGGCAATAAATGTACGGCAAACGGCGTTTCCGATAGACACCCTTGTACGTACACTTCATACCTCCACAAAATATATATACATATGTATGAATGCATCAACGTATATATATGCACACAGCATGTACCAACTCTGCAGGTTCTCATCCCTTGCCCAGCATCCATGGCCATTCCAGACAAAGTATTTCTGGCCCTTGCCACTCGTTTTTCTACATCGCGGCAAATTATCAAAATTCTAAAATCCGCATCAATTTTCACAATAAAACATTCAGAGCTTGTAAAAAAGAATTTTCTTAATCAGAATATTTTTTCGGCGCTTCAGAGCGATCGTATTCTCGTGGTGGGTAAAAAATAAAACTCGCAATTAATGCAATTATCTTGGAGAATTCTACTCATTGAATAAAACAAATTCCGTCCTTTCACTGGTTCTTATAATTCCCATAAACCCTCAAGTTATCGATTGTCAGTTTTCTACATTTTTGAAATTTCATATTCACCGAATTATCAATGAGACAGTCAAGATAAATTACAATTATGTTGGTTGCTCGATGCTCTACAGTTACTTCGTAAACGAGGATGAATAGTAAACAGTTATGTATTGAGTCGAATTGAAGTGAAATGGAAATAGAGCTGTATCCATTCATGGAATTTTTCAATAAGACGATTCCCAGTCGTCGAGAGACAAGATCGATATAAACGAAAGTACACTTTCCGCGACAGTAAGCTACAAGCACTTCCGACACATACGAGTCAGCCTCTCGAAGATTCTCTTCGAAAAACCAGTTTTTTTTCTAGATTTGATTGTTTATTGACAAAAGAAAATTTATGGAGCCACCTCGATTGACACATTCTGAGCTGGATAAAATATATAACGCGTAACTATACTGAGAAAACGGAAGGCGAGTCATTGTCGCACTTTCATAGATTCGAAACAGCAGCTTAAAATGTTTTTCGGAGTCTCCGTCGACAAGAGCGGAAAAAAGAACAGGAATACACGATCGTTCGCTGTACACCGTAGAAAGATCTCTTGCATCCGAGGATGTAAATCCAACTACCCGAATCGTATAGAATTCAATTCGAATCGAGTCCCGCCTGTTGTGCAAGCCGTGAGAGTACGACACCATAGAAAAGCTATACACTTGTATATAACATCCTCCTGGTGCACGAATCTCTCTCTCTCTCTCTCTCTCTCTC
>JBAJMU010000002.1:12038199-12127587 GCA_037952995.1 Hyposoter didymator
TCTCTCTCTCTCTCTCTCTCTCTCTCTCTCTCTCTCTCTCCCTTTATTTCTCTTTCTCTCTCCATCATCCCTCGCTTGCGATCTCTGCATTCAAAATACATACATATCTTTCTATCCCGTCTCTTTCACTGTACACGTCCGCAGATATCCCTCACTTTCGGCGACCCTATCAAAAGCGACGTCAAGTTCAACCCCTAAAATTTGAAATCGTCGCGCTGACTACGATTGACTGTTTTCCAGGAGGCAAGGCAGTCCGGAAACAGAGAAAGAATCCAAGCTTGAGATAGTTTTCTATCCATGCAGTAAAACGATGTCGCAAACATTTCGGAACATGTTGTCATTATCATATTTAGGCTGCTTTTTTCTCGAAGAACATGTATGGGAATGCGACCCTTACTTCTCCTATATATATGAATATTGAATTTCGCATCGATCAATTTTCCCATCCCTTGACCTCTAACACGGCATTGCACTTCGGGCCACGATACATTCCAGGCACGTGTCTTCTGTGAGCTGGAAATGGATCGATGGTTCGAAACTGTTTTTATTCAAAGTGCTACCATACAACTTTCCGTTGCTGTGTGTGACGATTTTCTTGAAGGTCAAAGTTCGAGGAAGGTTGAAAGCATACGGTTGAAATGCTCGTTTTGTACCAACGTATGAGGATCAATTTAGTGGCTCACGGCGTGGCTGCCCTTTGAAAATTTTATTGAGATATTTCGCTGTTGCAGTATTTTCTGTCGACCAACTTTGTATATTTTATAAATCGTTCTTAATAACACAACGATTTTTGAATTTTGAAAAACATATCGGACTCAAAAAGAAAAATGTGACGAAATTCTAATCCGTCAATCTGTCTATCGGTAGAATCAACGTGTTCTTCTCTGAAAAAATTTAAGAAAATCAAGGGAATCAAAATGTTCAAGATGATGAATAAAAATAACTATGAAACGTCCCTTCCGTTGGCATGAATTTTTGTGTTATCTCAATCCAGCCCCAAAGCTGAGTGCGTTTGCCGGTGGCCACTAACATTTGCATGAAATTCGTTTCTCCCAATATTTTCACAAAGGTCGGATAGCATTGAGCTGGAGGAGACGAGAGAGCAGGGAAAAAAGGAGAGTAGCTAATATGGATGGAGTGGGGTCGAGGGGATGGAACGGAGACCAAGAAACGTTGGAGAGTTCAGGGTACCTTTAAAGAAACGCTGTTGAGCCCGAGGGGAAGTGGACTTTTTTTCAATTTGTTAATTCACGGTAATCTTGAGGGTGGCTAATTCCAACCGATCCCACGAGCAGCCGCTCTCTAAATTCTCTCGTCGCTCTCGAGTACTTTCCTTGGCGCGCGTTGGCATAGCCTACAACGACTTTTAATTTGCTTTCTTTTGTCTCTTTCTTACTCGTTCTTCGGGCAGTATATAGTGCCACACCAAGATTGTTCTTTCGTTTTTTTCTGCCCATTTTATTCGTTCTTTCCTGTGGAGGCAGCCCCCGCACGAGGACACGTACACGGATTGCTCGGAATCCAATATAAGGACGATCGAATCACGTAGAAGAAAAATTTATGCCAAGGCACGCTGTAGAATTTATAATCACCCCGCCCCCTTTGCTGCCCTGTTCTATATGGAGTGTGATTTAGAAAAAAAAGAAACTGAGGATATGGGAAGGTAGACAGTACCAGAAAACCAGCTGAAAAAATTGAGGAGGTGCGCTAAAAATTTTCCATGTGGATTCGATATCAACGAATCTTTATTGTGCGATGCATAACGATGTGCTTTTATCACTTTACGCTCTTTTTCTATTTCGACACACTTTCTCCTGCAGAGACAAACACAAATGAACTTTCTGTATTGTTTTTTTTTAACTGGACATGTACGTACACAGCAGTTAATAGCCCGAGTGTATGTAAGTGTCTGGAAGAAGATACCGTCTACACAGTGTCAGCTTCGTTCTCGTGGTTTTGCGCCGGAGTCTTTGAAAGTTCTTGGAAGGAAACAGAGGGTTATTCGGCGTGTGTTGGTGGCGATGGTCGTGGTGGTGGCGGTCGAACATCACTAGTGTACACATAGGGTTGCCACTGGCTTGCCGTTTTCGCTATACCGCAGGGGCTATAGTAGAATGACGGGCGGCGTCGGCCATGTTGTCTTGACATTCTCCCTCGGGGGTTGTCGGGGGTGGATATATTTAGTCTGCCGCCTCCAGGGAGCTTCACCACCCCAAACCACGGCTACTACCACCACAACGTCCGCTACCACGACTGCTGGTAAGCATTGCCACCCCTCGGCCCTCAAACCACTCTCGACTTATGATGCCGCGTTGTCCGCCAACCAACCAGCATCTATACATGTACAGAATCCCGTCTACTTATTGTATCCACGTATACAAGTCCGTTTATACGTCATCCTCTCGCCCCACTTATTTCGTACACGCGTCTTTGGTACGTGCAGAAAAAAATAAAATAAAATAACGGAACTGCATGATTCTGGAAAGAAAAAACGAAAAAACCGGAAAACGCGAAGAAGAGACAGTAAGAAACGCTCACGTTCGAGTTAAGGTGATGGAGCAGTTCACGAAAAATAGCGCCGCCCTCCCCCCTTTTTGTCGGTACTGCAGAACTCGAGATGGAGCTTCTGCAGACCACCGACAGATGTCGCGGCGCGCGTCTTCCATCGAGTTTCAGCGCTCGGCACGAAACGAGCTCGTGAGACTCGATGAATGACGTTTGCCAAGTTTCAAACTCTCCGACGATGGAAACCGCCGGGTTCTCGCTCGTAAGAGCGGTGCCATCGAGAAATAATCGATATTTCTCATTCANGTTTCTCGGCTTTACAAAAAGAAATTGACGCTCGCGCCACCGGGCGGAATTTGAATAAACTACAATTCAACAAAGTCGGTAATATGTCGATACTTTTTTCGGAAAAATTTTCGAAAACGGTTTTTGTCGCCAATTCTGCATCGATTTTGATGCAACAGGGCTCGAAACATTCGTTTCAATATTGCGCGTACGCTGACAGGCCAAAATTTTGATATTCTCATTATTTTCGGAGTAATTCCAAAAAGACTCCGATGGTAACAAAAAAAAAAAAAAAAAATTGGAATTTCAAAAAATGGCTCTGTCAGCGACTTTTTGCCATGCCACTGTGTACACGATTCAATTTTTATCGTAATCGGGTGCACGGTGTGACCGAATTGTCCATTTGAAATTTCGAAGCGAACTGCTCCATCACCTTAAATAGCGGCAAAACGAGATTTCTGTCCCTTCACTGGATACGTACGAACGTGTAAATCGTTTATGACGAGAAACGTTTTCGTAGTGAGATTCGAGGTAAACCGTTAGCGAATGTCAAACATTCTCTCATGGCGAATGCTTACGGGCTGGCTAGTGAAAATGTGACATGTGACACAAATGTGTCAATCATTATTAATGGGAAATTCATTATCGGAGCATTGAGTCCTGGATAATAATATTTACGAAAGGAAGAGTTGATTGGGGCTTCATTGTTATAGATTTTTTTTTGTATCCTTCACCCATCTCGAGCACTACTTCGACCTGCGGAGTAAAGCACGGTGGCATGGGTAGTTACGAGTAAAAAAAGATCGAGGGGTTGCAACCGATAGTAACAAAGTAGTAATCTTTGTGTAGGGTATAGCCTCCCAGTATTGGGGAAAAAGCAAGAAAAGTACGCAGCCTCCCAAGACATAACAAAAATGAGTGCGAGAAAGACGGAGTGGCAGGGGGCGAAAGAGAAAGAGAGAGAGAGAGAGAGAGAGAGAGAGAGAGGGAGAGGCAGAGAGAAAGAAGGACAGGGAGAAACAACCATTCTCTCTCGACCATCTCCGCGGCCGTTCCTTCCCTCGACCGCTCTGAATTCACCCTCGCCTTGTCTTCTCGCCAACTCTCCATGAAGCCACCATCGCTGCCCGCACCCTTCTACTACTCGACGGAGAAAGAAGTCATCAATATCTCGTGGCTTTCGCTTCTGGCCATCGCGTAGAAGCCACGACGAGGACGAGGAGGACGACAACTACAACGAGGGCAGGGAAAAAGTACTACATAGAAGACAAGAAGACACGATTCTATACATAGCGATGCACACAGACTTCCACCCTCACTCTCTCTTTCTCTTTCTTCTCTCCGGTACATATAACCCTGACAAAACTTTTGCCGTAGGTGGGCGGAGTCACGCCTAATCCCCAGAGTCAAAATGGAAGTCTCAGGAGACTCGAGAGCTTTCCTCTTTCTCTCTCGTTCTCTCTCGCCCTCGCCCTCACATACGTGCCGTTTTCCTTCCGCCACATAACTATATATTCCACTCAATACCTCCTACAGCCCCGTCCGTGTGTGGGTGTCCCGTGTGCAGAAACACGTCGGACGAGCCTCTGGAATTGTTTGGCCGATATTTTTATTGCGCTCCGCAGCATCGCGAGCAACAACCGTCGAAGCATCGAGGCACGAAAAAAACTTCAATTTTTGGCTTTCGTTCGTGCGGGATCTTGCTAACAGATTATCGACGGGAGGACATTTTGTACTAAAAATTCAGCAGCTTCGAATTCCCGATCCGACGAATAAGAGAGAATCAGTGTCCGCATATGTAGAGGGTGAAAGAGAAAAGTGAGAGTGTGGATCTGCCTCGGGGGGGTTTTGCTGGTCGACCGAGTGATCCTGCGGAGGGTCGTGCACTCCCGGTTCGAGGGACCGGTGAACCACCCTTATCCTCTGCTCTGACGCTCTCACTATTCAATGTATATACACACCTACATACATATCTATCTATGAACACATTTATATATGTTTATGGGTATTCGTGTGCGTTAGTATAAATATATGTGCTCGTGGGTGACCCTATGCTACGCTCGTTCACTCTCACTTTCCTCGCTCTTTTCCTTCCTCTCAAACTGATCTCCACCAGGCGCGCGCAGCCTCACGCACGCATATCTACAGCAACTGTTGCCTTCGCAAAAGGCCGCGACTATCCCGATACTAAGTGTGGACTCGCCTAACTTCGGCCCTTTTATTCGCCAGCTGTAAATATACATTTGAACACACACCTGTATTCTTGCAAACATCTGAACACGCACGAATGTTCTCGCACATACGGATATCGAACGCGTCGTGGCTTTCGATTTTTGGTTCTCCCTCCCCTTCCCCGCGTTGCTCCGCCGTCTCTTCTTCCATCACTAGCTCCTCTTTTTGCTCGACGACTTGTGTGTATCTTGGGATTTTTGGAGATGCCGAATTTCTTATAAACAACGCGATGGAATTTTTTTTTCCAAATGGGGAAATTCTCGCAGGAGCTTTTTCGCAGAATGTCAATTCGACGCCATTTTTTCATCGATGAAAATCGAGGTTCACTGATTTTTTTTCGATTGTTCGTTTTATGAATAAAATTTGGTGAAAGAGACTAAAAAGTTTGAGCGTCCGACCGCATTCGCAGAAATAATAGATTCACCAGGACACGCGCTTCAAAACATGTGCCACGTGCGTTTTAAATATCATACTTCGTGTTACCCTCTCGTTTCCCTCAACGACGAAGAGAAAGCGTAGCAGCGCGGTAAGGTCCTTAATTATTTAAAACGTCGCGCCGTGCTTTGGAGAGCAAGACCTACCGGCGTGTACCGAATAACCTTTCAAGATTCACTTTCATTTTCTTTTTCCCTCTCTCGGTCTCTCCGCCAACGATCCAATGTACATGACTGTATACATGTATGCATGAGGAGATGTGGATGTGGGGCGCAAGCGTTTTACACGCTCGAGACCCGTCCGAGTTTTTCAAGAGTGAAAAACCAAGGGGCAGATATGGAAATGGGGAAAAGTGGGGGCCCCACGTTTCTCGTGGATAATTCTCTCGGAAGCAAAGCATAACAGGCGGGAAGTGAACCAAACTTTACTACAGCCATAAGGATTCCGAGAATGGTGGAAGAAGCAGAGGGAAGAATCTGAGAAGGAAGAGAAGTTGACAAAGCGAAAGGAAGCTGTTTGCTAGAAATCGAAGCCAGTAGAAAACAGCTTTGCGAACAAGACAACAACGTGTGTGAAAGCATTGTTTGTCAACTAGTTAACAAAATATCATTTCCCGATCATCCGATTGCGAAGAAATTTCAAATTCTCATTAATAAATATGTTTATCATTAGGAATTTCCTAATTGGATTCCGAATTGATTGATTGCAGTACAAATTCCAGAGGTGCTTGTATAAACTTGTCGCCTGTTGCCCTTGCCGATAATTGTACACAAAAGCTGACACACACACCGATTGCCATAAATTTGCAGCTTTGCCATATTCATACGCGATCAATTTTCCTGGATTAAATATTCAAATTAACATCGAATTTCTCATTAACACATTTAGCAAACCGAATGTTTGCCGTATATCATTAGAATTTCAAACTCGTTCTCGACGCAATTCACTCATTATGCGTGAATAATATCCACAGCAGTTCTCACCGATCTTTCAATCGATCATCAGAAAAACGTATGGAAATTTCAACAGCGAGTAAAATGAGTAAACGATATCGAGAGTTTACAGCAAAACAAAACTGCTTACTCCCCGTCTTCTGCAGCAATTATTGATTGAAATATTTGCTGTGATTTGGTAGGATTAGGAAACCTCCTTTGGAGTTTCTGCTCATTCGATAAAATGAAGGTTTTTTTCGTACATGAATCATGGCTTAGATGACCCGGATTCCCCATCAATTTAATAATGGTGAGACTGTAGGCGAGGGGGAGGAGAAACAGCAGTAAGCTAAAGGAGAACCGAGGGTGAGTTTGGGGTGTGCTCACGGGGTTGCAATACAAGGCGTATAATTTCGTACAATCTTGGCAAAACTCTCCTCGCTGTGAGATGTGCGGAGTCTTCTCTCTTTTCTTTGGCCAGGAGTGGAGTTTGGTCTCTCACTTTCACTGTTATTCTCACTACAGCTTCAAGTTTCGTCTCTTTCCCACCTTGTCACGAAATACTTTCGTTTACCTTCTCTACTGTATTATCTCTATTCCTCTCGGAAGCTCGTAGGCTCCAACGCGCATTCGCTATCTCAATCGCTCGCGCTTTCTCTTCTCTCTCTCTCTCTCTCTCTTTCTTCCACCCTCTCTCAGCCATTCCCCCGACTATTCCATCGCTCGTAAGAGTCAGAGGCGGGTCGTACGATATCGTGCTACGCGCCCAGTCTATTGCTTCAACGGAGGGAGAAACAAAGCTATGCGAAGACGAAGTGGAAGCGAAAACGCGGTGGAGAGAGAGAGAGAGCGGGAAGCAGAGAGGAGTGTATCGAGAGAAATGAAAGAGTAAGAGGTGTAGATTGAGAGGAGTGAAAGATAAAGAGGGTGGGAGTGTGCGAGGCAAAGGGAGGCACAAACCGAGTGCGAGAGAAAATCGAGGGAGCACGGAGGCCGAGAGAGCGAGAGAGAAATGATCCCTGCTGCTGTTGCGAAGAACCAAAGTAGGAGCACACGACAAGGCGTTAAGGGGCCCACTGGTTAAAGCGAGATGGTGAATCCCAAGGGACTATCGCCTCTCAGGTCCCACGGGACGAGTCAATACTCCAGAGACCCTGTGACTATACTATACTAGTTCTACTACTATTATACTGCTGCTGCAACTACTGCTGCTATTACTAATACTTTGCTTCCACTCTTGTATGGTGTTTCCTAGCTCAGTCCCTTTTCTTCCTCATCTTTCTTACTTTTTTCTATTTTTCCAACGCCTAAACACTTTTCCTTCCAAGTGAAAAACTCGCACGCACTCTATTCACACCGCCAACCTCACTTTTATCTCAACACTCCATAGATTTGTATCTTAGGGTCAAACTTTCTCCAAATTTACTTTAAAGTTTTCGTGTCTCATTCAAACGAAAGAATTTTCTCGGTATGGGAAACGATCTACATGAAGACTCAAGGAGGCGGTACAATCAGCGGACTATGATTTTTTCAAATATGCAAATTCGTTTTGGAAATTCAACGCACTATTCCTTTCGCAGAGGATCCGTATGGATTCTTCCTTGCCAAGTAACTGTTCACCGGATAAAGAAATACAATCATTTTTATGTAGCCAACGAGCTCTTTTTCTTTTTAATAAAATTCAGTTTGCATTTGGCAAACAGAAGATTTGCGAGAGGAAGGAATTTCGGAGTAATTCACGGATATGTGTGTGTGTTTTTTTTTTTAGTTTCACGTGCTAGAGCACAAAAATCAGGATGACGGAGAAACAGTGAAGAAGTAAAGAAACGTTCAAGCCCAACGTGGATACCGAGTCAGTATTACTGACTCGCGAGCACGAGCACGAGCTTCGACGTCTGACTTTAAGCGCTTGTACTACTTAGATGAATTTATATACGAGCCGATGCTCCCAGTGCTTGTTAATCTATTCACGTCGAACTTTGACTTGTTCCGAAAGCGAAACAAGAACTTGAACATTAAAACAAAATTCAATATACTCGACTAACATCGCTTATTCGATGATGCGATCGCGATTTTGCCTCGTAAAAACGTTGAATAAAAAAATAGCAACGCTGAACTGTTCGCGAGTCAATTTTAAGTGAAAGTTTTCCGCACGGTTTTGCCTGATTGTGGAACTTTTACGTGAGCTCGATTCTCTTTATATCCTGATTGGTCGTACGGTGTCCTTGTTATGGGACAATCCCATAATTTCGTCAAGCAACTTTGGTCCAAATAAAAATCAGATTATTCATAGTTTCACCAATAAAGCGTCAGTGGAGAGATTCGTACGTGATTTCCTATACACTTTTCCGCAACCGTGAGTGTTTTAACGGATCGTATTGTAATCCAGCATGATGGGTATTACCATAGACGAAACTGGAATTCATGGGAGACGAGTTAAGAAAAAAGGCCGGCAGCTTGAGGACGTGACAAGACTGTTTCCAGAGACACTTTGCAAAGGACGTTTAGACACGTTAGTTAGGCATGCGGACGAGACGAGTAGGTGTTACATGGAGTGAGCTAGGAGTGTAGTGGCAGTGAAACGTATAATAGTGTGCGGTTGGGTTGTCAGCACCGGTAAGTTATTTAGCGGTTGAGGCCGTACCGAGTTGGCAGCGATGTCTAATTGTAACGACACCTTTGGGACTGGATAGCAGCAGCAGTAGTAGCAGGATCGTACCCCCATAGACCAGCCTCACAGGTTCTCATGGTGTCCTTCACATTCTCTCTCGCTGCTGCCGCTTTAGCCTCGTGAGCAAACCCTCGTCCTTTACCTTCGGGAGCGCTGGAGCGCTCAGGTATTACACTCGTGTCCCTTTCCATTCCACACCATGAGGATTCCAGACGAAAGGAACTTGCATGGGCAACCCCATTGCGTTGCAAAACTTGTCTATATAGTCGTCGCAGATCTTTAGACGCCGTAAACCGAAAATACGACGACGTTTCGTCGATCCAGGTCTTACTCGTACAAACACGTGGAGAGGTACATACACGTGAAAATACACGTGTGAGGATAGACAGCACACACGAAAAGGAGCATCGCATACATCTCGATTTCTCGTCTCTCATTTTTTTCCCTCTCTCGCAAGTGGCGGAAAAGGGAGCCGCCATATAAATTTCCAGCGTGACTTACGATCCGCAGCTTGAGAAAAAAAAACTAGCCAGTGAAGCCAGTCGTAGCGCTCATTGATACAAAAAACTGACAGATATATAAACAGCGATAAGAAAAGCATAAAAATGACGGTGGCTAATACGAAGGATAAAAATACGTTCACATGGAAAGTGTGAATTAATATTACACGCATACACAAGGAAATTGATAAGTTCATGTACGAAACTATAGTATTTCTGTGCATGCATCGATGTTGTCAAAAGATTTGGCAATCTTCTGTGCCAGCCATTCGGTATATTCAAGTTATTTATTTGCAAGTCATTGCACGCTGAATTCTTCGATACTTTTTGCACAATCAGAGTTCGGAAAAGCTCAAGCCCATTTTTGTAATCATTCTGCATGGACTAGCACGTGACAGCTCAGTTGGTACGACCCTCAACGTTAAATCACAAAATATTCTGGAAGATGTACCCGAGAAAAAGATTCTTCTGTCAAATTGTGTCAATATTTTCGCGTTGCAGTCGGTTTCGCAGAAAATGTCATTTTGCTTCGCTTTCAATTTCGTTTTCGATCCAGACCGTTAAGAGTCTTTCGCTTTTTCTTGCTTTCTTAATTCTCCGTTTCAGTCTTTCATTCTCACTTTGACTTTCATCCCGTATCCTGATGCCTCGTCGGTCCACGCGTGCGCCCGAGAACGAGGAGCTTTTCTGCACGCTTCCTTTATTGCTGGGGTTTCTGATATCGCGACGATGTTCTCGGTGTGGCCGCGATGCTGCTTGCTTGCTTTCTTGCTGGTAGGACCAGCAGCAACATCGGTAGAAAGCACGCGGCGGTAGCATTATCATCTCGTGAGGGTTGCGCGTGAGAGGGCGAACGCCCTCTCCCCATGATATCACCATGGCAACCCCCGAGGAACCCAAGGCCCGCCAACGGTATTCTGTCCTCCTCTTTGTCCCGCTCCTCTCTCCAATACATTCTCCTTCTCTCTCAATGTGTGACTAGCATGGCGACTATGCTCCGAGTTCCTCTCGCCCTAACTGCTCCAACAACTGTCTATATTCTCCTTGGCCAATCATGAAACTTCTTGACGCTTAACAGTCACGAGAACAACAATTCCACGATGACTGACTAAATATTTCCATTGGAAAAAAATTAGCCCACGAACAATTGAATTCTTGCTATTCAAAGATTCAGAATTGGAGAATAAAATAAACCATCAAATCTCTGACGAAATATTATCCCGTTAAAACTCGCTGCAGACACGAAATTGAAAATAGTTTTTATTGCATTTATCAACGCGGAGGCTTCGAAATTTATGCAGAAGTATGACCCACAAAAATCCACCGAACCGCGTTTGTTTCCACTGCTGAGACATTTAAATGTGTATCATCCCTGCGATCAAAAAGTCTCGTATTTTAGATGAAAAATATTGACACCCCAAGCGTGGCTGCTTCGTAGGAACTCGATAATCTCTCCTCCAAGTTCGCGAAACACTTTGCAGTCTCGGAAACTTTCAAGGCGAGGGAATTAATTTGATTGGTAATCATTCCATGAACTGAGATTGTTCCTCTGATAAAAGTGACAGATCACGAGCAGGTTCAAGAGAATTAGTGAATGAAAGCGATGAAACGAGCATGTTCACCAGGAACTAGGTTGCGCGCGGACTCTATCGATTTCCACATGAGAGAAATTTCCTCGCTCTGTATTCCATCTTATCCTTCACTTTACGCCGCCTCTCTCGTTCCTCTCCGTCACTTCTCCCGGCGGAACCACGAATTTTTCATCCGGATAAAAGAATTAATATTACATGACAAAAGCCGAGAGTACGAGAGTGACTGCGAGAAAGAAAAAGAGGAGCAAAAAGTTGAGCAGACCATTTGTCCGGTGTGCTCGTTGTCTTCGCCGTAACCGAGCGACCGCCATATATGCTCAAACGAAATTTGTCTTCTGCTGTTTTGACTTTTCCGCAATAAAAGACGCCGCGGTAAAAGAGCAGAAATGAAATTGTGAAAGGAAGCGGAAAACCACCACGAACTGCCGAGTAAAATTAAACACATTTTTCAATGAATCCTGAACAGCGATTGTCCCTAAAGGCTGAATTCGTTACTCGGTCGATTCGTGATGCGCAAAAATCCTCAGCTCCTTCCGGGCCGTTCCCGTTGAGAGATAAAAAAATCAATTGACCTTTTTGAACTTTTACAAAGCAATACTGAGGGAAAGTTTTTCATCGAAATGGTGAAACATTCCGGGAGGACGACGGCGAGGGCACGTCGAGCAGGAAGAAAGAATCAACCGAAAATGGATCCACGTGCGTGTTCCGTATATTCACACGAAATATATGAATCCAATACCCTTTCGTAAAAGAGATAGTCACGGATTTCACCGAGTTTCGAACTTGATAACCTTTAGTATGTACAAATTTCCTCGCAGTCCCATTCCAGCACGAAGCTCAAAGCAGTTATGTATGGGAAAACGCGAGATGAAGGTTCGCGCGGTGTGCGAGCACGAAACGTCCGCGAGAACTCGAGTCTATATACGCGAGAGTTCGAGTAAGCCAGTTAGCGACTCCCTAAAGTTCGCCTCAAAGGAGCTGCGAATTATTAAAATCACATTTTAGCCTCGCTCGACAAACTCACGATGCGACGACGGAAGGGAAGACGAAGACGACAGGCTTGGTTGGGGGTTATGAGGCAACAAAGTTAGCCGGGATTAAGTGAGCTTGCGTCAACGAACTCGTAACTTATTAGTGAGATGCCGACCCACAACGCGCCGACACGACAGCTTTCTAACATATAATAGATTGACTTAAACGCTTGATGCTCGCGTTACCGTTTATTTTCTCTTCAAATCCTTTCCTCCAACACGTACATCACATTTCGTTAAAAAAACTTCTAAAATGAAAAAACAACACACATTCCCGTTTCTTGGAAATTAAATTGTTGTTCATTTAGGGCATCGCAATTAACCTCGCAGACGCGTCAATTGTTTTTTTTCTTGAACAAATATTTCGAGAAAATGTGCATTTAGTGATTGCATTCGTTGGTAGATAATTTAGTTTTTTGGAAACCACGTTCGTAATTCTCACGAGATCTTCAAAAAATCGAAAGAGAAAAACTGGATTTCGGGTTTTCCAAAAAGCTATTCATCACCTTCATTTATTGCTGCGATATTTATACCGGAAATGATGTTGTCCGTCGAAGCTTATTTCACTTCTTCTCACATGCTCATCTCAGCTGTCGAAAAAATCTGAAAATAGCTTCTATCTTGCTATATCGAAATGGGGCTACTCCTGAAAATCGTCGTGGCTCGATAAAGCATAACTGTTGGAGAAAACAAGTCATATAGGATGTTTTAAGTCGCTCTTAATTACGAGCTCCCATTAGTCCCGACAAATGTATATTACGCGGGCTGCTGGCTCGAGGAAGACATCTGTCGGTCTGTACGACGTGATACGTTGTGGCTTCGTCTTGTACTCGTACGTTAAAAACACTCTTGTTTTTTGTATGAAACGTAATGTGTATAACATTCGAATAAGGAGAACGAGGAGCAAGTCGAAGAGGGGATTTGTTCTAGCAGCCCTCGAGGCCCCTCCAGGGGTTTGCCGTATCTAAATGCAGACATTAATAAATCGTTCACGGTACGGAGTATTCAACTATGTATATAAAATGTATACGTATGTGTTTGAAACTCTAGACGACATATACGTTTTCCCTTACCTATTACATTATATACGGGTGTGTGATGGCGGCATACATATTACGTGGAATGTACGTACGCACACATGTAAAGGACAGAAGCACATGAGGAACGTAGATGAACACGAATATATATAGAACATTTGAACATCGAACGTTGCGCAACATGCTGAACAATTCTCGCACACGTCTCGACGTTTGTAAGTTAATTTACACACTGCTGTACTACGGTGTCGGGTAGTTGGTTACCGATGCGTTTATGGAAATGGACCAGAGAATGTCCGAGGGTGCATTCGTGGACGGAGGAAAGCCGCGAGGCTTTGGCATACACTCTCGCACACGTTTACAGACCACCGAGAGAATGCGATGTGGCCCAAGGCGTCGAGATAATTCGACCGTGGCAATTTAGCAATTTTCCGCGGCAAGCCTCTCGCAATGAGAATGCATGCTCACCTCCTCCTACACGTCACGTGTACCACATATATCCGTTGTGAAAACGCAAAATTCCATCCGACATTCCTGTATATGTGTGCCCAGGAGTGCGAATAAGAGCGGGCCGGCCAAGGGGCGGAAAGAGGGAGCAGAGAAAGTTGGGAGACCTTGCCCTGCCGGCGGAACACCCTAACCGGGACATATCCTCGACGTTTTATTGCTCTTCTCGTATTAATGTTACCGAACACCGAAGGTTTCACGAGCTTCAACAAGACCGGAAAACTCGTTCGAATCGTGCGACATTTTCGTCTTTCCTCGTTTTTTCATCCCCCTCTGATAATATTTCTTTCCTTAAGAAAAACAGCCGATATCAAGATGTCGATGGTGACCCTTCATACTCATATCCACTTTGCCTCGTGACAGTATATTTACAACCTATAAATCGAACGACACAAACTGTTCATTCATACACGAAAAGAGACCGAGACATGACTTTTATCCAAAAATTCGTGTCGTAGACAAAAATATAAAATTTATGCATGCCCTTCGAAAATTCTATCCACCATGCACTTACTGGTCCAAGAGGCCTCATGGAAATCTTCAAAGTTTCCAAAGCTGAACAGTTATTTCATTTCGTAAATATTGAACCTCAGCATTGTTAGCGAGTCAAACAAATAAGCCGATGCGATGTCCGTTTAGTCGTAGTCGTTTCGTGGCTCATGCGATAAAGTTGCGTTACAACCCCCAACCACCTTCAAAGTGTAACGAAACGAAAAGCTCGGTACCAAGGACCCGATGACGGTGATATCCTCGTGCAAGTATATATTCGTCGTATATTCTGATATAATGAGTTTTACTCCAGTTTCCTAGTTATATACCAGTCGCACATCACGAATGTCTAAGCTTCGGCCCACATAGGAAACACAGTGCCGAAACATGGATCTTTGGAGCATGGACCTCTCTCCGGTTCTCTTAAGACGTATTACTTGACTATGAATTATTTAGCGTCTGAGTAGTGGCTCTCCACAAGAAAGCATATGCTAGGGAAAGCACAAGAGGAGTGAGGAAGGGCTGGGGGAGAGGAAGGAGAGAATGAGAGAGAATTCTAAAACCGAACCCGCAAGCCCAGCATCAAGAATTCGGCCCTCATCCCTGTGTCTCGTGTGTTCCGTGTGTGGAAAATATCAAGTCGAGACACATCTCGACTTGATATTTTCCATGGTTTCAATGGCACTTAAGTTTCTATGAAGAAATGCCTGATTCCGAGGATCGAGGCTGCAAAAAATTCGTTGTGTTGAACGAAAATAATGAAATGTTATTTCGTTTAATCGAATATGTTGAGGAAACTGGAGGATCCACGAAATTTCAAGCTTTCCTGGAAATCTGGATACAAATGATACATATGCTAATACTTCACATGTATATAGCTTTACGTATTCGTAAGGAAAGAAGTACGGCGCACCGAGGAACAACGAAAAGAGAATTCGAGCTGAATGAAGAAATCGCCGGGCTGATTGTATCTCTCTTACGAATACCACGCTGCTGTCCCAGCAGCAACTCGGCTAAACGAGGTTTTCCTTAAAAGTGTCGGAGACACTGGAACCCGTTTCAGCTTCATACATATATTTGTACATGTATATACTCGACCAAGCTCAAATTTATTCCATCTTTCTGCTCCCGTCCCGCTGAACCCTACTCTCAGATACTCCTCATCCTCGCATGCCCTCTCGTTCTATCTCATCCTTGCTCCCTCGTTCTATCTCATCCTCCCTCGCCATTTTCTCCTGTCCCGCGACCCGGATAATATTTACGTCAGGCCTTACGGTGAGAGGAGGTCAAACAACCATCCTGAGAGGAAAACGTGGCTTCCAGCTTACTCCGCAAGCTTTAATGAAAAAAACAAAAAACGCGAGTAAAATCATCTCCAACCACTTCTCCGTTTGTCGTGAGCTCGTACGTTATCTTGCGTGGGATATACACAAGAATCTCAGACTTTTTATCCATGGAAGTAACTTTGGCTGGCACACACTCCCGTTTTCGTAATTCCGTAAACGCCTTCCTCTCATATACTCCGGGTTCAAGGACAGGAGTAAAAATGTCTTTCGAATTTAGTGAAAAATTGAATGAATTCGAATTTGTTAAACTTAACGAAATTTACCGACGATTGATGACGAATCGAGGGAAAAATTTAGGGACCATTATTGGAGATGGTTCGAAAAATCATTATTGTCTTTTGGTCCCACATTCCAGGAGGATCCTGCAAGGTAGATGACAATATTTCCTCGCAAGTCGATACTGAGAGAGAATTGATTTACTGAACTGAAGACTACTTCCAGCTTTGATCCTTCTTCACGGACTACATGTAACGCATCCTTCTTAGCCGTTTGCCAATCTATGTAATACTTCCTGTTGAAGAACCCGACGACGTTGAAGACGAGCACGAGGATATACCGGAACAGAGAGTCTGAGAAGTATAGGGAGAAGACGAGAGTGAATTCGCGATACCGGCTAGTACAAGGGGGCGTAATGGAGGCTGGTTAAACATTAAGCATCCCCTGATACCTCGCTAACTCCTTACTAACCCCAGTTAAGGTATATGCAAGGTACACAGAGTATAAGGGAATGGGTTGATTCGCCTATACCGTTACCTTATGGCGGTGTATACGTATAAATGCACATCTATATATGTATGCGCCTATATGCATTATGGTGATAGGATTGGAGCTTGTTGAGTCTTGTGCTTGCCTGTGTTCCGACCTCCGTACACATTCTTATTAATTGACGTCTTGGGTCATCTATATTATGCATTTCGGCCTCCTGGCTTATTCCCATGTGTGTGTCGTACTTCAATATGACCACGGCCTCCAGATATATACCGCATCGTTCCGAGAGGCATTTAATATACTCGTTCCTCATCGAATTTCGTAATTTCCTGCGAAGTTGATCCTCCCCTCGTTCTGGCCTCTCGCTCCGGCTCTCCGGAACATCATTCCAGGGATGAATGCCTTGAGAATTTTAGGTAAACGATCAATTATTATTATCGACCAATCAATACACAGAGAGACGCTGCTCTCAACGGATTAATAGGTGATTAGGCCACTCCATCAGACACCATCAACGAAACCTCGGCTGGATGCTGACTCGGTTAGTTCCAGCAGTCAGCTTTTTACCCGAGATCCTAAGAATTTTTTTTTTACTTCACAATCCACTGAAGAATCTTATATAGTGATAGAATCCTCTGGATTACGATATTCGCACTTTGACGAGAAAAAACGTGGCTCCCGAAAAAGAAGAGTTTGACGATGAAACGAAAGAGGGAAAGACTATGGACGATATCGATCTACGCACGTGAATTGTGCTATACACGGTAACGTTCTTTATTCTCGTGACTCTCCTTCTCGTTCTCTCACTTTTCTCCTGTATCTTCCTTAGCTCCTTTGTCCTGCCTTACTCCAGCTATAAACATAACACACCGAGCTTTCGTTCACCGCATCGAAGAGGCGTAAAAACAAAGAGAAACGTAGGCTTGTATTCTGCTACATACAGCCAGGCGAGTGGGAACGATTTAGAAATCCCTGTGCCCAACTCGCTTCTTTCAAGATATATCCTCCCGCCAAACCCTCGGGTTATTCTTACAGTGGATGTACCTAGTAAGTATATAAAGGGGGTAGTAGATGCCTCTATACCTTTGTCACACCACATTGCTGGCTGGAAACATGATTAAAGATTTTCCAACGAAACGTCGGAGAAAATGGATTTCTGATACGTACCGCCAACCCAGCCACGTTACGCCACCCTATTTGGAACTATTACGCGTAAGTCCTTCGGCTTAAGCCACAGTTATCCATCCCGCCAAGAACAGAGAATCCGATAACCTCTCTTTGTCGCCCTCCCTCGTACACATTTTTCTTTTATTGTCTTAAGAGTAATATCGAATTGTGCAGCTTTATAAAAGCCCAAATTTTCATATTGGCTTCTTTGAAAATCGTCAAGACGGATTTGCATTTCACTCACTACTTTCTTGGCGAAACACTCGTACGTTGACAGCAAACAGAATAACAGTCAGACATAATCTCTTCACACATAAAAGTCTACGGCAAAAATATTGTGCTCGCTTTTCGCTCGGAAACCTCAGAACCTTTTCGGATAAATCTGAAGAATAAAGTTCATAAATCATCCGAATAAGACGTAAACAGCATACAATTTTTTGTGCAATTGCCAACCAAAAAAATTGCAAATTCCATCGCCTGCTCAACTCCTAAACTTTACCAACATTTGAAAGATTTTTAATAAATGCTAAGGATCGAAGACGAATTCGAAATGCGATAGTGACGTCGCAATTGGATTGACGACGATTTTCTTTACCACACAGAGGCGCAAGGAAAGTAGGGAATCCTAAAGTTGTTGCAAATCATTTATTGAGAGTGTAACAAAAAGGGAAATGTGGAGCAAGAGAGTCAGGAAAATGTGGGCGCAGTACGAAATTCGTCGATTTTCAAACCAGCGAATTTGGAGGCACTGGAAAAAAAATAGCAGCGAAAAAAATGTTGACAGAAAACAAACGTAAGCGATGTTGTGAATAAAACGGAGCTGCAAAGAGAGCGAGCGACAGAGAGAAGAGAAGCATGGGGAGAAAGAACGAGGAAAAAAATTACGCGCGTGCCTCGATCCGGCAAATTGCAGGACGACAAGAGTAAGAGAGAGGAAGCGAGAGAGGAGGGTAAGGGAGTTAAATATCGACGAGAGGCGCGCGGGCAAACATGAAGTCGAACCAATTCAATCAAACCTTGCAATAAATCATCGGCCCTCGCACGCCCGTTTGTTTGGTTCGCCAGCGTGTACCAATTAGCGTTACTCGCGAGGGTGTGGAAACTTTCTCTCTATACTTCGCTCTCGTACGCTTTTTTTTACGTTTCAACCCTCCACAGAACATACACACGCCAGCGTAGAGCTGGTTGTTGAATTTTTTTTTTTTGTTATGTTTTTTCCATTGCGGTTTCCAGCCGACGATACCGAATGAGTATCAATCGATATTAACACATCGATACCCTCCGACGACTCTCTCTCTCTCTCCACAATGACAATGAACGGCTATACACGGAGAAATAATGAAGCTGATATATCCTCCCATAAATCTTTCAACTTGCGTTCTGACGCTGGCGAAAAAAAAAAATTATTATTTTTTTGTAAATTTGTTGGCACGTAGTTTACTGACCCTATTTCCCTTGACACGTATCGCGGCTTGAAAAACTAGTAAATAAAAAATGTGACGCGTGTGCGATGATTGAAAATTGAAGAAGTGGTTGGAACAACACATTTTCCAAAATGACACTGTTGAAATATGACGCTCCAGGTTATTTCGAAATATATTGATTTTCCAAAAGAATTTTCACGCTAAACCAATTTCGGACGATCACTGAAATTTATTCCTCCTAAAGTATCGCTTTCAATCGCGTCTCTTGTCGTCTGTTATCACATTTTTGTCTCGACTATCGAACATCGAGTATTTTCGCTTTCTAAATATGTTGTCAACGTGAAACATTTTTAGATCCTCTCTTTCGCAGCACTCTTATCGCCCCACGAAACCAGAGATGGGTTTTCAACAGGAGCACTGTGTATGGGAAAAAAAGGATCTCGAAGAATACGCGCATTCGAATTTTCTTTCGCTCGTTCTCGCTCAGTGTCGACGGTATTCGCGTACATTGAGGAGAAAAATCTAATAGACATTCGAAATTGAGTTTCGGGCCCCTCCCGCTAAGAAACTAGTTGGAGAAAAAAATGCTATCACCATGTGCTTCTCTGCTATCGACACGTATATACGGTAACATCAGCTTCTTCGTCGTAGATCCCTACACGAGAGCAGAATGATGGGGTTTCATGGAATAAAATCCAGTTCGCATTTGAATCAGTCCTGCTGTAACGCAATCCATTAGCCTCTAACAGCCAATACTTTCGGGGGTCTCTCGTGCATTCGCGTGAGTACGAAATGAAGGAAACGACATGGTATCAGAGTGTCCCGCTGCCATATACAAGCGTATATACATATCAATCTACATACACATTTATTTTTCTCACTTCTGCGATTCAATGAGAGCGACGTCGAGGGAGACTTGTCGCGAATGATTAGTGTATCCTGCCACTTCACGCACGCCCGCAGTTTATAATCTATAGAAAAATACTTGTGCATAGACTGAGACTCGGTAACAGCGAGAAAATTATCACCAACTTTTTTCGTCTACATTAGCAATCGATAGATAAGCTCACTTGTTTATTATTCGCCATTCCTACCGATTTTTCGATCACTCTCTTCTTTAGCTTCTCTTTATACTTTTACTTTCCTCAACCATTCCTAACAATTCTTCACTGCTGGCCCATCAAGGAATCTCTTTCATCTCTCAACGATCCAACCTTACCAGCTTTTTACTCTCATAAATGTGCTCCGGCAATACAACATATACACGAGGCAGTATATACATCGGATCGTGCTTGACATTTGAGTGAGACAATAATCTCGAGAGCTATGCCATATTACGTTGTTCTATATACAATATCAGTGGTTCCCAAAGCCAGGAAATACATTATTTTCTAGACTTTGTCGATTTAGCCGTAGAACCTAAATTTACAGAGTCAACAAAATGTCGCGAACAAAATTGAATTTGTTAATTCAACACTGAGTCGTTGTGGGTGATTGAGATTTAGATTGCAGCGAATTAAGTAGATGGAATAATCAAATCCTTGTCGGAATGAACGCAAAATCGTTCGGTAATCGCAGATTTTTTTTATCCAACTCAAGAACTATGGTTTTTTAGTGAAGAAACGAACANCCATCAAGGAATCTCTTTCATCTCTCAACGATCCAACCTTACCAGCTTTTTACTCTCATAAATGTGCTCCGGCAATACAACATATACACGAGGCAGTATATACATCGGATCGTGCTTGACATTTGAGTGAGACAATAATCTCGAGAGCTATGCCATATTACGTTGTTCTATATACAATATCAGTGGTTCCCAAAGCCAGGAAATACATTATTTTCTATACACTTTGTCGATTTACCCGCAGAACCTAAATTTACAGAGTCAACAAAATGTCGCGAACAAAATTAAATTTGTTAATTCAACACTGAGTCGTTGTGAGCGATTAAGATTTAGATTGCAGCAAATTAAGTGGATGCAATAATCAAATCCTTGTCGGAATGAACGCAAAATCGTTCGGTAATCGCAGATTTTTTTTATCCAACTCAAGAACTTTGGTTTTTTAGTGAAGAAACGTTAACAATGTCACAAATCCTGAATGAAGAGAATTCAATGTGTCGGAAAGCATTTTTGCAATGGAATTTTTTGAACAGTCTTCTCGCAAGGAAAATGCTTAAAGGCATGAGTCGAGCAGCGAGGATAACGTCGCATAAAAGCGTACAATGAAGGTTACGCCGTTACTATCTTTGTTATACGATTGAAATAGAGCGAAAATGTCGTGCAATGTCTCCGCGGAGCAAGAAGGAAGTAAGCAAGTTAGAGAGAGAATAAGAGCGAAAAGCAGGAACTACAGCGAGCGTGATTTCCGTGTTTAGAAGCCGATCATCCACTCCGATAAGCGCCTTAACAAAAGCTTGGAAACGAGTTCATCTTCAGCATCTGCTGGATAAGATCTCGAGTTCTTTAGAGCCTGGTCAAGTAAATTAAATTCAGTATCTGTAAATAGACGCATATAGATTCGAGTGGAAACACTTGTGAGTGTGTAAACATGTTCATGACAAAAGAATAAAATGTCGAAATAAGAAAATTTGGATTTCGAAGGAGCGAATGAAGGGTTGAACGTCGAATAGTGTGCTCTTTCGTCTATACATGCGAATGATCGACGCAGACTCGGCGACACGAATGAAAGAGAAACAACGTGACTCGGAGGTATATGCGCGTTTGATTTTTTCCATGGAGACTCCCGAAGCCGCGGACGTACTCCGCAGGGGGATGACAATGGCGTCCCGAGGGAAGGAAGGCCTACCAAGCCACCAGCCCAAAACTACCCCCCGAATACATTCCATGCAGTCCCTTTTTCTCATCACCAACTCACTCTCGCCCATTCACCCTCCGTCACTCCCTCGCACTCTCACCTCTCGACTCGCTCCGCATACACGCACGTCGATCTTCCGTTTCTCTCTTTCTATTTCTCTATCCGTTCCTCCATGATTCTTCCGCTTTCCTGATTGTTTCGAACGCGCGTCTCCACCACATCTCAAGTTCCCTTTCTATGTCGATTCACACACATATATCGTCTTGTATCCATTTCAGTTCCGCACTAGCCTGATCCGCTTTGAGTATCCTTCGCGCATCCTCGCCACTCCTCACCCACCCACTTTTCTGTACTCTATTCGCCTCTTTTTCTCATCCCTTTCAACCCCCTCCGTAAAATTCACCGAATTCAATATACCTCGATATTCTACATAATTCATGAAAATTGAGCCGCCGGCTTTTCCTCGACTCTCCAAGACGAAGCTCCGCGTAAGTGCGCAACCCCCTCCCACCTGCGCTGCCTCTCTACAGAATACACACTATCGTCATCTTACACTCACACGTATCCACGTCCATCACTCTTCTCTGTTCCAACTTTTCTCTCCGTGCTCTCTTACCCTTCGCATCTTTTCTTACGCCGTTTTTTTTTTTTTTTTTTTTTTTTTTTTTTTNTTGACGTGCGAGGCTCTCTCTACATAGTTTATTGTACGATATCGACAGCAATCATCCTTTGCGGATGCCATGTCGATCCGAAGGTAGAGCCAGGTAGCCAATAAAAAAAAAAAGGCGCGTCGCTGTCCTCTAGAATTCTAAACTCGCCCCCATCACGATTTACCTCAGATCGCAGAGCTTATGTTTTTATAATTACATTTTATGCGAACTACTTGATTTTCTTCCGTTTCGCAAAATAAATCTTGATGAAACAATTCCCATGAAAAAGAAACAACAGGATTGGCATTTTTTTACTGACACATCGAGGATCTTGGATTTGTACCAACAAAATATCGGAAATCTGATTGAATCTAATTAATCGGTAGTTTTTGGTATTGCGAACGCCATTGAAGTGAGAAACTTTAATTCTGGACCGCACGGTATAGAGCATGGTGTGTACAAACCATGCAACATCGTTCGGTCCTCTATAAAGGTCGAGAAACACGTGGCAACGGGGTTTAATCTAGAGAAATGCTGAATAATGCAGACGAGAGTCGAGTGAGAAGCGCGCGGGTAGGTTTGGCGATTGGCTTATGCAGTATTCAAGCCACCATTCCAAGTCTCACTGTCTCGCTCCCTCTTTCTTCGGCGCAGTGTCTCTAATTAATTTCTCGCACTGTATAACAGCGTTAAGCACGTTGTCAACCATTTAAGCTCTTTAAGCGCTGCGGTCGCCGAGGAACTAATCCCATGTATATTTTTTTTGCTTGCAGATTTTTTCTCAAATTCTTCCTCAAGTGCAATCAAAACTGTCTGAAGAACGCCGGAAACCCAAGAGACATGAGGCGGTTCCAGGTAAGATAAAAAATTTTCGTCAAAAGTAACGATTTTGTCCATTTGACTTCGTTGGATACTGGATCGAACAATCTTGAATGTCAATTGGCAAGACTGACTAGCCTCATATCCGTTTTAATCGTCGGAACACTTATTGGCTAACAAATGTAACCGAATCCCCAAATCGAACTCAGTATCAGTGCAACTTAACGTACACGGCCATTTAGATTCCGGTAACTGTCTCTTATGGAGGAGTTGAGAGCCCTATCGCGTAGAACCGAAGAGAGACTTGTAATCCAAGGGGCTGGCAATTAGCTCGGAACTGCATTGGCCATGCTCTTTTCTGCCCCTCCACCGTTTCATCGTTCGTGCGATACAAGGAGAGCAGGATAAGAGAGAGAAAGGGAGAAACACTTCGTGGCATCTACGGCTCTCGCAGAAGAAAAAGTTCAACTGCGGGAATGGAAGAGTGCGAATTGGAAAAATATCTTGCGGAAAGGAAAAAGGTCCGAAATCTCACAGTCGTGGTGAATACGAGCAGAGGCGTTTTTCGCACTCCCTCTCTCTCTCCATCTCGTTCTCCTTTCTAAAAATATGGACCGTCTACCGGAATCCATAAGGTTGGCTTCCGCATACACGGAGAAGCGTCCACTAATCTAGCTCCTGCCTTTTTGTTTATCAATAACACACAGCCACACAAACAAACAAGAAAAGTTGATGTTTCTGTGAAATAAGAATTTGGTTGCCACACTGTACATTTCCACTCTCTGCCGCATCTTCTTGAAACCGCAGACCAAAAATTAAAATATTTATCGTACTTCCGAATCTCTTCCGGAATTGCTTATTGCCAAAAGTTGGTGAATTAAAATTTCACTCTGGCGGCCTGGCAAATATCACCCTCGCAGCCTCAATTGAGTGTCTATATGTGCCTCTCGTTACATACACACCAACGTGAACCGCTCCCACACCTCAAACACTGACTTTTTCGAGCACGATGTGAAGTTGGCAAAACGTTATTCGACTGAGCAAAAGACCTAAGCGGTTTCACACACATATACAAACCCTACGACCTTTGATCTCTCACGCAAGTTTGACCAAACTTGCCAGCGAGATAGAGCCGCCGAAAACATTTCCCAACTCAAAGTATTCAAACGTTTTTTTTTTTCAAAACGACTCATTTTTCTTCTTTTATCAATTTCTCTGTGAAGATAATTAATGAAATTTCAATTTCTTTTTACAACAGGTCATTATATCGACGCAGGTTTGCGTTGAAGGCCCTCATTTGGCCATCTCGGAAAACATGTTCGTTCACAACAACAGCAAACATGGCAGGAGAGCAAAACGACTAGACCCCAGTGATCATGGCGAATATAACAGTAAGTACCATACGAATCTCGCACTATAAATGTTTATGCACTAAAACCAAAAACTTCGAAACCCATGAAGAAAAAACATTTTCTAAAAACAGTCAAGAGTTCTGTCAAGAGTTCTTGAGCAGAAAACGATGGAAAATGTTGGCGTTTCATGAAATTGATTGTAAAAGTTCTAACGGTCTAAATATTGTGTTCCAAATGATGGAAAATGGCTCGATTTTCAATGACAAAAATATGCGAAGCGTAAATGGATACACGGAAAAGTGAATCAACGTGAGAATAAAACGTCGTTTTCTGTATGTAGAAGCAATACGTGTAATCTTCAACACACGAACATTATTCCTACACTTTGGCGAACGGTTCGTGTCACACGTGCTGCACTATAAAACCCGAGCGAGCTGCTGTTCCCTAAGACCGTTACGAGTGAACGTACTGGAATATATATCTGTGTGTGCGTATGTCTAGAAATGTATGTGCCGATCTTGAGAACGAGAAAAAAAACCACCCACTATGAGCGGGCTAGAAACCATTTGTATGGGATATTTCATGTGAAGGAACTAGTTGGATGAATTTATGAATGAAATCATGAAAAGCTCGTGCATGATTAATCGTTTGGATAGCCCAGGAGTTGGCAAAAATCTTATGGGAAACACTGCGGGTGGGTTTCATAGTCTTTTCGTGACCTTCTTAAAGTTTGAAATTTGGAAACTGAAATACGAAAGTACGAAGATTTCTGCCTGGCATTGAAATCGTCAAAAAAAATGCAGAATCATTATTTTTTTAAATATTTTCTTGCCGTCATCGGTTTCGAGGAATTCTTGGCATTTGAGTTGCTGTTGACTCGGACCGCCCCATATGTAAATATATCCATGTGACGGGTGTCTGTATGGTGCACGTTCAAAAGCTAAAAGCGAGCAAAGAAAGCTTGAGAAAGGGATGAATATATCTCTTTGCATGGACGAAAGAGTGGGCGAGAGAGACACAGGGATTGAGGAAGAGCGAGCACGAGAAAGAGAGGTAGACGGGATATAAGGAGAGTCATAGGGCAATTCAGCAAAGTTTGGCGTCGGCCGCGCATACAAACGGCTGATATCGCTCGCCGTTTTCCCCAGCTCGAAGGCAACTAGAGTAGCACGAGCTATATGTACAGACATCGCACATACACGCAGAAAACTCGCTTTCCCTTCTCAAGACCCAGGTTTCCTCTGCTTCCTTCGACCCCTTCCTTGCCACCAAGACAAGATGTAAATCAATGGGAAGAGGCGGGAGAAAACGAAGGACCCACCGTTCCATTCTCTTTCTGGGCGTGCAGGACGTACAGAAAAAAAAAGTGGAAGAAAAACAAGAAGGAGCTGAAGAAGAAGTAGAAGAGCAGAAGACAGAGCCTGAGATCCGTGCTTTCTTTTCACCCTAACTCTCTCGTCCACGTAGCTCCGGCTTTCCTCTCCCTTATATTTCTACCCAATGCTTCTGCCTCAGTCTGTCTCCTATCCCTCTACATCTTCCTTTCGCCCTAACTCTCTCCCTCTCCATTTTCCTCTTGCTTTTGTCTGGTTCGCTGCTGCCGACGAGTGCCCAAAGACGCCGGAGAACGGGCGCGAAATTGGCCCTCTCCGCTAAACCTTCCAGGCGTTCTCCTCGTCCTTGCTTCCCATCTATAGATATTATTCGATTCCCAACAAAGTAAAGCCTCAATTTGCACGGTTTAACATTCACCAAATATCATATTTACGCCCCTTTCATTCTCATCCCTCGATCGCTGTACCAGCCCTTTTGCTATATCATCTCTGCCATGACTTTATACTTCCTTCGCTCGGTCGCACACACCACACCACTGCTCGGGCGTTGGTTTGTGAATGCTAAGTTTAAGCTATCTCGCGGCCCGACCTGCAACCCTCTCCGTATCCCTTGTCTTCTTGTATACCATGAATGTACATCGTATTATATAAGGTAGAGAAAAGCGCCCACCAGCACGCGGTGTGACGATGAGAAACCCACAAACATTAACTATGTCTATATTCCTAAACTCTGCACAGCATTCTCTTCCTCTTCGTGTTCCGACATTCTGTGTACACAGCGGAGAGAATTTCTACTCGTAAACCCAAAACACCTGATCGGAAATGCCAATTAGTATGGACTGCGCAAAATTTTCCTTTCCAACGCTTCCTTCAGATTTTCTCGCGCTCTCTGAACCTCGGAGTACACAATTCTTGAACCTAGCACATCCCGAATGTGGACTCGGACATGAAATTTCAATTTTTCTCTCAAACCGTGATCATCAATGTGGAAATTCGTCCATCAAAGTTGCTTAATCAGTTCAGCGATTATTCGCTGCACTTTGTCCTGATACACGGACCCGAGAAATAGTAACTCAATTACAGTTCAGCGTCGACGGAGTACCAGCCCTTTTCATCCGGAAGAATTTTCAAACGGAAAAGTCGAGATTTTTTCGGAGTCAAAGAAAAAAGTTACTCGCGTGATCAGAGCCGGATACGAGAGTTGAGTTTTTTTCATTGAGCTCTTTGTATCTCCGATACATGTACGGAAGAGTATAGCGCGAGAAGACCGAACCAGAGAAAATAGAGGGATGGTCAAAAAAGTTTTAGCAAGAACCGGAAACTTCTGCTGTAGGCTCTTTACGCGTCCAGCTCATTCGTTTTGTAAATTGATGCACAGAATCCTTTGATTATTAGTTTTTCCTGCCTACGGTCTCCGACATTTTTTTTCGCCTTCTATCGATTCGTTTTCGAGTTTTCTTTGATCACCGTGCACACTCGGATCAAAATCTTCATCGCTTTTTATCGCTTTATGGTGTGTTTTTGATTCTTGGACAAAGTGACGATTCGCAACTGTCGACTGAGCGGAACAGCCTGATTTTTCAATGAATTGGAATTTTTTTCTCGAACGTTTGACCAACTACAAGCGTTTCGCGAGTGGAAAACTTGGCTGGGAACTTGTCGAATAATGTAACTCAAACAACTATACGTTCTCATGTTCTCGTGGAAGAATAAAGAGAAAAAAAGAGAGTTGGATAAAAAGAGATGAAAGAGAGACAAACGGTTGGGTCTCACTCGAGTTTCGTTAAGCACTCGTGATTTATTCGCACATTCCACCTCGCTGTGTGCCCACATTTGGCCTGGTGTTGTGCTCCGCAAGAGCTTCTCGTGTACGTATACTACGCACCCCCTCTCTTGCCTTTCCTTCTCTCTCTCTCTCTCTCTCTCTCTCTCTCTCTTTGGCTCGAACCATGAGAAAGAGATGCAGGGCGCAAATATATACTTCCATGGTGTGGGAAAAGTGTTTGAGCGTCACTGAAGGCAATATACCATGATGTCAGCCACTCAGCTAGTACGCTCCTCTCTCTCTCTCTCTCTCTCGCTCGTACTCTCGCTTCTCTCTCCTACACACACCCACACTTTCTCACACTACGAGAGCTGACTACGGGGGTGGCTTGCCGGCTTCGCTGGGGTACAAAATGATATCATTGGGTTATAAATTCCAAGCAGAGACACTGGCGGCCCGATCGCTGCCCTCCTCTTCCAACCCCCTTCATCCCTCCTTCTTGTTATAACCCTTCCCTCCTGCTCTCTGACTCTCGCCCTATATACACACATCTGACACTACAGTCCCTATCGTGAAGCCGCGAGAAGCGAGCACCACCTCTGAACAACCTTTATGTGCTTTCCTTCCTTTTCGTTCCATCTTCTTTGCTCCGTAGCATCTACTTGATTTTCTCGCTTCCTCTGATTCTGTACCGCTTTCCTGTTTCAACACAAAGAGCACCCTTTCGCCCTGTGCCACCTCAGAGAAAATATATCTGCCACACACTCTCCTCGTTCCCTCTCTCTCTCCAACCGAATAAACAGAATATTCTGATAATTTCACCCTATCCCGTTTGCGGAAGAGTCACGGGACTCTCGAACAAGCGCTCCTGCGATTTCATCTCGTTTTTCACTCCACCCTCCTCATTTCCATTGCTCGCACTCCATCCTCTTCACCTCCACTTATGCTTTCCAAGGAAAATTCAATTTTTTCCTTATCCAATGTAATTCGATTTCTATCCCTGCCTCTCTGGATGTAATAAAGTATAAATAAACTTGTGCCTCTCGTGTCGTTGATACTTCAACAATTACACCACTCGTTTATACTGATTTTTCGACAACACCAAATAAATTAACTTTCTCAATCGGAAGCAGGTCGTTCACAACGTGACAAACTTCTCAAGCCAACGTTTTTTTCGCTTCAGGCTTATATCCAGCATTGCCCCTTCAAACACCCTGCATAAAAGCGATATCACCAAGCGAGGGTTGGACGTCCGGGGGTTCGACCGTAATTATCATCGGCGAACACTTTTTCGATGGGCTACAAGTAGTCTTCGGAACGATGCTTGTCTGGAGTGAGGTAAGCGCAAAAATCGTAATTGCCAATGCGATTACCATCCAATGAAAATCTTATGCTAACGTCCTTTTTTATTTTCAGTTAATAACCGATCACGCCATTAGAGTTCAAACGCCACCTCGACAAATACCAGGAGTTGTCGAGGTAACGCTGTCATATAAAACCAAACAATTTTGCAAAGGCTCGCCTGGAAGATTCGTTTATGTTTGTAAGTGCGAATTACACTCATTACTCAAGGTTAAAAATACAATTTTGAGTTTTCCCTCCGAAGTACATTAAAAAAATAGTAAAAAAAAATACTGATTTTTTTTTTGTATTTTTAAAATGTTCGATCCATTCACGAAAACACTTTTGTCTTTTCCATTATTTTTTTCCGTATTTTGACTCCAAGCTCTGCTCATTTTCTTTAGTGCCGAACTTTTTGCGAATGTTGAAAATTTCGAAGAATAAAGTTATCAATCGAATGCTTCTTTGGTCTGTTTGTTCAGCACTAAACGAACCAACCATCGACTACGGTTTCCAAAGGTTACAAAAACTCGTTCCTCGGCATCCGGGTGATCCAGAAAAATTACCAAAAGAAATAATACTGAAAAGAGCAGCCGATTTGGCGGAGGTGCTTTACAGCATGCCGAGGAGTGGTAATACGTCGATATCGGGTACACCGGGTAGTCCCGGTTCGGGGCATCCCTCAGCACCACCAACGTCGAGTTCAACGACGGGCTTTAATTCGTACACAGGTCAACTTGCTGTGACCGTGCAAGAGAACGGCAGCGCGGCAAAATGGACCGATGGTACGTCAGATATTTAATTCGTTATTCGATGCACTCGGGGTCAAATTGACCCAAGCGGATAACGATCTTTGGCTCGAAAATGTTGACTTTTTCTTCAGATTAGAATTATAACGAAACAATTCGAGTATCGACCGTAATTTTTGCACCATTCGCTTAGTAAGAAGTTGTAAAATTGTTTAATTTAAAAATTCTCAAGAAAAATCGTTTGTGTTCAGAGTTATGAGTCCGCAAAACGTGGTCCCGGCCAATTCGACCGCAGGAAGAAACGCTTCGGTAAAAGAGACTCAATTAGGAATTCAGGGTTTAAAATTCCGTTAAGAAAATATCGAAATCGTAGTTGAAGGAATATTCGTATCAGAACACTGAAAATTAAATTTTGTCAAAAAAACGTCGAAATTTTGTTCAACACGGTAAACTAAATATTTTTGGACAATTTGCAAATTTTCGTAGTTTTGACAATATTTTTGATTTCTAGCTCAACTGTCAGCTAAATTTACGATTGGAATGACAGAAATTTCCTTCTCGGAGAGACTTTCTAGAATATTTCTTGCTGAAGTGATGAATCTTGCTCATTTAAAAAAAAAAAATTTAATCGAACGTATCCAACAAAATATCGATCGTTTCCGACGAAATTTTCTGTTCAGTGAATAAGTCACTGCGTTTGCATCAAATTGGTTAAGAATAATTAATTAATTGACGAATTTAGGAATTACAAATTCATTAGGAATATGATAGTGATTTTTCGGTTGCGATCGGATACTCACGAGTTCGTCTGACGGGCAGGTTTCTATTTCTAGACGGTAGTTCCGTGACAACGGGTGGAGGAGGTGGAGGGAACGGCGGTGGTGGCGGCGGAAACGGAGGGAATGGTAGCGTCGGAGGTAACAACGATGTCTACAGGCAAAGCAGTAGCGCGAGTCCACGTGGTGTCGTTTCCGGAGGCGGTTATTGCGGAAGTTCCGCCAGTACGCCGCACAGTCATAGCACGAATGGCAGTTATTCTACAGCAAATCCGTACACCGGAAGCCCAACTCTTTACACATCACGTAAGTTGAAAATTGTCCATTTCCGATAAGAAATCGCGTCTCTTTAGTGTCGACAAACGAAAGATTTTTTCAACTGTTTCGAAAAAATCGATGAGCGCACAAAAATTTTTGATCCATCGAGAAAAATCGAACGTCGATCCGACAGCCATTGAGTTTATGAGAAATTTTCGATCGTTCAAAATCATTGAAAACATTTTCATATTAAATCATGCCATCGACCCCGCCAAGGCATGATTCGAAAACACGCATGAACTTCACCACATTCCACCCTCTATCGTTACATTATAAAATATATTATTTATTTGCACGACGCACTTACGATTGCCACGTGTGGTTTTTACTTTACATTTTAGCGCACGAACAATATGGCATTTTCTATTCGTCCGGGGACGGGAGCGCGTTCGCACCCGTAGTCCGACCACCGACCACCTCAGTCCCATCGCACTGGTCCACACAGCACCACCTCGCTACAGCTGCCCAGTAACCGCTAACCGTCCACCACCACCACAATCATCACCACCACGATATCACCAACACCTTAATGTACCGCGATTAAAGAATTATCCGAACATTTGCCACCAATTTTCGGATTCTTGGATGTACGTATATTTTTTTTTATTTGCATATGCACGTAAACTGTGAATAACGTCAATTTTTTCTGGCACTTCTATTAAGGCTATCCAACAGTCGTGTGAACACGAAAGAGATAACTGAACATTAGATTCTCCGATGACAGGCAAACAAAGGATATTTGTTGTTTTTTTCTTATTTTTTCATTTTTTTTCCTTCAAATTGTGAAAGAAAATGTGCAGGAAGATTTTCGGGCACTGAACGACTGATGGATCGCCTGAAAATGATAATCGCTCAAACGTCTCGATACTGATAAATATTTGAATATCGCGTGACGCATATTTTGAGTTTTTATAACGCCGGCAAATTATCGTGTGATTCACTTTTTTTGAAAAGGGATGAAAAAAAATAGCAATATTTTGACCATTGTCGTGAACGGAATTGGAAAACGCGAAATAATCGAAAAATTATCAAATTCAATGATCCAGACGAGAACAAAGTGGAAACTCTTATTCAACGATGAGTGCAGTTGCGACGATAAATGATTGGAAATAATGTTTTGAGACAATTACCATTCGCATCGAATCTCAATATTCCCTTCAATAATCGAACGAAAATGAAAAAAAAAACACCAAGTGCGAGGCTCGGGCGTCAAATTTTTTACCTTTTTTTTTCTCCCAGCGAAAAAACGATTTCTGAGAGACTAGGAAAAAAAAGAGAGAGACGAATGACACGTACGTGATCTCTGCTCGTTAGAGATCTCGCTCGTTCGTTCGAAAGCGTTTTGCACGTCTATGAGTGTCGTTATAGTCGTAAATTGCATCTTGTCCGAGTATAGTTGGACCCAGTAGTGTGTATAGCCGGCACGTGTTGCCCCTCTGGCACATCGATTGACGATGCCACGATTATGGTTCGCCTGGAACAGTGTTGTATGCTCGGGAGAAGCGCATGGATGACATGTCTTCCATTTTTCATCAGTCCTCTGCTCGATCCCTTAGTCTCGGTACATAATACCTGTGATCAAGGTGTGAGTCCACATGTGTGTGTGTGTGTGTGTGTGTGTGTTTGTTTTTTGTATCGTGGATTTTCTTATGCGATCGTTGCGATTACAGTAGAGCCACGTAAGGACGACGACGACAACTAACCGTATAATCGACAGTGGCCATGTTGCAGGGTTAGGAGACGTCGTCAGCACGCCGTTCAACGTGAACCCGTTTATGTTGCCAGCCTGCAGTCAGGGTTACGCGGACATTTCGAGTCCCCTGCTCTCCTCGACTGCTAAACAGCACTACGAAACGTAAAATTCTCTCGACAACGACCACGTGCACATCGTCCGAACGTCGATCACTAAAAACCCAGCAAATTTCTATTCGAATCGTCCAAGTCTCAGTGAATCTGCCCGGCGTAAAAATCCCGTGCACGACCTCAAAAATCCGCGTGAACAATTCAATGGCGATGATTCATCAATGCAAAAAAAAAAGCTAAAGCCGTCGAAGGTCCTCGAGCCTTTCCGAACCTCATCTTTGTTCAAGAAGATGACGATACTGACAACTTTTGTTCCAGCTTGTGTTTTCTCAAGACCCGGACACTGACCGCAAGTGCAACTTTCGATAATCGTCGATTAACTCTAAAAATGTGATTTTTTTTTCTCTCTAATTAAATGAGTTGTTTCTTTTGTTTTTAACAACGATGAACCAGTGCTGCAGAGACCGTTGGAGGTTTCTCGTTGACGATGAAATGTTACATTAGGAAATTAATACATATCGGGAATTGTGGAAATTCGGAGACGAGATGGACATATCGCTTCTATCGAAAGACAAAATAAAATCAGTAATGATTAACTTGTATAGTTACTCCCCAAAGGCACGTCGACAAAATTGATTGTTCGACGAACTTTGACATTTCAAAACTTGCCGCACATTTCATCCATCCCTTCCTTCCTCTCTCTCTCTCTCTCTTTCTCTACCTCTTCCCTGGCCCTGATCAATAAAGAGGGACTAACCAATATCGTACCTAGTTTTAAGGGATGAAAAATTGTAACTTGTATATTATTTGTAAATATTGTTGCGATGTACAAAAGATGAAAAAGATAAAAGAAGAAAAAAGAGCGCAATGTGCTGCTGTGGGTTGGAAGACATCGAAAAAAAAAATCAATAAAAAATACACACAAAAAGAATAAGAGGAAAAAAAATTAGAGCGATTGTAGATTAAACGGTTATTATACAGAGATGTAAATAATCTTAGAGCGCCCGTAGCTATTATTCGAATGCGGTTGTCATTAGAGGGTCGAATGATTTGGATCGAATCGAGACTTCGAAAAATCGATACTCGATCATCAAACTTTTCAGCCCCTTCTCTATCGACCGTTATCATCAAATTTTTCACCAAGCATATCGGGTTTCGAAACGTGGTTAACGCGAAAGAGAAATCCAAAACTGTAGTTAAATCGAATTGTATGACAAACTGGTTCGAATCGGATTTACCCACCATTCACGAAAGTATACGAAGCGGAGTTGAGACTCGCCCGGATAATGATAAAAACGGGTGATTGCGATAATCCAAAGGCACCAAAAGTTTCTTTTTCATTTTCTTCACGAAGAGAAATAAAAAAAAAAATTGAAAAAAAAAACAAAGAGAAATTATCGTTGAACATGAATTTTGTTAGGAATTTTTTTTCTTCTGTCGTCGAGTCGAGAGTGCTCACAACGAGATTTGTGTACGAGCACCCTCGCATTTAGACACCATGCCATTCGTTCCTTCGTCTTGTGTTTTTCAACGAACACTCATTTTTCTTGTTCCTTCCGTTCAAATCTCGACAACGCAGTGTCGTTATTTTTCACAAGACCTATCACTCTTGTACGATTCATGAAAAAAAGTACCCACACTCATACAGTCGTCGATGTATATTGATATAAATTAAACTTACATTTTTGAAAATTAAAAACGAAACATAAAACCTGTTGATTATTTAATCAGAATTCTTCTTTTTCATTCCTCATGCTACTCGATCCTATCAACAGCCAATGTTATTAAAAATCTTGAAAAATCCACAGCATCGAAAAACAAATAAGTTCTCTTGTGTTTTTTTTTCTTTTCAAAAATTTTATTGAGAAACGAAACAACTTTTTGATTTACAAATCCTCAATTGTTTCTCGACATTCAACAACTGGCCAGTTTCGAAAAGAAATCATTTTGCTCGCCACATTTCGTTTGCTCAGAAAATTCGATTTTTTTCTTGTGTAAATGTGGCTCTTGATTTTTCTCACATTTTTTATATTGGATAAAAGTAACTGGCCGTTTTTTTTGCCCCACTGGATATCACTCTCCAGAACTTTGAATCGAAACATTCGAGCTTTTCAATGGATCACTTTTGTTGATGGATACACGCGGACTTATCTCGCGTGTCATCGCTGGACTTATAGTGGTGACATTATCTGAACAGGACGATCTATTTGTCAAGGTGGGTGAGTACACACACGAAGAACAGTTTTCTGTATAATGTGTCGGTAGTTTTGTGTATACAAAAGAATGCAAACAAGAAAATAAAAACGGTAATCCATGGAGCAATTTTTGTGTTCCCAGTGTTTTTAGTGAGAAAACATTGGCGAGAGGGTGTAACCGGACGGTCCCAATGAGAATGTGAAAAAGGATACTCTCTTTTTCTCCCTTACGATCTCTCTCGTTTGAGTACCACTTCGGAACGATTAGTTCGCATGGTGTCGTATTACCTCCGGCAGTACGAACGATATAAAATACTGCAAGGAACAAAGTTATTGTGAGGCTGTTTGCGTTATTAGATTTAGATTGGTTGGCACGTGCATCATGGGTCGCCGGGCTCCGCAACCCTGCAAAGCGCGCCACGTGCCTTACAACACAGAGCAAACGTTCCAAAGAAACCGGCATCGATACAAAATAATCGTGTAAGAATTATTTTACGCAGCGGGGGCTAGTGGTTCTTTTTATTTTTTCCTCTTTTACTAATGCAAATTCCCATATTTGCCCCTCGGCGGTGACTCGTGTGGCTTCTATTATGCCACAATAACAAGTAGTAACGTGATCGGGGGTGGCCGCCTTTTCTATATTTTGTAATGACCAACTAGTCATCAGACTCCATTCATATTCTGCTGACGGGAATGAGTCGTACGAAAAAAGAAAAATTTGGAAGAAAAATACCCAAAAATTTGGAAAATGCATCAAAATCATAAACCCCTTGGAGTTTTTTTTTAAACTCTATGTTCTATTTTCGTAAGTGCCTTTTTCTGATCATTTCCAAAATTCAAATGCACCCTTCTTACATGAAGCACCCAAGGGCTGCATTCGAATAACAGTCTAAGGGGGTTTTAGGGGGATGATGACAAGCAGGGTGAGGCTGGATACGAGCAATCCAATGTCAGACCCCTGACAGCTATAACGATACGATCTAGGATTTCCATCAAGTTGGCTCCATTCGAATTCGGTTTATGAAAGCTCCACTCGCATGCCGCCATCGTTCCCCTTACAAGGCTATTGTATTTCTAAGGGATGTGAAAGCATATTAACATCTGCTGATTACCGGTAATCTCCATTGAACAATGTTACATTATTTATCTCGCGGCCATGCAGTCTTTTCACCGCCAGTTCATCACCCAACTCTTCCGCGTTGTTTTTGCGAATAAATTTCATCGAACATGTTAAACCCTGATCTGTAAACTCCTGCTGTAGTCGCGAACTTTTATATCTGGAACTTTCATGTTCAAGATTTGACTTGAACGACAAAAAATCACGCAACAAGGACCTGGTCTGCTGAATGTTCGCGCTATCGATTCTCTGCTGTAAACTTTTTCCTCTTCCACGACTGGCAGAACTAAACATTGCAATTTTCTAAATTCAATTCTGGTACCAAAGATAAAAAATATTTCAATAAAGATTTGTATCAAGTTTCAGCTCAATCGGTTGACTGGTTGTTGAGATATCGCAGTCACTATTTGAAAAAACTTCGGAAAAAAACATCTGAGAAATTAATTGTCAGTCTTCTTATCCTCAAAAGATATTTTATGTTTATTGAAAAAAAAAGAAAAAAAAACAATACATGTGTACGTGACACACGATACACGCGAATTTCAGGGAGAAGCAGAATTCTAAATAGAAAGAGGTCTTGACATTGAAGTTAATGCGCAGCGACGCTGACTTTGATATTTATTATTAACTTTGATCATTTAACAAATCAGAGCTAGGTTGGCCGAGCGGTCTAAGGCGCCAGGTTTAAGTTCTGGTTCCCATCTGGGATCGTGGGTTCGAACCCCACACCTAGCAATACACATTTTTTTCAATAACAGCAGCATCTACCGAGTCGAGGGAATATCGAAAGCGTGTCTGGTTTCCAGGGGTTGCACGAAATTTTACATAAGGGAGTTATTTTACAAGGGACTTGATGAAATATGAAACCGATGGATGAATACGTGGTCTGTGCAAAAATGGGTACTATTTGCTTCAAGAGTTATATAACGGTACGTTATGAAATCAAAGGTAATTTCTACATCGATAACACGGAAAACTACTGGAGCACTGAAGGTCGAGCAGAAGAAACATTCTGGATGAAGCGTCTTTCCAAGGTTCTTGCCCTAAATTGCGCACGTTCGCCACCAAGCAACTAAAACCCAGTATCGATTCATGCAGCTCTGTCGTAGCTGCAGTTCGCCTTGCATCTTCTCTTTGCGGAGATCTACTCTGGTTGCATTCACGATACCATCAAACGATCAGTAGGGTATCATACTCAGTGCCGGTAGGTGACCTAGCAGTCGCTTGGGTGCGATAGAGATAACCTGCAGAAAGTAGACACACTTCACATTTTGAAAAAGAGAAAAGTTACACCTTTTTCTCTGGTGAAATGGGAACAACGTGTAACCAATATTTTTCAATTTTTACTGACAGAGCAAGTGATAGCCCCGAAATGAACTGTATTGTGTTTTTTTTTGTTTCACATATGTTGTGTTGAGTTGAGTCGTTCGGTGGTGTACCACCTTTTCAAAAATGATGAAGAAATCGCAACATTCGTTCTCTGGATGTCTCGTCATCTAAAAATGGTCGATGGGGTGCTATTTTTCAAATATTTTTTAAGTCGATTTGAAATTCTGTATTTTGCATCATTGGGGAGCCGTTGAGGGGTTTCGGAACTGGATTCCGAATCATGTACTTTTCCGGAAAGTCGATTTCCAAACCTACCCCCCGGACCCTCGCCAATATTTTCTTTCCAGAAAGTATCCTTGGTTGACAGAACAGAGCATTATCATCGTAAGCTAATCTTTGACACCATGCCATCTGATGCTATGTTTACCTATAGCACCATCGCCTGTCAACATAGATCGCTCATCACAGGATAAGTTATTCTCAGAGTCGGTTCAAACAGCATTCCCAATGGAGTTGGCAGTTGGTAACACAGAGTCCTGTTTCAAAAGAGAAGCTCGTTTTACCGATATGTCGGTGAATACAGTCGAACCTCCCGTTCATCAACTTCTTTCCTCTTCTTACTTGCAGGAATGTTGACCGGCCGAGCATTTGCGCGAAGGACTGAGATTCCATTGTAAAATAAATTTATAATCCAACTCCCATGGCGAGATAGCATTTCGAACCTGGAAACCAGGACCTCCGAAGAATTCATCGGTCGTTCGAATCGCAATCGTTCCTACGATTGCCCAATAAATAAAACATTGTGCTCAAAAAATGAAAAACACTAATTAACTGATAATGAAATTGAACAAAATCCTGAACTATAGAGCCAACAAACCGGAAATAGTACCGAGGAAGGTAGACAACGTTATTAAGTTTAGCTGGAATAACGGAAGTCTTAGGACACCCACCGGCATCGATAAAATCTTCTTCACCTATGTAACTAGACCGCCCGCATCTTTTACAGCTTTCTTTCTCCAAAGACAGTCTCCTCATGCCCTAAGCTTATGGATACAGAAAAAAATTAAATGCAAAATGCTATAGTAAGAAAACAAACCGCTGTCAAGACCAAAGCCACCTGCAGATGAAATCATCGGTCGGAGTATTGCGCTTCGTGCTGGCTGGCTCAATGAAAGCGACGCCATTTCCTTGAAGGAAAAGGATAGGAGCAGGATGACAAAGAATAATCATTTCGAAGAGAAAAAAGAAACACGTTGCTAAGAAATGTCTAAATGCTTAAGGTTAAGGTCACGCAGTGACATAAGACTCTTGTTGTCTTGGCATCAGCTATTACATTCCGTCATTAACATATATGGCTCTCGGAGATTGTCACATAGTTTGCGTGTGTCACGAGCATCATTACAAGATGCTACAACGCTTGGACAACTTCACAGAGATTGAGGCAAAATTTCGAGCCAGTAAAACGAAATTCCGCGAGATCAAAACTCGGCGATTGTCTTAAGTTCGGTTCAGATCTGAACGCAGGCTCGAGTGTCCGAGCGAAAAGTATCGCGCGCAAATATACGATGGAAATAATAACGATGTTGATGCGACGATTAAGAGCCTCCATGCGACTCTTCCATTTGCGAGTGGACCGAAAAGTCATCTCACAATGGTCTGTTCCCCTGGATCAAATAAATTGAAAGGGTTAAACGTGAGGATGAAAGCAGCAAGTCGAAGAGAACCATCAGATGAAGAGAAGCATATACCGGACACGGTCCAACGCCATCGCTAATTTCGTATTACGTTACAGAGTGATTATATTCGAACCGTGGCGAAACGTTACACCACACGGCTTTAAACGGCTCCTTAATCTGAAACAAAGCGGGTCGCGCGAGTTTGGAGTTTTTCGGGGTGCGTGCTAGCGAACGGGTCGCGGGAGGACTCGGACCTCACACATCGCTAGCTGCTCCACAATATTGCCTTCCGCGTCGTTTTCTCGCGCTTCTTCTGATGATCCTCTAACACCCATAGATATACTAGCACGAAAGTCTATACACATTTTGGCATCCCGAGCGAGCCCAACGAGAGTAGATCGACAAAGCCCCCGAGGGAACAAAACGTGTGTTTACATCGACCAAATTACACGATTCTACGGATCCTACATTGAATTAGAGATCAGGTATTATCCCTACCTGGGACGCGTCTCCATTTCAATCGTTTCACTTTCGAGTTTCAAAGCTTTCGGAGAAATTTTAAATTCGCCAAAGCAAAGCCGGAAAAAATAATTTCGTAAAACATTGCGCTCGTTAAAAGACAAAGAGCTCGTTTGATGGATGCCTGCGAGTTTTCATGATCCTAACGGTGCCTGGAAAGGAAAAAAAAAAAACAAAACAAAACACCATCGCCCATGAATCATAAAGCAGAGACAAAAGGGGCATTGCGTGTATAGAAACAAGATGTATCTTATGAACGAAACGAATTCACTAATATGCTGGTATGGATATATGTTACGATTCTCGCGTTCCGCTACTCTCTTCATGCTACAAATACCATGGCTATAAAATATAAAGTATATATGATAAAACACGAGTGACGTTTCTTGATAGGCGATTCGCGTGGGAAGGTGGCGTCTACTTTCTTGCAAGTATAAAAATAAATAAATATATTGAAAAGAAAAGAGAAGCTGTATCTGTTTGCTTGCTGGATGGAATACGAGGCGTTAAGATTGGTACACATCGATAAACGCCCATGAGAGGCTGGCAAGAGAGAAAGAGAAGAGAGAGGGAGTGAGAGATTGGAGAGACAAGATCGTGGTATCGATATATCTCCTGCGCACCATGTTCCGTATACCTCATCTTTCTTCCTCTTAAAAACTTTCCTTTCAGTCGTTATCTTTCTCTTTCTCTGTCTCACCATTAATACACAGTGTCCGTCGGCGTTATAAAGTCTCATAAATACGCGACTCGCGATAGGTACAACGAGGAAATGAGAAAAATTACTTGTAAGTTAAGTTCGATTGCTGGGGAGTATACGATAAATCGATTAATTTTAGCGCGGGGTGAGAGCGGTGGTGAATGGAGGCAGGGCGTTCGTTACACGTTGTACACGTTGTGTAGACTTTGCTGTACGAGCAATCACCATTTACAGTAGCACCTTAATGTATCGGGGTGGTCTAACAGCTCGAGGCGGAGTAAATATATTATGACGATTCTTTTACAAATAAGTTCTTTACCACCATGCAGTCCTAGAAGCATATACACATTGGTATGTCTCAAGAGAAACGAATAGTCCAACTGTTTCAGGATCGTAACTCTTTCATCGGCTACCTAAAGAAAAGAAGCGAGCTATCAAAGTCGAAGAATCTTTCTGGCCGTATACGTACGACGAAAACGCTGCTGCGCCTGAGAGAAGAAAAAGAAAGTCTTTTCTTCCTCAATCAAGAATTTTTCTTTCGTTCTTTTCGGCTCAGAACGTTAGCAACGCGGTTCACCGATCGAAAGATACTTTTTTTTTTTTTTNTTTTTTTTTATCTCCGTACGATCACTGAAGATGGCCTGTTGTTTCACGTCGCACGAATCCTCCGGTAGTATCAAGACCGTGGCCCTTTTCTTCCTCATTTTTTCGGTCTCGCAGAGTGTCAGAGTCAAACGTTTCCAAAGTATTTCCATTTTTTTTCTCGATGTCTCTCTTCCTTTTTTTAAGGAAAGAGAGAGAAAGGAGAAACACACGTGGGAAGGAAGGAACAAACGAAATAATTGGTAGGCCAAGCAGACAGCTTGATCGATTCGCCGAAATGAAGAACCGCTAAGTCTCTCTCTTTTTTCGGCTCTCTCGCGGTTATTTTCTCAGATCGCGCCATCTCATCACGCGCGCCTTGCCATTTTACCTATCGAGGACAGTAGCATTGGCAAGATATATGTTTCACAGGTGAAATACACCTCGCATTCCGCTACATCTACTCGTCAATAAAGACTCAGAAGCGCCACGCTGTTTTGACACCAAATTCCTCCCAACTCTCGGCACAGCGAAAATATTTTTCAAAATAATAAATTCATTAAGTCTGCGCTCGTTCCACTTGCGGCGCACAATGAGAGAAACCGTGCCGGCTTAAATGAAACACCGGTGAGGGAAAAAACCAATGGACCCGAACTGAAGAGAGCTCCACGTTGGTAATTTACGATCCTGAATATTGTACTCTCAACCACACGCCACACAGGCAACGCAATACCACCCGCTGATGCTGGGGTTAACCCTGAAGAGCCCTTAAAAGTCGTTTCCAAAGTGCCAAAGAATTTTTTATTTTTTATTTTTTGCCAGCAGTTCGATTATTGGAATCTCTTGCGGCGATTCAATTAGCGATTTCGAGATTATTATATATTCCTCATTATCTACAGGGAATCTCCAAACTCCAAAACCTTTTTGCGACCAAATTTTAACGATTTCAACTCCGAAAATATTCAAGAAGTCTTCAAAGTTTCAAAAACTGTGTTCCCTCCGTATGGCCAGCGATTCTTATAGCATTTTTCTTTCGTAAGAAGATTTTAGGAAATCTCGTGGTAAGAAACGAGAATTTTTCATCGAAATAATCTGCAATCGTGTCGTTGAGAGTTTACAGAAAATAAAAGATTCTCCCCTCACCTTCAATAGGCAATAAAAATATTCACCGTAATTGTGAATCGTTTCGCACGCAGCTTCGGGTGAGCTTATTCGTTCGTTGGTATAATGTACGAATACACACGCGTGTGTGGATGCGGCGATGAGTGTACACACGACTCGATACGGTGACTCTGCGAATTACCGTCTCATCATCAGCGAAGCTAATTCGCGCGAGCTTTGCGGATAAGACCACGTTGTATATCCACATGTACGGAGCGATGTATACAAATATAATATATAAACATGAGATGCACGATTATCCATTTCTCTCATCGTATGCGCGGCCGTCACCCGCACGCATATAACCGATTCCATGGCTTATCTCAATATACTCCTTTATCCAATGTCGCGTTTGCCTCCCCGCGCGAATATAATGTGCATATCTCACTACGAAGGTTTATTACACCTCGGGCCATTACCGCTGTCATTGCCGTGTACACTCTCCCCGAGAGAGCCACGTGCGAGTGCGTCTTTATTAAAGCGTTGTGCGCGACATATGCACATCCGATCTTCCTCTCGAATACCCGCTGCGCGTACAAATATGACTATGTATCCTCCGAACATGAGAGACCGTTGTACAGAACCGACTTTTTCCTCGTTCTTTTCTATGATACCGAGTCACATAATCGGAGATCACGTGACCTGCCTCAAGAAATCTTCCAACTATGGAAGGAGCTCTGGAATCATATACAAACTACGAATTAATTATTCCGCCCAACGAAAATAATTAGACGTTGCTATAATATCTAATTATTATGTGAATGGCTCATTTTCATATTTTTACATTTACGAGAGGGAATCCTTCGATGAATCAGACATTTTTATGGGCAGGTGACTGTGCATGCACTCATCGCCTTCATTCGTTGCTTGTGCAATAAATAAATAAAAACAAATGCCCGTCAATATGCATAATAGATAGGAAATTATCTGTGTCTCAATACTGACACGCGTAATAATTGCAATTGACAATGCACCGAAGAAGACCCGCAAAATGTTCATGTTGAAATTTAAAAATTACGGGATTTTATTATAATTCACAGTTTAGAGCTGTAAATGCTGAAAAGTGAATACCAAAAGCTCTTGGGGGCAGAGAGAAAGGACTGGTTGTCGCGAGCAGCGAAGAAGGCCAAGAAAGAACGTCAATTTGACGCTCTCGCGATGTAAGCGAAGAGTGCAGCATCCCACAGGAGCAAACGACCGGTTGAATGTTAGCAACAGCCACCGCTCGTTCCAGTTGGCGTCCAGTGATTTGTAATTACTACCGCTAATATGATACACTTCGAGCCAGGGGCTCCCATCCAATCGGGCGGTGATGAACACTGAACACTTGGATGACCGAGATGCGAATGAGTTTCGAAACTGAAAACTTTTTCGCTATTCTCGAGCGAGTGGGCTCTCCTTCACAGGATCCTGAGAGCTGGCCTTTACGATCCAGCGCTCCGGCGCCACAGGTTAATCATTCGCGTCTTTCTCCTCCACTCCTTTGCTTTTTCTTCTTCCTTTCGTTATCTCCTGCTACACTCGCACGCGCGATTCCTTCTCGGCACCTTTCTTCTTTTCCTTTTCTTCAGTTTCATCCTCCGTCGCTGCTCCTCAACCTTCTTCGTCTTGTGAAAGCTGCGGACGCCGACACTCCCGCCACTGCGTGAGCACCAACAGCAGGAGCACCAGTTGAAACCATTTCTCCTCCCGCACATCATCTTATTTTCTTCGTAACCACCGCACACTCTTCGAGCTTCTGATCGCGTTCTGCTGCTGCGAGCCACAATATATGCGCATACGTACGTACATGATTCAAGGCCTCCAAGCTTCGGTATATCGATGAAACACCATTGTAATTTTTCTCACGATCCTCCTGCACGAGCTGAGCTTATATATATAAACGAATGTAATGAATTCTCGATGGGTAGCTGAAAAAAATGTTATCCAATCAAAGAACCAATCGATTCGATCTCAAGAAGCCTGACTTTCGATATATCGAGTCTCCGAGTCTACCTGATTATTCTCCCTCGCATCGATCTGTACGTTCAACAAACACTGCGTATGGTTTATGCATCATTCGTTTTTTCGTAATCAACACAAATCTGAAGACTTTTTTCATTACTGCAAAATTTAACCTAAAAAAAAATATCCCCAATGTCAAACGAAGCAAAACAAAAGATTCAGTAACTCCGAACGACGCAGCTGCTCTTGATTCGGTACAAAAACGCCTTGTCATTTCTCAGCACTGACCGAGATTTATACCAAGACTCTGTATAAATTGATTCCCTTCTAAAGGCAAACACGTTCAAGTGTATTTTAATGCGAATGACAAGTTTATTGAGATGTTGAGTTTGGTCTAATCTTCTCCCTTAATCTCCATGAACATTCGCTATTCAGTCGGGTCTGTTTACCGAGAGATTTGGGCAATCGAATCAGCACGTTAGCCACTCAATGGTACGGGATAAACAGCAGCATCTGGGATCTCAGAGAAGGATGGATCTCTCTTAGCTCGCGGTGGCTGCGGCGAAGAGGCTCTGATGAAGCGGGAGAGAAGGGGGCCGTGAGAGACCTGCAAATTGATTTGCGGTTAGCCGGGTGCCGATATACTCACGCGCGCGGTTCTGGCTCCGCAACAGCATTCCGGCATTTCCGGAATGGCATTATATGGCCCGTGCGAGAAATGCTACGGCCTCCCCTCCTCCGTGTGGCATCTCGCAAGAGATCCACCGGCTCCTTCTCTTTCTCGATTCTCAAACGTCCTCAAGCCACTCGACATTAACGCGAGACTGTTAACAAGAACGAAGAATTAACGGGCGAATACGAGAGGCGCCTCTGCTTCGATACGCTCTTCATATACATTCGAATATGTATATACATCACGCCGTGTATGTGCATGTCTATCTTTACATGTGTTCCACTCTGTGGAGTCTCAAGTGACTCGCGTTCGACCGTCCTGTATATAAATACATTTTATTTAAGCGCCAAAAGTCGACGCAACATCTTACACTCTCTTGACAGACGTAAAATCTGTGACGCATTTTCTCTCTCTCGCGCTTTCTCGCTCGCTCCTTCTTAAGCCTGCATTGACTTAATTGCAAACTTTCTTCGACGTCACAGATTCGAGAGAACGATTTCCTTTCGTGGAAAATGCAATCGCGGTAATTGGATTTTTATAATTTGCTGCTTAACGGACAGTGAGGAATGAAAGGTTCATCATGAGCTTCGTAATAAATCAGCTGCACAGAAAAACATTCAAAAGTGCCGGAGGATGCATAGAATTTTATTTAACGCGCCCATACCGAATTTTTTGTGGTAAATCATGGTGAATCGTCGATTACGATATTTGTTGCGATATCGTAAATACCAAGATAATCGTTATGGACGTCTCGGCATACAGATCCCTTTAATCCAGTTGTTCCTCCGATAAGAGCCCGAGTCTCGTCGTTTTCACGATTTTTGTATATAATCCATGAAAATATAAAGAATAAAATTCGATGACTCACGTGCACAAACTTATTCGGATATTTGTGGCAGTTACAAGAGAGTCGATCGCTCGTATTTGTAAACGCCCGGTGCGTAATCTCGACTGACATGAGTTGACAGAGTGATTCATTCATCCTATTTTCCTAACAAGTGTGTTACTTTTCGTATTAAACGTACAATGGTATGTAAAATGTATACGTACGCGTATGCGTATGACAGTGACAGTGTGAGAGAATGTGCCGAAGGCAAAAAAAAAACATGCCAGCAGCATATTTGGGAGAAAGAGAAAGAGGCAAAGACCAGGAGAGAAAGAAGATTCAAAAGACAAGCGTGTGTGTGGTGTGTTGTCTCCGGCCGAAATCTGTGGGAACCGAGAAACGCGCGTTCACAATGGCGGGCTTATTAAAATTCCAGGTTGTATTTTATGTGCACGAGGTAGTATACAACGCGTGGTAGAGAACTCTCCGAGACCAAGAGCGAGGGAGAAAGGTAGAAAGAAGAAAGGAGAAGAAAAAAGGAGTGAAAAGGTACCAAGTCGAATGGGAAGAGGGAAAGGAGGGAAAGAAGAGGAATAAGAAGATCACAACAGCGACGAACAAGAAGACGATGAAGAAGAAGAAGGAATTGGACACGCTGGTGGGATTAGGAGAAACGAAGGAAGAAAAAGAGAGAGAGGGAACGAATGGAGCAATCCTACCAGATTTAAGAGGAGAAGGGGAGTAACGCCACGCGACTCTCTCCGGAGCCAGCTTCAGGCGTAATCTCGTTGCATCTACACCCACGCGTTACTAACAGAGGTACGAGAGAACGGACACCAGAGTGTATTCACCGTGTCCGATTCTTTACGCTGGCTTTCCATGCCTCTTTTCCCCACCTTATTCGTATTTTCTATTTACTCTTTTTTCTTCATCCTGCACATCATTTTCTTCACTCGCAGCCCTGCTCCTCCCGCGCACAGCGAGAAAGTCATGCATATATGGATGTTTCATTGCATTCGTACATACGAGCGTAACCGTTGATATAAATAATACTCGGCTGCATTCTCCAAGCCACTGAAAGATGCTTACGTCCGGATCCAACGAAAACATTTTCGAGAAAAATAACACAGCAGAGGTTCCAATGACGTCAAAAGAATCCAGGAATTTTCATCCATTACTTTACGAAGGAAAACGACATTTTTTTCAGCCAAATCACTACATGCGGGTCTGCCTGGTAATCGCCGAAAACAACGTCCATTCCAGTCGTTATTCGTCAATTCAAAATGAACAAAATTTTCGAATGGTTCTGGTCACAACTTTGCTAAAACATGAGAATCGCAGGAACATATTTTCCCCGGAAATACGTTCAGGAACAGAATCGTTTGCATAATCGATGTTATAAACGAAACAAACATATATGAGCAACGAGCTTGTCTTTTCTGAAGACAAGGGAGCACTCAGTGCCATCGAGTACTTATCGAAGTCACGATTCCTTATCAGAATCTCACATGCAAATTCTCATAATGATTCCAACGTAATGCCTGTATTTCAAGAGGCTAATCTTATGTTTGCCAACTTTCGTTGAATGTCATTTTACACTTACATTGTACGTTGTAGAAAAATGATAAAAATAAACGAAGCCATCAAAATGTTGAGAGAGTACGTTACCCTCAACGAGTGAGTCTCGGAGATTCCATTTCATGCTCACTCTTGTGTCTTATCATTGTGCGAGTACGACCGCTTATCAGAAGTCACAGTCTGACAGCCACTTTGGATTTAGCAGGCGAAAGTGGAGGCTATGAAAAAAAAACGACCGAGCCCTTTGTCTCCGTGTTATGGAATTGTCAAAAGTGAACAGTTTTTTTTTTCATTTATTCGATTCTCAAAATCTGCAGGAATAATCCGTTCAAAAATGTTGTTCGGGCCCATGCCTTATCGAAAAATAGCAAAATCGAGTATTATTGAGTGACGTTTTTTCAGTGTCGATGCATTCGAAACGAACGAATGACCTGGAAAGAAAATTGAGACAAAGGCGTGCGGAGTTTTCCGGATATCTCGGAGTTGTTTAAACATCCACGACAAGCGCTCGTTATTCCAAAGGACCTTGGTCCCTGGAAAGTGTTAGTCGAGAATTTCGACAAACTAACTGCTGCTACACCGAAGGCTGTCCATGAATTGGCTGGGCTTGGCAGCAAGCCAAATTTGAATTAACCCAGTAAGAGTCCAGTGGGATGCACATGGCAGTGCCGAAGGTCTATACATGCCACAGGGAATTACATGATTTCGTTTGAAACGCTCGATAAAAGTTACAGCCTAGTGGGTGGCAATGGTGGCATCACGTACCGCTAACCATTCGTTAGGCGATGACCTACTTACCGTTTTAAATGAAGTTGCCCTTAATCGTTCTTCCGATATTTCGAATAATTGGCAATTCTCAGCAACATCGATGAAGGCAGAAACTTTGCGACCAGAAACGAGACATTCTTTGCCTTTCGGTGCTTCTTACAGCGTTCATCTAAATTCACGAAAAAATCTCACGGGACAAAAAAAATTCGTGCACTGGAAATGAAATTTTGTTGAAAATTGTCGATATTTTTTTGAAAACACGGCCAACTAGATATTTTTTGATAATTTCAACATTTTCATTACTCTGGCAGTATATTTGGTTTCTAATGAAATTGTCACCAAAATTTACGATTGGAACGACAAAAATTTGCTTCCGAAGAGACTTTCTAGAATTTTTCTCGCTGCGATGACACCATTTTTGAGATTATTCAAAAAAACGTCAAAATATCGATCTTTTCCAACAAAATTTTGTTTTCAGTGTAAATGTTACACCCAGTGCCATTATTTAGCAACTGAAATTTAGTTGGAATCGATTAATTTTGACAGATGTGTCCACGCGGTGTGTGGGATTGAGACATGGATAGCTTTTTCACTCACCATCCCAAGATTCATCCATCGTCCAACTTTGATCAAGTCCGCTTGATCGTTCTTCGTATACACATAGTAGGTTTGCGGCGAAAGGGATTGCAGACCGAGCAGAATATAATTTATTAGTATACGCCGAGACCGTGAAGAGTGGTTTATCGTCGGCTTTAAATGTTCTCCGTCTACACGCAAACGCGTTCGAGCGATTAAATGAGAAGAGAGTCTCACTGCGTTCCCTATCTTTATCAACCCTTTTGATACATATATATGTATATACAACTGATGAATAATTCACGGATAACCCTGTGGCGCCAACAGCCCTTCTGCTCGACAATCGTATTTTAGTTTCTCACGATATAAACACCTGTTTTAATCTGATAAAGATTAGTTCCATTATGAGCACAAGTTCGCAACGTGTTTCCTCACAAGAATCAACACTTTTTATAGCTCCGGATTAGAAATTACGAAAGCAAACAAAACGCTGAATTTGTCAACATTTATTTCGTCTCCACATCCTTCCTCTCACGGTTCTCGAAGATAATTCGCTTTTCATAAGTGACTTAATTGCCCATTTCATTAGTTCGAACCTTCGCTGATTGTTCAATATTTGGGAAACAACATCCACCAGTTCCACCGGGTCAAAAAATGTTTAAGGAGACGTCACAGACTCTTGTATTGTTGAAGAACAATAAGGAAGATCTGCTGCACCATCAGTACAAAGATTTATGCGAAATTTATGGTTCTGCGTTGCATAATCAAGTCACAGGCATTTTGTAATATCGTGTGGGTATAAAAATGATCCTATTCGTAGATCAACTCTGGTGTATCCTGTACACTGCAGAATTAATGGGATCTAAGACAGTCATTTCCAACTCGTGGTTGGATGGAGTATTGGCTTGGGATGCTGATGATGATAAAATTTGATTACACTTAATTTTAGGTCAGCTTGTTCCAAGGATCTTGACCCGAAGAACCTTACGAGGTAGAATGAAGTCCCTTCGATCTCTGACAAGATTTCGCTCGATTGGCTCTTGCTTTCTGAATCTCAATCCCTCAGAACGACGCTGCTGTGTCTTCGGAGATATTGGAAGTCACTAATGTATGTTCAAGGCGCGCGATTAAAAGGCACATGGCAGCTAATGTCTCAATCGTGATAAATGAAAAAAAAAAAAAAAAGATAACAAAAGGAAAGAAAATTCTACGATCTCGTGAGCCTTAGAACGCCCGCGATAAAACATTTATTGTAATACCCGAGGCCGGCTATTACTCGGGTAATGGATGCTTTATGGGCCCCCTCGATGCACAGACGTGCTCGCAATGATTATCATCGGGCGCTACTTCATCCCGGCTTCGCGTCCCTTTCTCTCTTTCTCACTTTTTCGCCCTGAAGCTATTCCTGCTGTGGCCATAGCAACATAATATACCAAACCCACGCTCACCCACAGCCTGTTTTCTATGCGCAGTTAGCTCGGCTTCAGGCGTTTGTCTTCATTGTTTATCTCCCTTCATTAGTATTCTATGACAGATGAAATTGTGTGTTATTTTCTATCTCTTGTTGAACAGAGCGCACGCGCGATCAACACGGTATTATCTGAACTTTCTTGTTCACTGCTTATTCGCCGTTAATACGATGCGAAGCGTGCATCTTCCGCAGGTAAACGATACAAAAACATTCGAGAAATTCCCCTTTTCTCTTATCGGCAATGCTGAATTTAGAGGCAACACCACCCACTTTTATATTTCGTTTGCAGCATCGATGCTTGACCTTTTCAATCGTTTGGAAAACCGGAAATTAAAGTAGGTTCCTATTTTTGTTTTGTTTGCGACATTTTTCAAGTTTCTCTGCATTTTAGTTCACACGTGTGTGGGAGGATATAGCCTAAAACTTTAAAAACGTTATAAATTATATTTCCTTAAGCATCCATCGACACTCGCGATCGTTGCGAATGATTTCGCCGATTTGTTATCCCCCAATTTTTCAAATCGCTGTTCGTCTTATCTGCATATTCCAATGCACTTCTAAGAGAATTTTAATTTATTGTATGAACACGAAAGGGACGTTAAAGTGTTCGAGTAGCCGGGAGAATGAGGAGAAAAAGAGACACAGTGAATTCTCAAGAAATGCTCGTGGTACCTACATGCTCCATGAGTACGTAGTGAAAGAAAACTCGCTTATGGATTGCATATGTATGCGCCAGGAGCGCCTCAAAGGTGTTAAACTCGCGAACGCATATATCATTCTCGCGTAATGCAATATGAGCGGGAAGCCCTCATGGCCCAGAGGCCTTCGTGACATTGGTCTCTCATCCCATTGCAAAAACATCTCTCGGGTATCTCCTGTAAGTACAACTAATACCTGTTATTTACCGGGTATTAGCTTTTGCCCTGGGTCTAACTTATCGTCCTCGTAAAGTGCCGTACGATTGCCTGTCTTCTACTGTGCGCACAAATATCATTTCTTCGTCGCGTTGCTCGCGTTGATGGTTATCGAGCTTCCGTGGAACGATATTCAAAATTACTCTCTCGGTATTATTTGATCTACTGCAACAATTTTCACGTTTTTTTTTTTTAAATTCATTATGTCAAGCGGGAAGTTGTTTACAAGGAAGCACAATGATCGACAATGACTTTATTTCTGTAATTGTGCTCGCTTTGTCCTAGCTCGTGGCTAGTACCGTCACGACGAGAGATTCCTTGTCCAGTCAGCGCATTGATGCTGGATGACGATGAAGAACTCTGTGGTAATCAGAATCGATCAATATTTGAGACGAATCATCGAACTAAGGCAAACACTTTTTAACATTTTGGATTTAAAGGTACATCGGTGTTGCGTTCATATAGTGCTCGTTACGGAGGAACGAGGGAACAAAGTTAATTTAACGAGATTGACTTTGCGTCATGCAGGTTAATGGCCCCTCGATTCGCGAGATTTATTGCTTTTGGTAAATGGGTAAGCACGGCGATTGCTTTGGCGATGTGTATCGAGTGAAATTCTTGCGCGGAAATCGGGTCGCCGCGACTCTCGTGCAAAATGAAATGTTTTACGAACATTAGCATGCGGAGCTCTTGCTATATCGATCTAAACCATTGAATGACTTGGCGAATAATGTGCCTGTCGTACAATAAGCGCGTTTCGAAGTTGATGTTTTATTTCCAATTAATCAAGTCACGATTCTGTAATTTTAACACAATCTCGATGGGTCTGCTTGATCGCTGAAAGAGTTCAGATATTTATGAGAGGCCTAACGTAAACAGTGCGGCATACTTTGCAACTTTTTTTTCATTGCACCAAGGCCTCATAAACCACTTCGTGTCACTCAATGGTGCACTCAGTCGTACCAGAAACATGAAAAGAATATTGTTATTTTTTTTTAAACTGGTATATTTACCGTTTAATCCAAAGGGAAAAGCCAGACGCAGAGAAACCGAAGCTGAACCTGATGGCCACCGTATAACCCAATTGTGAAACGAACGGTCTTTTTGTCTTATCAAGGGGACGTTTGTTATCGGGTGGACGAATCTATTTTACTGATGAAGTCTCTAGAGTGTAAATGCAGTGGCGGTCGTCTTTGTTTGTCCACATCGCCATGTGCAGCAGAGTTTCCTGGAGCGAGAGGCAAAGGCAGAGACAGAGAAGGAGAGAGCGAGAGGTAATGTGAAAAGGGGTCTGTCGCACGGTCCCTACGCTCGTGTTAGCATTTAGGACCGACAATATTTCCGGTGGAGAACGAAAACCTGAGTTGGCTTCAACCTCATTATCGGATAATAGTCAGATAAGAAAGATCTCACTGAATTTTTTAGAGAGAGAATTCGTTCGGTTGGCCCAATTAAGTCGATCTTCGTTCGAGTTGAACGACGAGACGGTCAGCAATGAAAAGAATTCCAGGCGGAGAGCTAAACGACGGAGCTGGTCGCAATGGCTTGACGGTTGAGCGAAGACTCAGGCAGTTATCATTAAATTGATATTTTCAAAGATGATAAGTTACTGCGTATAACGTGAGGCTCCCGTTGGTGACGGTTATCACGGACGACGAAGGACCGCTGCTCCGTGCTGATGGGACAAAACCTTTTTTTTTTACTCCAATTGCTCCCTCGTTGAAATATTTTCAGGGGAATTCTATAGATCTGGACATTTTGCTCCATACATAATGCATAAGCAAACAAAGTGTACGTCCATGTGCGAAAAAATTGAGAAAGAATTGTCCTTCGATGCTACACCGAATGCCGGCTCATAGAAAGACTTGCTTTGCCCACCCAGAAGTCCAAGCACATAAATTTCGACGTTCAACGAATCTGTGACAATTAAAGGGGGAAGGGTCAGGCAAACCGCGGCGTCGTGGACAATTGCGTTGACCGCATTGCTGTCCTGCCCGCGTGGATTATTTACGGGAATAGCTGGCACATTGTCGGGCCTCCATTCCTCGTACGACAGTGGCTTACGTCCTGCTGTATTTTCCTTGCTCACTTCCTGCATAAAAATACGTTTCAGTGTAAACTCGTAGTATATCCACGACACATAGAAATAGCGTGTGCCCAACCAGCTTTCCCTTTTCCTCCCTTCAAGTCCCCGCTGTTGCGTGAAATTCGTTGAATAACCGTTTCAAAGACGCTTCTAATTCGTGGACAAACCTTCACCATTGTTGGGAACGACTTTTAAATTTACAAGCTTCGAGAAATTCCACCAGCATCCTCGATGTTTGTCTTGCTCCCAAGATGTGGAGTGAGGATTCATTTCGTCGTCGAATCTCGACGGAATAATTTATTCCCTCATCTTGTGATAAATACGATTTGATAACAGAAAATTGATCGAGGAATTTCGTAGTTTATTCAGAATCCTGAATATTTTCTCTATCAACGCAACGACATAATTCGTTATCGGCAAAACGATTAGAGAATATCCAGCAGACTGTTACGAAGACTACACACCCGACGGCGATCAAAGCTGATTCGCCTTTGAATTTTATTACGCGCGGTTCTCGGCGGACTCTCGTTGAAGGAACAGCTAATAATTATAACCAAGAGTCAGAAGTAATAATGATATCTCGTCGATGTTCAGCTCGAGCAAATACGAGGAAAGATTCAGCTTGAAACGGTGCAAAAGGTAGCACGAGAGTCGAGCTTCTTGAGATTATATTTAAGTGACGAAAAGAGCCGCGACCTCATATGGATAAGGACCTCGGAACCACGAGATAAGATTCGCTAATTGAGAGATCTTCATTGGAAGAATCGTATTCGCTCGTTTTTATAACTCGTCGAGTCACTTCTGTATTGTAGCGTTTCTCACGCCTCTTCCGCAGGCTTTTTGAATACCGTGAATAATCTCGATTTCATCGATTGTCATTAACTTTCCTTTCGATGAAAATTCTACCTGAGCTCGTGTCGGGTCCTCATCAGCTTCGGGGCTCAGATAAAATTAATTCAAGTATATAGCAAGGTCGTGACCTGATTAGGATTGACTTGAGATTACGACGAAGTCATCCGGCGATTGAAGCTCATCAAGGATGAGGTCGGGTCAACCAGGAATGATTTTGGTGTAAGTTAATTTCCATTCTGACAGGATGAGAGGATTCTCATCTGGATCGGAAAAGTATAGAACGTTATACAGTCTTGGTCAGGTCCAGATAAGCCGAACCTGATCGGAATCTTGTTTGGATCGAATTTGAATCGGAAATACTGAAAAAAAAAATCATCATCGTTTAAATTTTATCGCATTTTCAAAGCCACGACTAACCATATTTTTATTTTCTCACGCTACTCACGGAGACGAAGAAAATCGGTCGTCGATTGAATTCCCCGACGGATTATCAATTATTTTTTTTTTGTTCGGTGACGTATGAGCGTGATACAGTGACCAGCGACGAGAAAGGGATGCTGCTGAGAGATCCAGCAGTAGCGTGTTGGTTACCGGTAAGCCAAAGCTTCCGGTGGTCGATGTGTGGATCGGTGGCGTGTCCGTTGGTAGTTTAATCCAAGCAGCGTTGTGTGTAAATGTGTAAACGGATTCGAACTACAGTCGTGGTCGTTCTTGAATCGTTCGTCGATCCATCGAGATAAGACCCTTTTTGTGGTCACCGCTCTTCGCAGCGTGAACAGGAAGGGTGACGAGTGGGGAGAGACGAAGGGGTTTGCCTCTGGGTTGTGGCTTTCCAGCGTATTCCGAGGGGTGAAATCTAACGGCTCTACCCGGTACTTATATTATTCTCCAAGTGTTTGGAGCACTCGCTCATGATTTGTAGATCAAACACTCGAGCAACGTTAAGAAGGAAGCTGGCGAGCCGTCGAGTCTTCGGTTTAGGAAGAAATCCTGCAGCCTGGCTCCCTTGATCCGCACGCGAATGGAATCTCTGGATGTTTTACGAAACGCCATTGTACGAAATTGGATTTTAGAGCCGAATGCACGAGTGACGAGGCAAGCCGAGCAGGCGGTAGAAAGAGCCGGAACCATAGATTGAAGAGAGCAGGCGAATGTTGACATTGTTTGTTCGAGCCCTCGCAAGATGCACTCGAGGAAGTAAAACGTTGGAACGTCGCCTCTCGCGTTTTTCTCTCTCGCCTTACACTCTACACATTTTATAAATTTAAGTCTCGATGCACTTGAGTCTGAACCGCTCTAGAAAATACCATCGAACCATTTACTACTTGATTTCCTATGGCACTTTCTTGAGTATTTGATTCTGATCCTCGAGACCGAATGGTCCGGAAATCCTTAGCATTCGTGCGGAACTTTTGCTCCAGCAACCCAAAGACTTATTTTTTTACTGGATAATTTATAAAGAATTGTGAACAACGATAAGAATTCTCCATCAAAATGTACTCAAGACTATTACGTCTAGGGGTTCCGAAAAAAAATAGCTAATTGTTTGAAAACAGGACTCAAATGGGAGTGTGAAATAATTGAACCACACAGTAAGTTTAGCAGTTTATGAGCATGTATTCGACAGTGTTCTTTTCTCTTGTATGGCGGCACACAGTTACATAACTCGTAGTATGAATATGATTTCTTTTAACGTTGGAATGTTTCTTTAAACTTATGTTTTATTTATTTATTTATTGCTAGCTGCTGCCGGGCGTGCTGTACTCGCAGGCGTACCTGAGACACTCAATGCTGGTTGAAAGAGTTTATCTGTGAATTTGAAAGGAGTTTACGTGCAGGCGAGTATAATGAAGACGTTGGTAACACGTTAGGTGCATTGGGTAGAATATTTCTCGTGCGTAGGAAAAAGTAATGAAGTCACTGGCCAGGACTCGCGGCGTCCAAAAACTCGTTAGAAACGTGTGAAATTTAAAGGAATAGCTAAATAACGAACAACATGAGATAAAACACTCTTTTACCAAAGACAGTAGAGAATGACAGTTTAGTAACAAAAAAAATGACAAGATGCAGCGTTTGTCTTTCTAGTGGATTTGTCACGCTCAGCGTTCAAATCTTCTTTTAATTTACTGCCAAGTTTTACGATCGTAGCACGCCCGTTTACATCAACACATCAATTTAGTGGATAACGGGAGTATGGCCTCTATGTTACAACGCGAATAGTGTGTGTAGGTCATGAGACGCGATCGTCGTTGCATTTTTAACTTTCCTCTCCTCACCCTCGTCTAATCTCTTATGTTTCTTTTATTTTTATTAATACGAACTAAAAATACGTCGGCGATCGCGTCTTTACCATTGTCAATATAGTTATTGTTATTTCGTTATTATTATTATTATCATTATTATTATCAATATTAATATTATTAATATTATTTAGTATTTTTATTATTATTGTTATTCTTCATTCCTATCATCATCACCATCATTACCATCATCATCACCATATTCATCTTCATCATCGTCATCTCAATCATCACGTCAATTATCATCTTCATCATAATCTTCACCATCATCAACATCATCGTCATCCTTATCATAATCACCTTCATAATAATAATCATCATCGTCATAACGATCATAATAATAATCATCATTATCATCGTTATCATTTTCATCATTATAATCATTATAATAATAAATCGAGTGTCCTAACATTCGGTATTGAATATCTTACAGTACACATCATCTTCCACATATTTATTTTTATATATAATTTTTATTTTTCAGTTAGTTACGGTACTTAATTAATTTAATTATTCATTATGTATATACTATCTATCTACGGTAGTCAGATTCTTCTTTCGTTTCGTTCGCTTGCTCCTGTCACTTATTTCGTCCGTGGCGAGTGAATTCAAAGGGAAAATAATACGATTTTGTTAAACAACAAAAAAAAACAGAGACAAGAGGGTAGCAGCCCTCACAGTCGAGTCGCAAGTCCTCATCGTAGTCGCCAGGCTCTGAGATGGATTATGCATTACGTATTAATATATCTGTGCTGCTGCTATCAATGTGTGCTATATCTGCTGTCTGTCTGTCCGTCTATTCCGTCGGCGAGATTGACTGGTAACTGAATTACGTCTATTATAGACTGGATGAGCGATCGGATGAACGTTAATTGAGTTCCGGAGGGAGCCGCGAAGTCAGTGAATCGATTCAGTGCCGATTTTTTCATCTTTCCACGTTTTTAAAATGTAAGTCTCACTGGTTTTCGTTAATCGATGCTTTTCACTTGACTTCCGCGCTTCGACAGCCATTTACACGATGACAAATATTTATGTTACGATCGGACGAATTATTTTCGTTCGATCACACGACTCGACTGTGAGTCCATTTCGTTGCTCTTGCTGTTGGTATGTTTTTTTTTTTTACTCTTTTTTAATTGGTGGAAAAAATTGATGTACCGTGAAGCCCGCTGCATTCCGAGGGCGATCTACGAATAATTATGTTTAGATTCGAGGGTGAGATTGGGTCGAAAACAATGGGAGTACTTTTGGTTTTTTTTTTTGCTTTTTTATGGAGCAAAGACGCCGCGAATCGCAGCATACTTTATTCTTTTATTTTTATTATTTTTTTTGTTTCAATTGTCGACGCTTCGTGAGATTATGCTTACACATACAAAAATGAATAGGTTAATTTTTAAACGTAGCGTTACAATACCATATTACAATACAATACATTACACGTTATATTAGTTGTCTTGTTATTAAATTATAAGCGTCGGATTTTTCACTTGTCAATTATGTTTTTTGTTTTAATTTCTTTCACTTTTGTATGCTATTTTATTTTTCAGGTGGCTTTGTCTCGTTTATTCTTTCGCTCGCTCGTATAAATATGGTCAGCTGCTTTTTTTCTCGTTGATTTTGGTCGTGGATGACGTTTACGTCGAGTGTACAGAAAGATCGACCGTACGATGAACGACGCGTCGGAGATCGAAGGGACGAATCTTTTTCTCTCACCAAACCCTCGTTTTTCGTCGTGTTCTTTGGAATGAGAAAACAACCGAAAGGAATACACCACGCAACTAAGTTTTTATTTGAAAAAATCAATTAAATTTTGATGTGCGAAATTTTTACAAAACATGGGAACGAGGGAGGCGAGAAAAAAATAAGATTCGGCGTTCGCATGTCTGACGTCGAATGGAAAATAACAATTTGGATATTTTCATCGTTAACGAATGTGCTGCCTCTCTCGCAATTAATACTAATCGAATTTGTCTATATCGTTGGAATAATCGCACGCGCCGGATAATCTTGGTTGGAAAACGTAACAAATCGAAAACAGGCACGAAATCCATGAAATCATCATGGCCAAAGTTTCAATTAATTAATAAGGTATTGAGTATTATCAGATTTCGTAGAGCGAGCGTTGGAAAAGGTGAGAAGATGGAATGGAACGGAGCGAGTTCGGGAGTGAAGAAAATAATAACGTGAAGACTTTACCTGACCCGCAGACGTTGTTACGATGGCCATACACTGGAATCTCTATTTGCGTAACCTCTGTTGGCGTAATTTCTTTTTCGAACCACACCGGGGGAAGCCCTTGGTTCGGGTAGATGGAGCGTGCGCAACGTTTCATATTTATAAGTTCCATACGGAGCCAGTCTCGCCGCTGTTACGAAAATAGAGGTTTTCCTGTCTACGCCATATTGAGGAGAAACAAGAAAAAACGATGGATGGAGAACAACAAAATGAGAGAGAAAAAAATGCATTTATTTGTTCGGATGTTTGATGAGGGAGTCTTTGGGTTGAAAAAGGTGAAATGCGATATGGAGAGAGGCCAGTGTTGTATACAGCAGCAGCAGCAGCAGCAGCAACGGCAGCAGCAGCAGCAGCAACCAGGGCAAAGAGAGCAACATACATTTTTGTTCAATTTTTTCTTTTTTTCTGTTCATTCGTTAAGTTTTTCTTTTTTTTTCTCTAAAATAGCTACTGAAGAAAAGGAAGGATCGATCGGGGTTGGTTTCGTAATAGTATCCTAATCGTGATTTCAATAAATAAGCTACCTAAGGAGCGATTCTAATCTTCATGTCTTTTCTTTTTTTTTCCTTTTTTTTTTAATCTTTCGGGAAGGGACAGGCGCTCCTCGAGCAACGACTCTGGACTCGCGAATGTAGAATAACGACGTGAGGCACTTTGGCTTAGTTTCAACCTCACGAAAATCATTTCTAACTTTCTTATCTCTTTTCTTTCATTATAATTAATATTTTGTATTATTGTTTTTCACCAGGACGAGATACGAAAGTGACCAAAATTCCTGACGTCGTTGGTAAGAGTCTCTTCGCGGAGTCGTCACCGCGTTATATCGTGTACCTAACCTAGTAATACAGTCTGCAATAGCGTCCTAAGGATTATATTTATTAACGGTATAAAGTATATTACACGCACTCGCACGCCTTCACAACAAGCAAACAAACAAACGAACAAACGGAAAAACACATTCTTACAATCCGTCACTCACACCAGCATCGACACACAATTACATTTGCTTTCGCATGTTATTATTTTTCTAATTGTTACATAATCGTTTCCTCGGCGAGATGCACGAAAATTCACATTCGCGTATGAATAGCCCGCGTGCATTCTGACACCTGCGTCATAAGGAGCACGTGACGGGCGGCTATGGTGTCCGAAATTTGATGGAAACGTAAAAGCGACCGAACTATCGATGAATTTAAAGAGTTTGCTTACGCGGAGAATTCTTAACATCGATGGATTAGTCGCTTGCTCGATACTGGATCCAAAAATGCAATGGAACTGGGTTGAGAGCTGAGAATGATGATTCGGCTGATGGGATTTCCACGGTGAACGAACGATTTCGGGGGCATGTGTGGAGCAGCCGTACGGAACATTTACAGGTGATTCTTCAAGACGTGGCCGTTACAAAAATGTCTTGTCAATGAAAGAAAGGTGAAAGGAAGTTCTGGATAATGCCCTTCGATACAATTGTATGGATTTTTAGTTGGAACACGTTCACGAAGAACGTTAGATTGCTGAGACGATTGTAGATCGGTGATAATGACGTCGAACGAGGATAAATATATCTTAGGATCGATGAGAAAAACGTGTTTAATAAATACAAGGAATTCATTATTGAACGTTCCCTAAAAGTCCGTGATTCTCATAAGGACTTACGAAGCGGATAAGTTCCCTCTTATTTCTTCTTCGCTCGAACCCAATTACGCAACTGTACAAGTAAAAAAAAGCTCTTATGCTTGTAACCGGGTCGAAGGAGATACATAAACGTGCTGGCCGAGGGACAAACTGAAGGCGAAAATTTCACAAGTTGACCGTCGCTTGATAATCAAGCGTAGGTGCCAATGCACGCGTGCACTCATCCATGCAATCATGTTAAAATGTACAACACGACGAAAAAAAGGAAAAACAACACTCATGCGTTTACACATTACGGTAGGCGTTGTGTCATTTGTTTTTCCATGGCGCAGGCGAATTCGCGACGCAGCGAGCGAGGCTTTGGCGCGCGTAACGATCCAAAGTGATTGTAACGACGGAAGAATAACGGTAGCGCAATTGCAGCGGCGCTGCACAGCGATTGTGACATTCCAATGACGACGACGACGACGACGACGACGGCGGCACGTGCGTTCCGTACATTGATCCGCGTTGATCGATCCCGCATGCGCAAATACAGCTACGGAGCATCGTGATTGGTCGGCGAACGCAGGACGCGCCTCCCCTTAGCCTTTTCCGTGTGACGTTACACTCGACAGCTTTCCATTGGATCAACCGAAAGATCTCCGAAGACGAGCAATTATTCGGAATATGTCGATCAATCTCTCTTTCGCTGATCGCAATTTTTACCATATAAATATATAGCAGTTTTAATGACACGATCGATAAAGTTCCAGCGCGCTCGGAATCGAGGCTCCTGCGCAACCTTCGGAGCCTCCAAACGCACCTCATCGTTCGTATTGTTTTAAAATCTTCTTTATTGTTTCAATAGTACTAGCCGCGAGTAGATCTCGTAGTGTCACAGGTGAGAGGCAGTCTTGATCTTCGAGCCGAGCTGTATTTCTTTATGTATACATATATATGTGTGTGTTCTATATATATATGCATATATATATCCTATATATTATGTATATACGAGTATACGAACGTTGGCTCAATACTTGCTAGCCTCGAGGAGACGACTCTGGTGATGTCGTCTCCGAGGGCTCGTGACGTCTTCGTGTGGCTGCTTCAGACGATTCGAGTGTCTGTGGCGGTGCGACATCGACATTATCATCGTTTCTCTCGGCACTTCATCCGCTTGCAATAAATTTTTCTTCGCTCTGTGCTGATTATGCTGCGACGTTGATGACTGCTGCTGATGCTTCCTCCCGTGCTGCAAGGTTTCCCGTCGCGACGTTGATCCCCCGTGACGACCACTGGCATGTCCGTTGCTACCCTTGCCACCATTTTTACCACCTGTCCTGCCCGACATGAGGTCGTTGTGACGCTCCAAACGCTCCTCCATGTTTGGATTGTATTTGAGAAAGTTGAAACACTCCTGACGACCCCGCTGGTTCCTTATCGGCTTGCCCCACTTGTTGAAACCGACCATGTGATTGCTATCCACCGCACTTCTGTACCTAAAAAATGCCCCGTTGTATGACTCGTAGAACTGGCACATTGCGTCTCTTTGCTTCTTTGGCTGTAATGACAAAATCAAAAGAATTCCACGTCAGTTATTTCCGGCCCACACGTTTCTTTCGAATTCTTCGTTCTAGTGAAAATTTAGAAAAGCTCGCAAGGACTCAAATGAGTTCGAGGACCCAGGGATAAGGAAATGGGAAGTCGAACGTTTTTGGTGGGAACACGAGCTTCAACGAAGATATGAGTAACAGAGAATTTTAACAATTACCAAGGCGACCAGTTTCCAGCGTTTGTTGAAACAGATGTATCGTTGGGTCTTCTCAGCGTAGATGTACAGTTTCCCACTGAAGTCTTCCGACTGCGTGGTCAGCAACTCTGAAACGAAATGAACATATCGGATTCGTTAGTAAAAAGATAACGCAGGTGATGCTTGGAGGACAATGTAAAAATTGCTCGAATGAAGAAAAAGTTTGATTTCTCAAGAACGCGATGCGTTGTAGATAATTTTGGTATTTAGGACATTTCCTGACCTCTGAGGAATCTGTTACGAGGAATTTTATAAATGCGTAAGAGCGTTTGATTATGCGGAGGGCGTGAACGAGTGATTCGTGCGTCAAAACACACGCATTCACGCACACAGACTCTCACACATTGAGGGACTTGTATGCAAAGTGGCGTTTCTGAGAAGCAAAGCCTCGTCGAGGTTTATGGCAAGAGCGACTTGTACCAGCAACGCGGTGAGAAGCCTCTCGCGCTTCTTCTTCTTCATGGCGAACGAACGCCACTACGAAGAGGATCGCGGCATTGCCTCATGTACAGACTGTTGTACGAGGAAAGAAAGAGGGACTGCTGGTGAATTGTCACGGACTGGCTGTAGCCATTTGCTTGTGGCTAGTTGGTGCTAATGAAGGAGACACAGACGGTGTGTGCTTTGCCACTTAACAGGCCACATCAGGCTCTAGCTCGTACAGAAACATACCCGAGCCACGACCCCGCAAAGTGCAGCACTTCGCAGTCTATAGGCTTTGCCGTCTTCGCCTTTTTCCCTTCATAAGCGCGCAGCTCGTACTCGTCGACACATAAAACAATTCTCATCCGAAAAATATTACGAAATCCCAATACAAAAGATACTCTCGTTCTCTCGTGTTTTCCACAAGATCTCTGTTCCCACATCCCGAAGAACTCCCCTTTGTTCGTCATATGTACGAATGTGACACGAGAAAAAAAAACCGAAGCATTCGGTTGTACGAGAAACGATGCACCTTTCTACTTGCACAAATTTCCGAGCGAAAATCACCGAGAGTTCTGTCTCGTGGTGGAGGCGATGGAGACGATGAAAAAAGGAGGGAAATTCCGGAATAACCTCAAGGCGACTGCACTTTTAAAACGATTCCTTTTAATTCCTCAACTCCCTGCTGGTTGTGAACCAACCCGATGTTCGTTCCTCATTCATAACGTAGTCGACTGACGCCCTGATAAACCGACCACACAGAAGAATGCTCAAAAATTCCACGTGCAGCTACGATTCAATCCGAAAAATAGGGGGTTCCAGTAGATGTTTTGGAGGCGCCTCAAAAAAATCTCCAACGAGAATGAATGAAAAATGTGTGTTCGTTAGAACGAGAGGGGGAGAGAGAGAGAGAGAGAGAGAGAGGGAGCAAGAAAGAAAGGGAGGAAGGTCTGCAGGGTGGCCCATTTGCCGCCACCGGTACCTCGTTAAATTCAAGTGGTTTCTCGTCGGGTGGCTCACGCCTGGACGAGAAGAGCATCAGCCACAGGAATCAAGAATGTCCCCGAACTGCGTCGTAAAGGCTCTTGCTCCTTTGCTGATGCTGCTTTTCCTGTTCTCAATTTTTTTTCCCCCCATTTTCCATCTCCTTCGTCCTTTCATTCTTGTCGTAGTATTTAAATACTACATGAATAATATGTATACGTGAATATGAGGAGAACGTTGACAAACATCACTGCAACCTCATGAACTACCACCTGCAGGCTTCTGTCAGTCCATCGATGTCATCAAGAAATAAACGTAGAGTGCATCAATGAATAAGGGGACGGGAGGAAGGAAAAGACTTAATCCGAAGCTGTTCGACATGGTGTGCACTGTGTAGAGTTGCTTCGAGACGCCACTGACGAAGAGATCGAACGAAAAGAGCAAAAAGCATGTCAACGAATCTGTAAAAGCCTCCGAGCTTGTGTACAATGCAAAAACATACAGACACACATGGACACGTTAACATGTGTGTAGCTGTACTCGCCACGAACGATCCACTCCAATTAATTGCACCGCTTCCATTAATTAATTGAATATATCCCAGCGATGGAACGCCGATTGCATCTCTCACGGTGGCTATCACCGATGCGCTCTCCTCTCGCCTCAAGCCGACCGCGGGCGTTTCGAATGTTCTTTACTATACACCAGTCCCTTTCAACTATCAGTAAGATCTCTTTCTCCTTCTCGCTCGAAACCTCTTTCTCCTTCAGGAGCAGTCGACGCGGTACAGTCTTGGAAAGTTCGCGCAATTTGTTCGCTCTCCTGAGGCCTCTCTGCTGCTGAAACCCACACCGCTTATCGTGCCCTCAGGGGCTAATCGTCTGCTTCTATCCTTGCACATCTAAGCCCGCTCCTCGGAGAAGAGTCGCAATCTTGTGCATCGAGATCAATCGATCGTTGGGTAATTCGAGCGGACGCGCGCGCGCGCCATTTCCCAGGTAACGTGTATACATATACTGAGTTGACGGTGAGAAGCCGCGACCAGCTCCAGAACACCGCGCACAGCTCTCAAGGACGATTTTATCACGGTTATTACAGCGGGAACGTTTCAAACGAGCGCGCAATCTCGTATACGCTCTTACTCCGAGATGCAGATTACTCAACGAGAGAGCCAGAGAATATCCGAGAGCGGCTTCTCATCCAGCTCGAGATGCTTCTTCAAAAAATTCCTTAGTACTAATTAAAGACTTCTCGAGATGAGATACTCGATGTATATCTAATATATCCATGGGACGTACGGTACTATAAAATCAAGCAAAGAAAATATATTTTTTCTCTTTCCATATCACTGCACGAAAGTTTTCTTTTCCTAGAATCGATAATAAAATAAAAGAGACTGGGATCGGAAGAGCCTGGAATTTCTGACGTCTGATGGACATTCTTGTGTGTGTCGAGCTTGTCGTCACATTTGCTATATCTCCGCAGCAGTCAAGTTGGGCGTGATACTCGAGTCCACTCTATAGAAGCTCGTGTGCTCGACAGAAAATTCTAATGAACCTGATGAATATTTGAATATCGTAACCATTGCACAGATAACGCTGAGATATTCTGGCAAATTTCCAGTCGAGACTAGGCCAGAAACTTATGCAAACTGACTGGCTTTCACACGGGACGAGAATTATCGGGTAGTCACGAGTGCTCATAAGAACAAAAGAGCCAGGCAATTTGTAATTGACTGCATTCGGAATGGAAGTACATTCTTAATAGTGGCGTATAATCGTTCAGGCAGTCGTCCAGCTTAGAAGGTCGAAAGAGTGATTTTCGTCAAATTTTCCGAGGTTGAAAAAAAAAATTCATCTTTCTGAACTTTTCCACACGATTGCTGCACTTTGAGGCAGGAATTCAAACGTCCTGTGTTGAGGAACGTATATTATTGAAGGAAATATTACTATGACATTGTAATTAACCCTCTGAATGGCTTGGCTTGATGAATGAAATGATTAATTTGTACTGACGCATTGAGCCGTCGCGAAAATGAATTTCTCTTCGCGATAAGCTTGAGTTCTCCCTTTCCTCGGTATCCTTGCCAGGAGAATAATAACTGATCAGAAAATATATAGAAACTGCGGTATGATCAGGATGATCGGGGTGAAGAGGGCGCATGGGTTCGAGCGGCGCGAAAGGGTAGACTGCCTCTGATCGCGCGCCGACGCCGCGCTAGATTAGAGGCTGCCAAATGAATTAAAAGCCAATTTTAATCAAAAGCGGGCACCGGCTTTTAGGCACGATTACGCGGGATAATCATGGGTGGGAGGAGTCCGGTAGAGCTACGATGCGGGGGATTGTATGTGAACATTAATATAACTATATCCAATCGACTATAAAAGTAAGCGAGAGGTAAAAGTTCTTAAGAGTGCACACGCGGGAGGGTTAAAGATTTAAAGAGAAAAGAAAGCGATCGCGAAGAATGGATTCCCCCCATATATATTAGTCGTACGTGTTCACGCGCGAGCGCGCGAGAGGGAACCGATTTGCGACGGCAAGAGCGAAAACACCGCGGGGTTCGCAACTCGCGATTCAATCCGTGCTATGACGAAGAAAGAATTCACTGAAAATCTCTCTATACGATATTAAGAAGGAATTTCGTCGGTATAATAAACCCTTAAAGTTCTTTGCATGTCCCGAAGCGTGAAAACTTTATGGGACAAATGAAAGGGCAAGGGGAAAGGAGAACCACTGGTAACAAAACAGAAAGGAAGCGAACAAGTTCGCGCACACGGCGTCGGCGTCATGAAAGCTATAATACAAAGCGCAGAAGAGGCAAAAGAGCGAGTGAGTGAACGATTTAACGTATGAGGGAATGAACGAGTAAGCGTGTCCGTCTTCGGAAGATAAAAAGCGAAAGAGAGCCTGTGCTCAGCTCGCTATAGCGTTGCTCTTGTTATGAACGGGCGAGTATATAGTGACCCTATCATTAACACCTAAACGGACGATTGGTCGGTGCACCTTCTTCTTCTTCTGCTTCTTCTCCGACCTTTTCTTATTCTTTCCTCTTTCTCATCTTATTTCTCATTGGTCTCATCTTGCGCGCGGTCTTTTCATCTTCGCGGGTGCTTTTGCCATGAACATCCTTCGCGCAAAGCGTCAAAGAGCGAGCGAGAGAAAGAAAGGAGAGAACGATCGGTGGCCACGCTCGGTTCGCCATATCATACGGACTTGCGAAACAACTCGAACGCGTGATGATGCATCGAGAATAAACGTGCTCATACGCGTATCTGTGAGAGAGCTTCCATACGGATCAAAGGTGCGACAGGAATATGATATGCCTGGTTTGCCAGCATGACGCGATAATCACAGTTCTCCGTGATACTAGAATAATTAAATTCCAGGCACGCTGTTGCTTTCGTATATATAAGTGGAGGCATGTCTACATGCACAGCGAGGGAGTGATATGCTGAACATTTGATTCAGTGAGTGGTTTTCCAGTCGTCCTAATCAAAAATAATGTTCGGAGAAAGTCAGCAATCGGGATAATCGTAGCGGCGAAAAATGTTCACTTCTCGCTTTTTGCGGTCGTCCTGCAAACCGAACGGCGTACATACAATTCTTCCGGTTTAACTTGGCCAAGGAAGCGCGACGACGACGACGACGACAACGACGAAGGTTGCGATTGTGGCGACGGCCACCCACTGTGTTCGCGAGCGCACAGCTTCGATGTACGAGATATATTCCCAAGGAAAGGTCAGTGTGAGATGTTGCGTGGTCCACGCATCCCCTCCACCGAACCAAAACCACAAAATTTGTTCGTATCTTCGTCTTGTTTCGAGAGTGACCTTCGCTTTACCAGCATCATTTTTTTTTTCGGTACATCGATTTGTTATTCAAAACGAGGCACTTTGAATCAATGTCACAGAATAAATAATCGTACGACACGAAAATCTGAATGATGATGGAAAAAAAATCGATTCAGTCTGCGAAAGTGTTTGTTGAAGCAGGAGCGAGGAAAAAATAACTCTATGGATCGAAACGCTCTCACGATTTTTCAAGTCCGAAAGGAGAGATCTGGGTAACGAGCGATACTCTCCATGAGATGTTGGAGAAAACGTGGTGGTTACAGAAAAGAAGAGGATGAATACCAGGCGAGGTAGTATATGATGGATCTTGGGAGGCGGCAACGCGAACGCGGTGCGAAAAAGTGGCTCCTCTGTTTGTTCAAGCGCTTATATATTTTCTCTTCTTTCTTCTCCTCCCCCTTCACCGTACCCCGTTACATTGCCCTTTACTTTTCAGCTTCTCTTTCTCCGTATATATTCTTCTCTTTCTCCCTATAATATAAGCGAGAAAACCTCGAATCTCGAGGATATCGGCTTCACAGAGGAGAGCCGCCGCAGGAGGGCGGACAGCTAGTTCTCGTTCTCGTTCGTACGTTTGCACATTCCTTCAACTAACTTGCGAACCAGTCGTTTTGTGCCATATACCATGTGCCTCTACAACGTGATATGCGTTCGTGCAACAAACCACGAACGAGAGGCGCCGCTCAAATTTTTCCAACATTAAATTATTCCCTGCACGCGAGAGCCAAACACTGCAGATGAGAAATCTGCTACGCTCAGCATTTGGACCCGCAGCTCGAAACGTCTATGCATCCATGAAACTGAACAGATTTCCATGTAACACCTTCAAAAATATTTCATTCTGGCACAAAAATTTATTCTGATTCGTCCAAGAACACGACGACGAATCAATGAGAATTTCGAAATTTTCGAAGAATGACCGTGTGAAAAAAACGCTCGATTCTGCACTCAAGTTTGCGTCAAAATCCAAAAAGCATAAAGAAAACAAAAACTAATCGCTTCTATGATTTCCTTCTCGACTTTCATCGCCGCAGATACCGAAACGATATGAGAGAAGTAACTCGAGTTTTCACTGAAAGCAAAATATTGTTGGGAAAGGTCGATATTTTGTTGGATACATTTTTGACTAAACATGTTTTTGAATAATCCCAAAAATTGTGTCATTGAGAAATCTTCTAGAAAGTCTCTTCGTAAGCACATTTTAGTCGTTCCAATCGTAAATTTCGCTGACAATTCCGTTAGAAACCAAATACACTGCCAAAATAACGAACATTTTGAAATTATTCAAAAACATTTAGTTTACTGTGTTTAACGAAATATCGACGATTTTTACCAAAATTTCATTTCCAGTGTTTGTATACGCATGAATTTTTGTTACAGAAACGTCAGCAAATGTTGGTCAGTTTTCGAAAAAGACTAAAGACATTAACAGCAACAAGTCGTTATCCCGAATTCGCTTGTGGGGAAAATTCTTAATCGAGCAAATTTCAACACTTTGGAATTAAAGAAAAACGTAGTCGATTGATGAAAAATGATCAACTTACGGAAAGGTGCTATTTGGTCGTCTTTGGTCATGGTTTTGACCGTGCGGCCGATTACGGTAACATTGTCGCCGCTGCAAGTCGAATAGAGACTCACGGAGCGCACCATTGCCGGCATCGCCCCGCACATCACCACCTGCAACAAAATAAGAAAAACACATGACAGCCTCATTTTTCATTACCATGAAAATTTGTAATCTGCACAATAAAAATAAATTCAAGGTCGTCTCTTGATTCTATTGCGTAAAGAAATTTTTTGGATTTTATATCTTCCTCGAGATTCGATCAATTTTTCGTTTCATGTTGTTACACTCGCTCAAAAATATGTGACGATAAAACAAAAGTTCAACGATCCATTGGCAAATCATTAATTCGATCGAATGTCGTTGTTGCTTCCATACTATTTTATATTCTACTATGAGAAGTATTCTTGACTTTTACGATCGATTCGTGTATATATAGCGAGGTCGTCAAGCTCTTCTCGGAGCTATTGCAAATTGCTAGAGAGTCGTCGTTCGACAGTCTCGGAGATCGATTATGTACATACACGTTCTCTGTCCAACTATTTCCTCTCTCGTCTTGACTAGATGCGTTCGCGGAGTTGTCTTGGGAACTGTAGAAAAAGGCCATTAACACTGCGACGTCAATTTCCGTATTTTTCTCGTAATAGTCCGAAGCGAGACAAAGCTTTCGTAATATACAGACTCATCATCGAGTTATCCAGCAGCATATCCATTTTTAACGACTCGCCTTCGATTTTACGACAATGTACGGGCTGCCAACTCTTCTAGGATATAATATTTTACGCTGGAGTCAATTAGACGTCGAAAGCCAAAGAGGAAGCTTGCATTGAGTAAGAGAAAGAAATCTCGTGGTGAGGAATCTTTTTATTTTATTTTTTTATATTTTTTTTACCGCGATGGGCCACGCGTCGTGACATTTTTTATTTATTTATCTTCTTTACAGACGCCGGCAGTGAATCCTACGAGCGGTATTGACGCACATATCTATGGATATGTGTCGAGTGAGAGACACGATTAATTTACCGCTCCCGGACAGTTTCGTCTCGTCGGGCAGAACCCAAGCGTTTTAATTATTTGTTTGACCGCGCGACTATCGAGTTGTATATATTGCGTCACGTGCGGGGGATTCGTTGGTCCATAAATCTCTTTTAAATATCAGATATCCGAACTAAGCCTTTCTTTTTGGGTAATAGGATAATAACGGAGAGTCCCGCATGGGTCTCTCTTTCCGTGAAAAGAGTCATCCTTCTCCGCGTAATTACAGATCGATACCAAGTATATCGGACTTTTCGATCGATTCGGAGTAATAAAGACTGTAAATAAAAATTTGCCTATAGGGTTTTTATACTCCCAGAGGTTTAAGTTATTGCATCGATTTTGAAGCGGTTTTCTTACGGTTCATCGTACGAACGGTGCGTTGTACGAAAATTTAATACGAAAAACAGCTATTCCAAAACCTTGGGACCGATCCAGTTCTTTTGAAGGTAACAAAAAAAAACGAGGCGTTATAGTTTCTCGGTGTTTTAAAATCGTACGTGTGCAAAAAATCGAGCATCCATTCGTTGGGCTTATATATGACGACGTAATTACATCGTATCCGATTTATCACGTTCGATCTTATTTCGTTAGGTATTTAAAATCACAGGTCTGTCTAATAAATCACAAAAAGCTGCTCAACACTCTTCCGTATGCAGGAAAGTGTTTTTCGTATTCAATATTTACAGACGCCGTTTTTAAAGAGTTTCCAAAATCTTTGACCGAATAATTTTAAATTTTCATTTCGGTTTTCGAAAAATTAAGATTTCGTTCAGAGGCTCAAAAATTCATGAAAATTACGTTTTCCTTCACGATCTAACCGAAAAGATTCTTTCAAGGTCGTGGACTGATTTTGGTGATCGAGTTATCAGAATTTATTTAGAACTTTTGGGCACCGCTTATCGATACAGAAATATTTCCGAAGGCGCAGTGTCAGTGACGCGGTGCACAACGACGATCTCTGATTCGCTTCAGTTATTCATTTGAACCGTCCGGAAGAATGCACGCGGTCTCTTAAGAAGTATAACGCATCGGCAATAACAGTAACACGATCCTGATGCGCGAATTTACAAAGCAGATGTAAAAATATCAGACCGTCTATAAAATCCGCCAACTACTCACTCAACGAAAGAAAAAGTTTGTCTGATATTGGAGCCTCGATATCCACTGCTGTAAAACGAGTTTTTGGAGTGAAAAAAAAGAGCAAGCCTCGGATCATTAGTTCCGAGAGTTTATGAGCATGGGTTTGCAGAATTTATCGTTGCCTTTTTGTATAACTATCTCTGTGTTCCCTTTCTCACTTCCATAAAGGTACACCGACACTCGAAGAAAAAAAAACGTGTTACTTTTCCCATTCAAATTCGATCAGTTGGAAAAAAAAATCTGAAGGCATTTCCACCGCACGATTTTATTTAAAAAATAAAAAAAAACCAACGACCGCGTATTGCTGAAAATTTTACCGCAAAAATTCCGATTTTTATGGAAAACCAAGTCATGAATTTTGAATTTCATTTTTCGGGTGGAAAGTTAACATTAATCTCGAAACCATGGGCTTACTCACCATCAGGAGGCACAAAATCTTCGCTAAGACGGCAAGCTGTGGTAACCTGTAACAGAATAAAAAAACTTTTCGTTATTATCGTGTGTGGAAAAAAAACACGAAAAATTGTAGATTTCGATGGAAAACACCATAAGACGAGCTTGCGATGTCTCGGACACTTTTGAAATATATTCTTCGAAGAACCATAATAATTCGAATGCTCAAATTTCAATTTCTAAAAAAACTTTTGGCTCAAACGGTCCAGTGACACGTTGTTCGAGATCGAGATGTGGCTTAAGCAACGCCACACGATATTCGATTGAATTTATCTCCCGCTGTGGTGTATACCTCGTATGTGAGAAATAAAACACGGAGTTAGTATAGTTTTCGCTCCCGGTGGGCTCCACTGTTCGTTTTTCTCTTTCCATACCGGAGATCCGTAACGACGAGAAACCTTAACAAATGTGCACATGTCTGTATAACGAACAAAACACGGGGAGAATTATAATGATCGAAAAGAATCTGCGACACTGTCGAAACTCGAAACGTCTGACAAAGTACAGTTGGTGAGTTAGAACGAGTAAGACATTGAAATACGCAACAACAACAAAAAAAGAGAACTTTGCTTTGGCCTGAAATGGAGGAACTAAATTATATGATGAAGTGGCGAACGAGAAAGGTGTTGTGCGATAAAGCTCAGCGTCTCGTAATTAGAGAGTATAAATTAAAATAACAAGAAGCGTGTTCGGGACAATATAAAAAAAGAAAGAATAAGAAAAATAAAAATTCGATGAAAACGCGTTAAAATCACGCGATTCACCGTGAAATATCTGGAAAGGTAGAAACATTTCGATCGTTATCAATATTCACGAGTACGCAATTTGAATAATATTTATTCGATAGAATCGGCTTAACGAGCCACCGCCGGGCGTCCAAAATCTTGGGTCGCGGCCTCCGGCCACACGCGATCGTGAAAGGGCAGTAATATATAACGGTTTACGAGACACGTATGCAGCAATCAGCACTCGGAACAGAGTTAATTAAATGTTAACAGATCTTTTGTTGGATACGACCAAATAAATGTTTACCTATCACTATCATTTGCCATTTGAGCCCAAAACTTTTTCTCGATTTAATTCGAAGCGGAATATCGAACGAAACATAATTATCAATAAAACTCTATTCGGCTCAGTTCAAAGGAGTTACTGATTTTTTCTAAGTAACACAAAATCCACATCATAGCATTGCAGAGTATTTTGACTCTCTAGCTGGACCCAAAATTGCATTTGACAGGACTGCCAGAAAAATCAGTAGAAATTGCACACAAATTGAAAAAAAAAATGTACGATTTTCCGTTATTTTGTTGACAGGTGATCCGAGGGGAGGAAAATTATGAAAAAGCGAGTAAGCGGTGGAAAGAAAAAAAAAGAAAATAATTGAAAGCTTTTTGGACGAGACACTGACTGTGGTTAATTTGTTGCTTGGTCTTCAACGCCATTGTAATAAATTAAATCCGTTCCAAGGGGAATAAGTGATATCGGATGGTATGGGGACACGCGTGTGATTCGCGAGGACTTTCCGAGGATATCTGGTATCTCTGGCAATCGTCTCGCGCCACCGGCGCATCGACAGCGGCAAACCTGCCCCTGGCGCGTGCCAGAACTCAGTAAGGCTCAACAGGAAAGAGAATATGCGAGAAAGCGAGAAAAAGAAGGAGACTGAGAGAGAGAGAGAATGAGAAACGAAGAAGAGACGCGAAAGAGGATGATGGGAAGCGGTATATAATGGACAAAGTCAAAGGCTTCGAGATCCTCAAACTCCCAGAGTCTTTAACGCACATGCAAAGCAAACTATATATATATTGGCGATCTTGTCTGTTACTAGCATAGAAAAGCGTGTGTAGCAGGAACAGCGATAAAAAATAATGGTCGATAAATGCGAGAAGGAATAATAAAACGTATAGGAACGCGAGAGCTTCACCAATGCCAAGTCAAATTGTCAAGTTACTTCCTGGCTCGGTAAAATCCCCAGAGAGCTCTAGGCACTTTTTTGCATCTCCCAAAAAACCATCACACTGTGGAATATTTTTATGGAGAATTTTATGCAGACGCACAAAAATTACTCAAACATTCAGCATTCAGGTTCCTCTGGTTCTCTCTGCTGGGGTGAAGCCATGACAAGCTTTTAGCAACGGAATATAGCCATTGTTATACGAGTAGAATAATCAATGAATCGAAGAGAAACGAATCGATACAGAGAATCGAGGGCATAGATCTGATCGTGCGGTAAATGATTCGCGCCCCGTTGCACTCTCGCCTTCGTTCAGCAGCGCAAGAGTCGCGTTGTCAATTGCGCAAGCAAAGTGCAGCTCGTGTTACAAACGAAAGGCAGAAAAAACACGCAGGTGAGGTCTCGATCTCGCAATAGTGTTATTATGTCATACGGATATAAAGTCTGTAGCGATGGGACTATATAAATGTAGTTTTGTTTGGTTATGATTAAAACCACATTAAAGAGCCCTCATGCGCGAAATTCTTTATTGCAACTCAGATAGACGGTGTAGATTCACAGATTCATTAATTTCCAGTCAAGTTGTTCGCTCATTGAATTGTGCTCGAGTCTCAACCGCAGAGAATTCATTCACTCGACGGACATCTGGTTTTGTTTTTTCTTTCATCACGTTGAGCAATGTCTTGCAAAGATTCATCGAGATCAATATAAAATGATGCAATTTTCGCGGCAACCGCAGGAAGAATTCTTGGTTTTCGGTGAAGCGTGCACGGAAAGTGCAAATTTTCGCGATACCAAGTCAATAAATTGAAATGAGTTATCTCTTATCCACAGAAAGCAACAAAATTTGATTTACTGGCTTTGGGAGAATGATGAATCGATGCATTAACGACATTCAAGGTTTTTGCGAGCTCGCGTCGATGCTACGCCGAAAAAGCAATTCCTTAAAACTTGTTTACGTGAGAACACTTTTATTGCGGACGTTTATTACTCGTCCAAAGATTCGCGTACGTATATTTGCGTTTCATGGACATACCGAGAATGCTTCGAAACTTGTCTCTCATGTGTATTCGATTCAAAAGCCACGCCTTTCACTGCACTTTGCTTTGTGGGGAGAGTTCGGGACCGTGTATAACCGCGAATGGCGACGAGACTCTCTGTGCACATTTTGCGATACCACCGTCAAACGTGAAAGTTCCCTCACTCTGATGCGATCCAGAGGTTGGCGCTAACGCGTCGAAATGGCAAAATGGCTACAAAGGTTCCACCTTTTGTGAAACCGATCGAGACGCATCGAGCAATATCTATTAATATTGAAAGAGACTATTCATTATCACGCAAATAAAGTGAATGCAGTAAAAATGTTAAAAATCACGTTTCCTGCCACGAAGAAAAAACGAACAGGGTTTTTTTCCACTTTTTTTTCGCCCATCGTATCAAAACGACGATTTACACGATTCCTGTTGTCATACAGTTTAAAATTGTCTTACGGTCCGAGAAACGAATCCAAACGTCTCGAAATAATTGAGTGAACGTGATTTTTAAGGTGGTTTTCGCGGTTGTCCGATGCTCGGCTGAAAGCATCAGTCAGTTGTCACGCTGCCCGACGAACCGGGTCAGCAAAAACGGCCGTAAAAGCCTTTACTGCGAGTCCGACAAACAAGATTCCAATTTATATGCGCACTCTATAAAAGTGAAGCTTGCATATATTTCGCATAAATATTATATTTTATGATGGTGAAATGTAATCCATGAGAATATGTCTTCATGGTCCTCGTAAACACTTTTCTCGCTGATTGAGAAGAGCTCTCATCAATTACAAGCATGTGACGCAAACTACCGAAGAAACGCGTGTATTGAATTCTTGTTGACGCAAGAGCAATGCACGACACAACAGCATCAGCAGACTCGTGTGATCTCACCGCGTTATGGGCGCGAGAGCGAAGTTAAGAGGCAGTAGGCCACGCGCGCGCGAGTGCTTCAGGAATTTCTTGTTCCGTGTGGAATTTCGATGACGCGCGAATTTCACGGTGAACACGAACGGGACTTGATATAACTCGAGCGCGCCTCCGCACGCGGAGCCATTCGCATCATTATCATCACACACATATACAAATCCGTGTGTATATCAAGAGAAAAAACTCACCGAACAATCTCTGTCATAGCTGCGAGTACGGCCAACGACGTTCTCGCGTCATCCCAGTATTGAGCAGCAGCTTACGAGCTGCAATCTCGTGCTCGTGATGCTCACGCGTCACCGCAATGTAATAATACGATTTTGCTACTAAATATAAAGGCAGATCCCGATTTAAAATGGCACAGATAAATGATGATTTATCGGACAGTTGGTCGGGGCGGAAATTCCACGTCGCTGTGTGTAACGAAGCCAGCGAATTATTTGTTTGTGCCTTTTTCTCCGGGAACAGACGAAAGCACGATCAAGGATTCTAGTTGTTTGAGCGCAATCACGACACCATGTACCGGTCGTGAAATTATTTCACTCGGGAGATGCCAGAATTAACTGCCCTCGCTTTGACACACGTAAAAATATTTCCAAACAGTTTATCAATTTCATTATCGAACGATTTTCACTGTATCGCGATGTGCCGCACCGATAAGCCGCAAGGAACGTTTTGCTGACATGGTCGGAAGTCAAGGATGACATTACGAACACAGATCCTACTCCTAAAAACCAGATCGACACACATTAATCGAAGTATTCTCCTGAGCTCACAAGACAATCACAAAAATGTTTCGTTTCATCACTGATTTTTTTTTTATCCCTTCAACGACTCGATAACACGGGCTTTGCACGCGTTAGGCCCTTGTCTGTCTCTAAAAAACACGTGTCCTCATAATCTAACAAACCGAGACTTCGCGTCCGCGATGTTCGATGAATGACTAGACCGGAAGCTTGTTGCGAAAGCAGACTAGAATATTTTCGTGCGAGAATAAATGATGAGACTCGTAAAGATTTCAAGAGTATTAAACGCGGTGAAAAATCGGCATCTCTCTGTGCCGGAGTACGAGAGATGTGCGCGATGGTCACCGCAGCGCGAGATCAGCACGGTGAATGTGCGCCGGGTACGGTATAGAACCGGCGTGTGACACCCTCGTGCGGTGCCACGTGGGGACTCATCCAAAAGCGAATTCAGTGGGGAGACATGATACATATACATATAAGAACGAAGGCACACACACACGCATACAGATATTCGTACTGTTGTTTGTATGTGTGTATGGGTATTGTCGTGGGTATTGGAAGCGTGAAAAACGGCACTGCGGACGCACTTGAATAGGCCGACGGATGAAAAACTCGGCTACCGCACTCTCGGGATCCTCGCGATGTATATTATGTATATTTATATATAGGATTACGAGGGTTATGGGTCTGCGCAGGCTGGATGTCGTTGAAACGCGAGCTCGAACGCCTAAATGGTCTCGGGGTCGCCAAAAACGTCATTTCCTTCCTGAAGTGGAAACGGCGCGGCGCTGATCCTCTTGTAACCGTAGACTTCATTGGATCATCATTAGTCTTGCGATTGAGTACTCGTGCTTTTCAACAGGCTTATGGGGAGTTCACGGCTACGGTCCTATATTCGAAAAACACCATCAAAATGGAATCCAATTCAAAAACCATTTATTCCCGTTTACTTTTCTTAGAAGAGGATCCGTAGAAGTGCGTGTCGAAAATTCCGTAAGAGTCTGAAGGACCGTTGTGAAGACGGTGATTGGGTGGAAAAGGATCACTCAGCATTCCTCGTCACGTAGCAGCGCTACGCGACTAACAAGAGCAGCAGCAGGGTTAGGACTGCGTCTCCGGACGCTCGTAAACCTGCTGCTATAGTCTTGCACGCAACTGCGTTACCTTGTAGGAATAGGAGCCATTATTAATTTAAGATTAAAGGTGAGACTGCTGTGACGCAACGAAAATTATTTATCGAATTTTTATTATCGGACCACTGCGCACTTACCACGCACGTAGCTCGACCGGTTTAGCTCGTCCGAAACTGCTGCTTCCTCCTTTTAATAAAAGACGAAAAGTATCTACGTCTCCATTGAGGAGAAAAAAACACGGAACTCACTGTTGGCTCCGCGTGGAGCTCATTGTTAAGAAGTTGAACTTCTCCATAATGTATGTTCCGTTGGATACATTAATAGATATATAGATATATAGCGCACGAGCGATATATTTCACCAGCGTATGGAAGAAAGCCTCGGAAAACCGGCAGCAGGACTCATTGTCAGACTCTCTCTCGCTCCGCGGGAAAGCACCGCATTGCCGGCGTGCCACCAGTCTCAAAGTCACCTGGTCACCCCCTGGTAGAGTCCCAAGTATTGGACAATGGCCCAGGTATGAACTGTTTTCCAAACAGGCATAACGAATTGCGACAAATCACGAAGGCTTTTACGTTCTAGTTTATACACAATGTCTAAGTTCAGTGTGCGTGCGTGCGTGTGTCTGTTACGGGGAAGAATATACCCTGACGACATTCGTATGACGAGAGGAACCGGTGGTAGAAAATTTGTCATGGCGAATTGGAGAAAAATTGTGGGTGCGAGGCTCGGGGGTCAAAGAAGTGAAAAGAGAAAATAGAGAAAGGGAAATTTCTATAATAGGGAGCCAACCGACTACAGAGGCTTTTTGGAGAAAGAGGCGCCGGGCTTTTTTCATACGTTTCCTTCCGTATAATGAATTGGGCGTTTACCACATTTTCATGTAACGAGCGCATCTAATGCCCTTGCCATCCAAGTACCCGATTCCAGTTTCCGCACCTTTTCACGACACGTTTGCGGTTTTCGGTGTCGTGACGTATTACATTGACGTTACAAATATTTCAATCCACAGCGATGATAGTGAAAAATTACGCGTCAGCAACGAATAAAGAAACAAAACTTTTAACGCAGTTTCGTCGACTGAATTGAGACTTTGAAGTCGACGACTTTTCAAAATCCCAAACGCAAACGACAGGATCTTTTCCAGAAGAGGGAAACTTTGTCATATTCAATTGAAAGTCGCACTCGTGGTCTCAGTTTCGTAATTAATTAATTTCTTAAAAAAATAATTGCAAAATGTTACTAAATTATTGGGCAACGCCACGATTTCTGACTCAGACTCAACGGTGTACACTCTGACGTGCCAGAATCGCAAAGGAATGTGAAAAAATGTCGGAGAAATAGCAGAAGCGAAGATCAAAGAAATAACTTTATCCGAACAAAAAGGAACGATTAGAAAACACAGAAACGTGATGAGAAGAGAATCTTTTCAAATTTTTGTCTCTTCCGTGTTCCACGAGAAGCCCCGAGCGTTTGCTCTTCTCGGTGGAACGTGACGATGAAATGGTTAAGAAAGATTCGAAGGGTATTTGGCGTATATGCGGGGCAGGTAAACGGCTCCATACCGACGAAGCGATGAATATAAATACCGAGTCCAAACAAAACCGCAAAGCAGGCGTCAAACCGGAAAACTGCTTGTTGGCTAAGCCTCGTGAACGGCGATCTCTTGTTGGTATTCCGGCTTGCGAATATTTTCGAAAGCCCGCAGGAGTCTGCACTTTTCCGTGCTTCTACAATGCCCTGAACTTTGCAAATGATTCAGTCTCTCCTGCGGTAGCCTCAGACACTTGACGTTTTTGTATGTAACTTGAGGGCATCCACGCGCGATTTGCTCTTTGCAGGCAAGTGCAAGACGTCAGTGACGCCAAAGTCTCGCCCTGCGGGGTCGTATTCGTTTTTTGACACGCTCCGCGACGTTTCTCTGCGGGAGAGTTGGAATCGTGAAAAGATGGCAGAAGGCAGCTCGAGGAACATACGCGAACGAAGCAAGTTCACTCTTGCAGAGATTTCGTCAGTACACAAACTGTGAGTCCAAGTTTCTACGTTAAAGTTGACGAGCTCGTGTGTCAGTGGACTAGCGCGAAAGATTTATTGACCAGTAGAGCAGAGTCTTGTTTGTTCCATCAGCAACGCATAAAACGCATTGTTACCGCGGAACAAGGGGACAATACACAAGATCCATTACAGACTCGTTGTTTCTTCTTCTTTTTTTATCCAAGCCCGCGAAGGTCTCTATCTCCTGAGCATGTGTACTCGAGTGTCAATGAAATTTCACGGGGAAGAATAACGCGCTCATCCGCATGAGCATGACGGTCTTCCACGAAAGTTGACATGGTATCATATGTCCATGTCGAGCCAAGAAAAGCGAGGGGCGTCTATAGGGGCAAAAAATGGAGCAACCGATAGGCGTATCTTGCGCGATGTCAAACTTAAATCTAAGTGCTGATACGCCCTTCATCCTTCGAGAGTAAACGTACGGACGGGGATTGGTATCCCTTTGGGACAATATCAACAAGACAGCAAAGAACTTTGATAATGATGTTTAGAAAATAGTTTGTAAGAAGAAAGGGACGCGATCCTGTGGACAATGCTCGCGTCCGATGCCCTTCATCAGGATCCTGCTCCATCACGCGATGTTTTCGGCTTTGATTTCCCATAAAAAGGAAAAGATTCAAGATAACACTCTTAAGCACTTAACGCGCTTAGACTGCTTCTACGGCAAAAGATCAGCGTTTTATTCGAAAAACTTTGGTTTTTTACCATCGTCAGCTTTAGCTTCGTTTTGTGAGAATCACGTGATAGTAAACGGGTGTATCTTTTGCGGTACCCTCGCACAGAGGGTGATGTAGCACTTCGTGGTCAAATCTTGACCACCCGACGATAAAAACGCTCGAAAAACAAGGGGGGAAGTTTGGAACTTTTTTTTCGCAAGATAATGATAGGTAGTGGGTGGGTAGTTAGTCTCTACGATGTTCCCCTATACGACGAAAGAATCGACCGAGCAAGATAGCTGCTTCGATGAATCATCATCGATTTCGCCCTCTAATAAATGTCTCATATCCTTGAAATGGTCATGTTTTTGCTTCTTTTCGTTCGAAGGGGTCCCGCCGATGCAGGGGCTGATTCTTGGATGTATGCATAAAATTTGCAAAGATTTAAAACCGCCGAGAATTCAACATTAGAGTTTTCTGATTACTGATGAGTTGTGCGTACACGAAATGGTTTGTTTCTCTTGGTCGAGCCCACACACAGTTTCAACACCGGTATGTCCGATAAATTCTGAAGGACCATTCATTGACCAAGGCCTGTTTCGACCACTTTCCTTCGACTTAAGTACGTGGCGGACGTGTTGAGCTGCGCGACTGTTTAGACGCGCACTATACGGTTAATTTAGTTTTAGGAATTCATTTCAGCGCCGATAAGCCAGAGTGTGTAACGAAATCCTTCCATTTCACTCGGTTTTCTTCGATCCTCATAAGTACAGTCTACAGCATATTTTTCAAAGGTTGCCTTCATCCGAGTTCGTGAGAAAGTTTCATCAGAAGAAAGGCGATGAAATAAAAAATTAGAATTCATTGGGAGAAAAATAATAAATGCGTCATTATTTAATATTTTAGTTTTCATGTTTGTTGGCGAATCTTTATAGAAGCGAAAGATGTGTAACAGCCAGAGAGTTGGCCAAAGTGCCGACACGTCATCGCGCATTAGAACGAGAGAGCTCCGCGGGCAGCTCTAATTGCGCCACTCATCCGCGACTCTCGGGACACAGACATTAGCGTCGCCGTTTTTTTCTGTTATTCTCTTGCCTCGATCCTCCCGCACGCTCTTCCGTGCTTCGTCGCTCTATTTGCTTTTACAGACGTGTGAAAAAAACGTGTTGACTAATTCCACGCGACTCATATATTACTGCCGCGGAGAGAATGAGACGCAGACGAGGAGACAGCGAGATATAGTCAAGGAGAATCGTTGAACTAGGCTGCGGATGCGTTTCCAGTTAAGAACGCTAGACTACTCGGAACTGGCATCGTGTTAAGCATCATCATGCTTAATTTCACGAACGAAAAGTGAGGCATAGCTCGTTAGTTTTATTCTCGCAAAAATCCCCGCACGTTATGGAAGCGGAACACATGCAATTTTTTTTCTCACGTGCATCACCGCAATCGCGAGGAAACGTTGTGGAGCTCGTTACATGAGAATATCCGATTAATATTTCGTAGAAAATGATTCACGTTTCGTCTGCCAGTCGCGACATGGAGAGGTGATCGATCTATGACGTCATTCGGGCCTCAGTCTACCAAAAGAGATTCGGAAGCACATGTCGAGATAAAAAAAGGATGTGCGTTGACGAAGAAGGAAGTGTGTAGGGAAAAGTCATTTCTGAATCGTGGATCCGGGGATCGAAAAAAATAATAAGAGAAGAGAAGGAAGAGAGTCCTCTAATAAAAAGTTCATGGGCTCAAATGTATCGAATATATCGATATATCGAATCCATTGTTGCCATTTTATTCGTGCCGTGATTGGTCGGTCNTTTATTCACGATTATCGAGAAAAAAACGGAGGCTGAGGCCTCCTGACGATTTTAGAGCCGTTCTTCTCATCGAACAACTTTAAAATAGATTGGCTTTAAGACGCTGTCGTATAAGTTCAAGTTATCGCGAATAAAAGGAGCGCTGCAGCGCCACCAGACAACCGTTCGCGCGCGTTAGCGCGCGTGATGCACCCTAGTAGATGAGAAAAAGTTGAACGGTGGCGCCGATAACTCTCGACCGGCTCGAGGGGTCGAGAACACTTCAAGTCGCCGAGTCCGCGCGTTGCCTCGTTTTTTTTCCTCTTGTTTTTCCGTAATTTTGTGGGAATTCTACTTCAGAATGCAACTCAAATTTTCCCGTTTCGATATACACGCTCGAAGGGACCGCGATCACGACTCGCGTTTACGAAATAAGAAAAGTCCAGAATTAGCTGCAAAAATTGGAACAGCTCACGGCGCGTATTAATTTCGAAACTTATTTTTATATCAGCGCGAGGGGATGCCCGTGCGGAGAGTTAAAGATTCATTCCACCGCAGCGAATGACACAAACGTTATAGAAAATGCTCGGCTTGCCAGAGAAAAATAATCACGTTTGTTTGCTGGGAGAGGATCACGTAGACGAAATCTCGTGGCCTGTTTTCTTCTCAGCTCCGCTCTCATTTATAAACTAATCTTCTTTACATAAGACAGACTCAAAGAAATAGAGAATGAGAGAACGATGCGCGGAGAGGAACAAGTTAAAGGCTGGGGTAAAGATTGAGGATTTAGTATAATGCGTGCGCGGTGAGAGAAAAGAAAGGAGAACCTTGCAGGCAGGTTCGAAGATAACTGGAGATGAGAAACGTAAGAACGAGTTAGCTCAGAGCCGTGAATGGTAGAGAGCGAGAGAAAAATAAAGGAAAAGGAAGGTTGAGATTTGTTTAGACACTTTTGGCCTCTCGTGTGAAAGTCGGCACTTGTCCCAATCGTAATCTCGAATGGATATTCTATGAGCATTTAAGTAAGTATCGCAACAACGCAACGGGCCACCCAGAGACCCAGATATCGTGGAGTCAAAATGCTCCAAGTACATTCCAGCAAGAACATTTTATCGCCGTAATATACTTTTGTTTCTTCATTCCTGTTTGTCGCTTCATTAAATCGATTTCGCGTGGCGCTTGCCAAAACGCGATACGACCTTCTTTTCCGTGCTTTTTTTTTTCTCTCGTCAACGAAACCCGTTATCTCCGTATACAGTCGTTGTACGCACAAGTCCCGATGACTCACCAAAGTCGAGGGGTTAGTCACGCAAAACTTGGGTCGGAGAGAAACCGCACAAGAGAATTTCGTCTCGCACTTTTAGGGTGCCTTCCTCGGGAGCAACCCGACACTCCTTCAAGGCGGCAAACAACCCAATCTAAACGAGAGCCCAGTCAGCGATCGATCAGCACAGCATCGACAATCATTCGGAAGTTTCCCCGGACGTATACACGTGACTGATATATATTTTTATCCATACTCTGAAAATCCAAATTCGTAAAAACGCCACTCGTGTAAAAATATGTGGTCAACTAAAAATATTTTTCGTTAATAGCGACATTTTTGTCATCTCTTCGGCGTTTTCCTTTACGCCAAAGACCGCGAGCGAAAAAACTTTGCATTTTCCAGAAACTGTCAACCAAATATGCTGCTGAAACGACAAAAGTTTGGTTATTGTTGATCGTGAAATTGAATCGACCATATTCAACGAAATAATCAAACATTTCCCAACGAAATTGGGTCTTCAGCGTATTCCAACGTTTTGGGTACATATTTTTTACATGTCACATATGTATAAGGAGTAAATAAAATTCACAACCATCGTACATAACCACCACTGTTGTATAAAAAGTGAAGAGTGCTCACTGTATACGAGAAAATACGACAGCGAGCCGGATCGATTCAAGTACCATCGACAAAACGGCGCTCATATCTCTTCGCGAATATAGCCCAACCTTGTGTACTTATAATCCTTAAGGGGATCCTCGACGTCATTCTATGCCAAAATAGTTCGAGTGCGTCTAGAAAAGGAGAACAAAATCTCCGAATCGTTGTACGGATTTCAAAAATATGCAAAACATCGAAATGCTCGTATTGAGATATTTCCACGATTAACTTCGCATCGGAAGATAGGAAAAAATTATCGGAGCAGGGATTATAGGAAGACTTGCTCAGAATTTGTCCGGAACGATATTTTTTATCTTTTTTTTTAATCGATAAATGGAACTCGGTTATTTTTTCATATTTTTACCTCATAAATATGCATAAGCAGAATGTTGAGGAATCTCTTCTGTGATGTAAATTTTACAGTCACGTTGATGTAACGATTCGCTCCAGAAATTCGTTCTACTTATTTTCAATGAATTTGCTGTGTTTATTAAATTTTTCGTCCTCGTTGGGGGATTCGGTGCAATAAATGATATCCGATTGGTAACGAGTCACCCATATCTCAATAGTTTAAAGAAAAAGATGTCGGAGATGAATTAAAAGATACAACGATGCTGAAAGTCCATTTGGACTGGTTGTAAAGCGGTCACGTCGACCGCGTTTGTGTCGACGGTGTTTGTGTGACCCAGAAAAGGGTCGATAACGAACCGTTCGCGCTTTATCAGTGAACACCGGCGATCAAGAATAATATCAGGCAAGCAAGGGCATTCATCTTTCTCATACGCGACTGCCCGATAATTATTGTAATACGAGATCCGAAAGCGGAATCGTTTCGCATTCACGCGTTCAGTATGCCGAAAACTCTTAAGTCAACGACACGCCGTTCCCGTGATGTCTTTACCGAACACGCTCTTAACAAACGAGAACTTCGTAATTAATTGTGAAAGTTGTCCGGCTTAACAATCAAAAGGAATAATGTCGTCTCAGATTTTTCGAAAAATTTCTTTTCAATTATGCCACATCAAGATTCTTTGCCTTTAATAAAGAAAGAAAAAGAATGATTAATGAAAATAATCGTATAAAAAGTTGTCAGTCACGATTTTAAGGGGACTATACCCTCAACCTTAAGGACATCGATATGCATTTATTATAATAATTGGATCGAAAAGATGAAAAGAAACAAGAAAATCGTTATCGGAAAAACGTCAAGTCTGCGCTCAATCGGTGTATAATTAAATCTTTGGAAGCAAGAGCATTCGAAATCGATAAATATGACGTAACAGGAGAGAAAGAGTAGAGAGAGAGCGAGAGGGAGATGAAGGAAGAGCGGCGAAGGGACGCTGAGAGAAACAGACGAAAGAAGCAGTTGTATACTATATAGAAGTGAAGATAAGGAATGAAGGATGAATAACGTGGTTGAGCGAGCTCATGGAGCGATAACAGGCGCACTCTTAGCCTCACAATTAGCGGCGGAATCAATCCTTGCGCGGCAGCGGCACGGTCATCAATATGCATAATCGGAAAGGCGCCATTAGCATTCGTGCATGAGTGTGTATATGCGTAAGTCGTCGTTTTTAAAGCACTCAATGGTTACACAGTAATATCTCTACGCATATATGAACTCGTGTCCCTTCTCCCTCACTGACATATTTCGAGTAACTTAGCCGTAGCAGTCAACATGCAATTAGCGAGTAATTTCCACGAGTCATTAAAACACCAAGATGCCAGTTGCTGACCTCTCGAAAATTCATTTCCTCAATATTTCCATACAATTAATATTAAAGAATCCATTCAACAGAAACCTTGAGTGGTGTTTTTTTTTGGCTTTGCGCCATTTGATGAAAGACAAGGTCAGACGCGTCAGTGGGCCGCAAGATCGAGTATCAAAATGAAGATTCCATCGAGGTGCTGAATCGGCAAGTGTCGGTAATATGCTCAATGCAAAACATGCGCAGAGAAGCTATGAAGAAATTAGCATGGAAATGGAGTCGTGAACAGGCTGGAAAAGGAGCCCACGGAGTTTCCATCGGTAGCGCGAGACCGAGGCGGGTTCTGCGCGAGACTATGGACTATATGTTGGATGGTCGTACGCAGGAGGGACTTGGTCATGGCTGAGTGAAGAACCGGTGTACATTTAAGCAGCGTTATCCAATGGCCAGGCGGATTGCGACTAATTAGCCGCGATACGCTTGAACGGTGAACCCAACGTCACTGTCCAGGTGGTCCGCGATAGGCCGTGCAGCATTTTCTCCATACAAACAGAAGCAAAAGCCCCATGAGACTTGCAGTTAAAGCGGAATACTTCGTGGCAGCCTTTCCCAATGGCACGCTTTCCGCGGTGAGAGAGAAAAACTAACACGCACGCTCGATCTTTATTCGCTCGCGAGATACTTGAGCTTTATTCAACTTTATAATGCCATTCCGACTCGGCAAATTCTCCAACATTTTTGTCACATGATTTGCCATTTTACAAATTTAATAAACCGACTATACCGGCTTTCACGTAGCGGATTCCCCGCTGCGAGACACTCGAGATAGTCTCGGAAGCGACGCGGGTGGCCCAACTTATTTCTTAATTAGCATCCGTGGCTGCAAGTCTTCTCCCGCGCTCACGCGTTTATACACGAGGGGCGTGGGTTGTTTCCATATGCGAGCATGCTAAACAAGAATCAGTAAAAAAGTAACAAAATACGCATTAAAATAATAATAATAACTACGTGCGCACGCAAACACAACGAGACACTGTGCGATCATTTCTCTCGTGGCGTTTACTCGAAAATTCATTTTAATGCGATATTAAACGACAGGACCTTTATCTCACGTCTGAAAAATATTCGGGAAGTAAACCATTCCTGTTTGTGTTCACTGCGCAAATTTCGGTGAACACTAAAATTTTTGAAATATTATTTGGAATTTTTTACTTCGTCCAATGAACGGATTTCCATAATGAATAAAATTTGTCAAGTTCTCTTTGATTTTTCTTGGAATTTAACTCCAAAAGGAATAAGATCTTTATTGGATTTCTCTCTAACGTTTTCGGACCGTCTAACGAATCCAGACAAACCCAAACAAACATGTATCTTTCGTTACTCTATACGCAATTTCGTCGAATCGATTTTATGGGTCCCGTGACTACAATCTACCCACTTGAGACATGGGTCCGAGGCCGAAAGTCTCCTTTTCGCAACCGCAGAGTGTGTGGTACATTTGGTACATACGGGTGAAGAGCCTCAACCAACGCTCGCTAATTGCAGCAAACATGGTAAAGAGGACGAGGTTCCAAAAGTAATACCGTCCGATTGGGCCTGTTCGGGTCCTCCGAACCTCCATCAGAGTTTACTCACGTTTGTATATAAAGTAAACCTGCGAGTTCCGGACCCTGTACCAATTTCGAACCCTTAAATGTGTGGGATTAATGAACAAAAAAAAAGTGTTTGATCATTGGAACGTTACCACGAAAATCTTATGGAAAAAATTTCGAGAAATTGCCTACAAAAATATTTTACAATCCTTGTTTTCAGAGTCGAACGACCTGAATCGAAAAATCCTTGTCGTCGTCATTCACAGTATATTTTTTCCAAACAATGATATATAGATTAGTGAGTCGTTTCAGGTCGTTCCCTCTTTCGGTCGCTAGTTGTGAAAAACTAGTCGTACAAATATGGAGCTTTCGAGCGGACGTTTTCTCGTGGAGCACATTGAAGCTACGAAAAATTTTACTCGTTCTCTCGAGCAAATATCTATCGAAAACTTTGAGTCAGTCGCATTAAAAGTTTGCACCGATGGAGGGTGTGGAGAAGGGAGGTCGAGGACCGCTGAATTTCATGTCGAAAACCGGTATCATATCGTTCTATATATAAATATCAGTTTGTAGCAAACAAACAGGCGCAACTTGCAGAATTCAGGTAGAAAATTCATGCGAGCCACGCCTTTTTGTTTGTCGATAGTCAATGTAGGAAGTCGTCGGAGTTGTCTAGATCCAATGAGAGAGAGAGAAAGAGTGAGAGAGAGCGCCTGAGTGAGAGAGAGAGAAAGAAACGCCGGCGCGGTCAATGCAACCCCCGAACTACTCTGGTGGACTCGGCGCAAGTAGATAAATTCCGAACTGGTCAGACGCGCCGGGCCCTCTCGACCCGACGTACCGTAGTTGCTAGTCGCCGGCGGGTCGGTCTCTCGCTATCTTTTTCTCTCACTCTGTTATTTCCCAGTGACTAAAAAATATCGCATTTGATCGATCGACTATTTTTTTTATTTCAAATCAGCTATCGGCTTTTTTTATCCCAATATGCAGCTTCTCACTGCATTACGATGCATTTTTGGAGCTCCCGTTTGATCGCCTACAGAAAATGACGATGCACGCCGATTCGAATTTCTTCACAAAAAGTCTACGGCTAGAAAATCCATGATTCATGTTCCGATTATTCAAAACTACTTAATAAATAGTCCAAGAGATAAAATTATTTGCAATTAACAAAAAGGTGGTCAAAAAAAATTCATCTCGACCAAGAAATTGTTACATTTTTAATAATATTCCAATAGAATGAATTTATTGATCGCATTGAAATTGTACGTATACGGCAAAAAAAAAATGATCTATTCGATCGCACGCAGTCGAGGTTTCAGATTTCTCAGTTTACATCAATCTCCAGCAACGGAAAAGAAGCCCAAGGACGACAGTTGGGTGGTTCTCAATAGTAGTTTGTACGCATATTTCTTGTCTGTACATTTGCATATATGTGTGAGTCCGATTCTACATGTAACAGGTACAAACGCTCTCGAACGTTGGAATTTACCACTTAGCTCCTATAATTACCGGGCTTCTATTGACACTGTGCGTGTAAGGGGAAAACCATAGAGACCGCCGGTGAACATACACCAGAAGACGAGAGACATATGCCGTTCGTATTGCACAATTCTAGAAGCGATTCTGCGGACTTTGGAGCGACGGTCTCACATCTTGTCAATCAGAGAAAATTCCTCCACAAAAAATGTTTCTTTTTTCTCTATGGAGAAAAAAGTTTCGATCTTTATATAAAGAGCTCAAGAAATTTTTCTTCCATTTCCGAAATTCATCATCCCCTTGATCATTTCCAACGCGTTTTGCGAATAATCCTGAGCCTTCCGTTTGCAAAATACAGTTCGACCATTCAACGCGAATCGACATTCGACCGTGATATTTTACCATCAGCTAATATCAATTTTCCTTACACTTCCAAAGTCGTTTGACCCTCAAAATATATTCGAAGGTTTATAGTGCTCTTTCGAGCTCATATCCCAGGACCATGTGGGGCTCTGCTCGAACGGCAGACTTTCTGGATCCTGGTAACCCGACACGCGTAAAAATTCATACATGTATATTGACATGAAATTCGTGTTTACTTCAGTCTCCAAAGTAAAGATCAGCGGCGTTTTTACGAAGAGAAAGACAGTGAGCTGCGATGAATTACACATTTCGAAACTTTTTTCTTAGAAAGCATTTGCATCGAGAAAGTGGCAGTTCTCGTTTCAATGCTCCGACACATACACATTCCTCGACTGTGAATGATTTTTTTCTGTTATTTTTATCTCACCCAACTGTCAAGACGAGGCTGGTTGCTAGAATTTAGATTCTTATCCCATAAGTGGATTACGCAATCCCGGCACTCGTCACACCCTTGCGATAATCGAATCACAGATCTTTCTGCAGCTTTGAGACTCTCATGAATGTTAAAAAAATTGCCAATTGTCTTTATGCAAGTAAAGGAGAAAATGATGAAAAAAGGAGTAGGGGCATGAATTTTCCTTGAATTTCCTATCGCGGTGTTTACTCGACTTCTTTATCGATCGAAATTCCTCTAAACTTTGAAAAAACATAAGCTAATAACCCTCGCGTTAAGGTTTTAATGGAGAAACTACGAGAGCAAAGGGAAGTAATAGAAAACAAATCGGTTGACGAATCGAAACGTTTACAGGGACGTAATTTATGAAACGGACTAACATTCCACCAGTTTCTTTCTACCGCATTCTTTCTCTCTGCCTTTTCTGTTCGTGACGGTTCTCAATTCAACGCAAGTTTTAGCGTGAGAGAGTCAGAGGACAAATGTCCTTATCGCTGGAGTGTCACGATTGTAAAAGTCGGTTTTACGAGTGTAGTAGAAGAATTAAAGGGAGAATGGGAAATTTGGTTCAGGTTTGTGTAACAAGAAAAACAGAGA
>JBAJMU010000002.1:12127613-12401577 GCA_037952995.1 Hyposoter didymator
AGAGAGCGAGAGAGAGAGAGAGAGAGAGAGAGAGAGAAAGAGACACAAAGTACCGAGAGTTGTATGCAGTTCGCGTCGTTTTCGTATTTTGCAGCAGGGCGCACCCGCCGGAAACGAAAACGTACGCGATAAAACAGGAGTTACGAGAAACGCGACTGAGATTCTTCGAGAAAGATCTCGTGAGGGTGTGCAGCGAGAAGGAGCTCCAGTTTGCACAGCGATGGAACGAGTGGGAGAGGGAGGAGGATGACAGGGCGAGGTAGAGAACTTTAATGATAAAAAGCAGCTCGGTTCAAGGAATCTACGGTCAGAGACCCTTAATAAATAGCAGGATAATGAGAACAACAATGTTTTCGACTCTCACGATGAAAACCCAGTAAACATGCACAGATTTCACGTCGAATGAAAGACAAAACCAAAACCCTTGGGAATGAGGACATTTCTCTTCGCATTTACACTAAATATGGTTCAGTGGGAAATGTAATTGAACCTGGAACTTGGACGCAGCGAAAATAAGTAGAACTATTGAAAAATTATCGCATTTTCATTCGAAGTGCTGAATAAAAATATTTCTATAGGTCCATGCATGAATGAGCGAGTTGGTAAATGCAAAGTAGGTCCTGAGCACAATGAAAAATAAATGTGGTCAACGCCAATGCTTTTATTTCCTTACAAATCATTATTTTTTATTCTCATGGATACTTTTTTATACTAAAACACTAATGTGCAAACATTCGTGTAATTTAAAAATCAACTGAATTAGATTCCAATTTTAATCAACGTCGTTTTTACATTTTACGATTGAAAAAAAAATTCTGAGAAAAATTGTGATAACCACAACAAATCGGAGTGTAGGAAAAATAAAAAAATTGCAATGCCCACAACTTTGCAATGATTTTCACTGATCTCTTTAATCGTTTGAAACGTGGAAGGATATACATAGAAAATTTTGAATTAGAGTAAATAAAGAATATCTACAGCGAGTTTCTGAGAAAATAATTGTGTTTAAAAATTATAGCGTATCGCTAATCACAAAGTTCTTGGATATCAACGGTAGAAGCGAATATAAAAGAAGAAGGAACCGAAAAAAGTGGAAAACAAAAACGAGCGGCGTTTATACAGAGGACTCTGAGGAGAAAAGCACACACAGCGCGCATCATAAATGCGATTGTGACGCCCCCGTTGTAAATTATATCTCGCGCATAGCAATGGGTGTGTGTTGTGTGTCTTTATAGATAGAGAATGTACGAGGAGCGCTTCTACTCAAAGTTTCGGAAGACCATCTCGTCCCCTCGGTCGAAGAGAAAAATAAAAATGAGAGGCAGAGAAGAAAGATCGAGTGAGGTATACAGACAGAGGCGAAAGAAAAATCACACAACGTCATGACGGTTTGCTGCACACGTGAAGAGTCCGAGAGACGGAGCGATCATCATCGTTCGCCAGTCAGGACTCTCCTCTCGACTATTATCTCTCAAGCGAAGTGTAATAAAACGGGTCGTGTTCTCGTTCGTTCGTTTTGTCTTGCTTGTGTATATAAACTTGCTGCGTGGCTGCCGTGGATGCTGGCCCATCGGGGCCAGGCGCGTTCTCCCGTTCGAATCCTATCCTCTGCTTCCTTGGCTTAATTAAGAGCTCAGGCTAATTCAATTATAATTTATACCTCGAGGCTTCGGCTCTTCTGCGTCTCGCAGCTCTCCCGCGCAACCTATAGGACTCTCTTCCTGTACAAATACGTGTGTACACACACGCTCACTCTGGGTATCTTAGCGCGCTGAGAAAGCAATCAATTACGCGGGCCTAAACGCCACATGTCTAACGTAATTTATAACGATTATGCTTGATGTGTATTCCCGCGCGTTTTATTCCGTTTCATCACGAATCACTCGTACCACGGAGTAGACACACTCACGCCGAACCCACCATTTCGACTCGTCTTGTGATTTTCAATGGACCGCAAAGAAAGAACAGTAGATTTTTTAAGTTTCGAAAGTGATGAAAGAAAATTATTGTAAGCCAGAGAATCTCCAGCAAACGCTCGAGGGTCAAGGTGGCCTCTCGAAAGCTATACCTTAACGACTATTTATCAAATCACACCAACTTTTGATGATCAAATTAGTAATTAGTTGAGCTTGAGATTTCATCGAAATTATACATTCAAAAAGACAAACCGAAAAGTTTAGCTTATGCTGTGGTTGAAAATTCGCGAAATAAAAAGATTTCTTTCAGCTTCGCGTTCGCCGTCGTGGCTTTTTAATGCCTTGGAGTAAAAATTTAGTCTCTTAGTAATCAACCACTGGGCCAGTCTTGCATCTCAGATTGGTGGGTATGTTCGTAGAAAAAAAGGAGGCAGCGCATCAGTAAAGGAAGAGTATAGGTTAAAGTTCACTGCTACTTGCCCGGATTGAAACGTCTTGGGTTATTTGTTTTGACTGCAAACTCGCCCCGCCCAACTCGTCTAACCTGAACATGTCTCAGGCAGCTCGCACTTCAACCAGTCGCGCTCTTTTTGCAACAGCGAATCGTCTCCACCCTCGTGAGACTCACAAGCTTTTTAGAGCGTTGACGTCGAGCAACAAGACGAGAGAAACAGGGAAGAAGGGAGTTACTCACTAACCCGAAAATTCTCATATTTTTATCCTCTCCGTCCGTCCTACTTCCTTTCTTTCTCTTCATCCTTTTTTCATAAATTTTTGAGCTCTCTTCATAGACTCTTTTTCTAAAAACCAATGAAATGTTTATTATTAAAAAGCTCGACTTTTTCAAATGATCTTTTGCCTCGAGTTTCATTTTATTCATTCATTTAATTGAAAAAAAAAAATTATGCTTCTCACAATTGATGTTCATGGTCCATTTGTCATAAAAATTCATCATTCGTTCAAGTTATTTTGGTTCCAGTAAAATGTTGACGATACTGATTATCTCGAATTGTCAACACAATTTTTCGAGTTTCAAAGTAAATTAAACTTTCTGAAAATTGTAACTACCGTTGGCAGCATCGTTTTCTCGGAGAAAGCCAAAAACTATATTTGAACGAAATAGTGCAACTGGCATTCGCTTTTATGGTTCAGTCTTGTGGGTGACGCCCTTTCGGTGTTGAGTGCTCGATGATAAGGTTTCGCGGTTGACTTCATCAACCAGTAGGTAATATGAGATTCTCGACCAATATGATGCCCTTGCACGAAACTCCCTCCCTTCTCGAGACTTCTAAGAAAATATGGTTTCTGGGTCATGGGCTTTGAAGGATATGAAAACAAATGTTCGAAGGATTGACGTGCGCTTGAAGCTTTAACGAATATTAATAACAATAATTATAAAACATAATAGCAACGTCTAATGTGCGAGCGCGGGTAGCCACAGCAAAAAACATTTTATAATTTTTATTTTCTTCACAGTGTGACTAATCTGACAGATTTCCGAGTGCCGATAATTATCGGTCACGTCTGTTGCGGTTGTTATTGTGAGATTTAGAGGCGTGACTGCCGCCTCAGAAGTTTTGCATTGTCATTCCTCGTATAATAATTATATACGAGGAAATGTATATATTAATTTCTGAACCCTTCGTTACTACACTGGGTCATTCTGACCCGGACACAGGTTTTCGTATTTTATTCGAACAATCGATCTTTATATTTTTCAATATGTATTCATGCACTGCGTAAAAAATATGCTCTGGGTCAAATTGACCCAGTTTTGAACGCATGGCCAAATTAAAGTGAATCGAAGAGTGGAGGGAATTCTATAGGCCTAATCATTAATCGAGCTTATTCGTTCATATGGCATCGTTGCAACGACAATGCAGTTCGTAAAATGTTCAGTTTTTTTTTTCATGTTCGAGTAACGAATGCGATTTCCATAAGGAAGAGGCTGACGCGTGTTCATTGAGAATTAGTGATCCGTTAGAAACGCACATCAAAATAAGAAACAAGACGCTAGTGCAGAACGTGCAAGAGATGCCAAGAGTGACAGTGCGTGTTTCCCTCACGAAATTAACGAGATACGTCACGTGAGATGAAATACTTCACGAGGAAAACTCAACTGTGCGTATCCACTCGGTACTCGCAGTCAGAAGAAGAAATAAAAGAGTTGAAGGGCCTTTAGAAATATTGTTCGTAATAGTAAATAGTCATCTTCACAAAAAAACATGCATACACAGCCACCTGTATACGAGGAGAATACGAGACGACCTGACGAGCCGCAACTACTGCCATCAAACCGCCTCGTTTTCTCCGTCCTTTCGGTTTCAGATTCCTTCTTTTATTTTCTTCAACCTTTTGTCTTTTGCGTCTCGCCCTATTCCAGCTTTTAAGTGACACTCTCGTTTCCATGGACGTGGTCAGCCGCAACAAGCTACTCGAGGTTTCAACGTAGTTTTCCGATGAATTATGGCTCATTCGTCAATCATCAGTGATGTGCAATTCATGTCACACTTTCCGGTAAATACTCGGACTCCACGATTGTCTTTATTGTTCTGTGAAATTATTGAATTTATGTTTTCGTCTTGGATCTTCAGGATACGAGCACAATCGGTAGTTCTGTCGAACAACTTGAACGAGGACAACGACTTTTTATAGTGCAAGTTCACGTGAACGAGACCAAATTGCTCAATGAGAGGCTGTTGCGCCAGAGACGAGTTGCCGGAATGTTTGAGAAAATATATGCCATCAATATTACATCCTGATATATCTGCCTCTATACATCCACATTGACATATACATATCTACCTTTTTCTCCCTCACTCCCTCTATAAATACATTACCCTGTTTGCAGAGCACTTGTGTGCCAGTGCTTCTCGATGTCCCGCGAGCTACGAGAGATTCTCTATTCACTTCCCCTTCGATCGCATACACATAAAACTATAGCTATAACACTCTGCGGTATGATTATACGTCGCTCCTTCCCTTCTCCCTCTCTCCTTCTCTGTGACACTCTCACAGTTCATCTTTTGTCCCTCGCACGTTTCGAAATCTCTCGAGTGAGAAAAGGAGCTCATCTCGTTGCCCATTCAGACACGGTACAGTAGTACCGAAACTTTGCCGTGTATATAGCTGTGCTGTGTACAATCTCAATGTATTAGTGTGTCTCGAAAATACGTGATTGCCAAGAAGCGACCATAAATGAGATAATTTTCAACATTATTTGAATTTCGTCGTATCATCGAGACAGAATCAATTTGCGCGATTGACAAATGCTTGCGATATTAGACGATGAATGAGCCTTATAATTATTCAAATAACGTTAACCACATTGTGATTTATGGACTTTGTACAAAAATGGAATTTAAACGTCCGGACGATAAAAAGCTGAATTGATTATTCGTATTTGCTTCTTCGACATCTTTTTGTCGCCAATTTTCGATCCTCAAGTGTGAAATAACATGTTTATCGACACAATTTTATTCATAAATAAAATTCCTGTTAATGAACCCACGAATGAGGAAACAGAACTGCAAAAATTCATTCGACGACTTGTTTTTCGTCCCAACTGGCGTCAAAAATGCTCCGGGTCATCTTGAATTTTATTTTTCATCTCTAACTTCCTTTCGGATATTTATTTTCGATGCGAGATCGATAACTCGTGGTTTTTGCACGATTTCAAAATTTTGGCTGATGACTCTTTCTCCATTGAATATCGATCTCATCAACTTTCAACGAAAATCGTTGTAACCGAAATGAACCAAACTTTGGAAAACGAAATCCCTTTTCAATAAAAACAAATTGACATTTTTTTTTCTCAAGTCCGAGCTCTCAGCCAAGCGAACTATTCACTACGCGGAAATCTTATTTCCAGTCTCCTGAATTGTCTGAATAAATTAGAGCCCAGAAATTATGTAAGCTCTGTAATGTGAAAATGGCATTTCGATCATGGAGCTGAAGAAAAATTTAGATACCGATTGAGTACATTTTGCCAGATCCATTTAGAAACGATGCAATGTGGATAATTGACTGCTGGTTTTTTTTTCTCAATGCTTACCAGACGTAGCGAGTGCCGGAGCAAGTTTACCTGATATCATTCAAGGAATTTCGGATCAATCGGAATGTGGAACATACTCATACACTTCGGTAAGGAAAAGTAAGAGCCAACTTGCGCAATGCTTACCCAAAGATTAGCGGATAGCCAGCGGCGGAACAAACGCTCTATATGCCCAGCAAAGAAGAAACGGTCAAATAGATAACGGATAAATGAACGCGCGAGTATCCTTCGGAGTATATGGAATATCAAAAGCCGAATCGATACATCGTTATCTCAAATACCATGACGAAAATGTAAGTGGGTCATTTTCATCAAAATCCTCAGGGCCATGACCCTCACAATATTTTAATTATTGAATTCTTCGTGTTCTGATTCCAATATGATAAGAATTCCAACTTTTGTGTCAAATGTCATTTAGAATGGTTGATAAAAATGTCCCTTCCTTGTGCATGCAAATTCATCTGAAGGTAGTCGTCTACTTCCTTTTCGTGATGCTTTAGAAAACGAAAAAAGTAAAACCGCATGGTGCAACCCCATGGAGACGCGTGTAACGATCAATAGCAAAGAGTTTCGTTTTTAAAATCGGGAAAAAAGAAGCTACCCGTATATCAGCTGATCTCTTGGCCTCGGTGGCAAAGTCCGATCCCAGTCCCATGATATTTGAAATGTTTTTTTTTTTTTCCAAAGATACGAGAGGAACGTGCAAGAACAATTTGGATGATAAGTTCCCTTCGGTGTCTCTGATTGAAATTGAACGTATTCGATGTGTTTTGTGAATGGAAGCATATGAAGATTTTGTGGCGAAGCGCATAATTTATATGGATAAAATCAATTAAAGTGATATTTATTACGCGGGGAAGAAAAAATCGATTAGAATGTATGAAAATTTAATAAAGCAGAAACCTGACCGCCAGCTCAATAAATCTTGGTCCAATGAACTTCCCATTAAATAGATCTTTTTCACAGTGTCCCGTATGTGTTTGGATGCGAACTTTTTTTTCCATTAAAACTATGATTTAAGGAGGTACAAACGTTCGCCGAAGCCTTACGAAACAGGTTTTGTTCCTCGCAAATTTTGCATATATTATAACGCCAATTAATAGGCAAATTAGTGTCGGAACGTTTTCATTCTTTCGTTTTTTTTTCTTCATTTTAATCAAAAGAAATCACGCCGGAAATCTTTTCCTCGATCGCGAAAGATTTAGCATTTTTTCGATTTTCAGCGATTAATTAAGATCGCCGGATGATCGATGAGGAGAACTAGACGATCGGCGCCGCACTCGCTCACGATTATTGTCTTCCTGGCGCACGATTGGAATTACGAAAATATCGTAAGCGGACACAGAATCCACGTAACAAAGAATGTGCGGATAAATACTTCGATGATAATACGATCCGATAAAATGCAAGCGGGAATACCAATTGTCAAAAATTCAATGAAAGTCCGTTCTGTCATTGTCGTCAACGCTGCAATTTCGAAATATGATTTTTGGTTGTCAAAAATCTGAAGGTGCGGGAGGAAAAACCCCATAAACGAACGATGGCGTGATCGACGAGAAACTAATGAGTTTTATCCGCGCGAGACTGCCGAATGTATTCGCACGAGTCTGAATCGAGTCGCAGCCGAAAGATCAAAGTTTTCCTGGATAAATATATCTTTGAGACGCGTTTGCGTATCGGCATCAATGGATCCGTAAGACGACCAAAGATATATGCTTGCAAAGGTCTCGTAACTCTCGTTATACTCCTACACGATAATTTCTTGGGTCAACAGACGTTCGCACTTACGCACTCACGGTGAGGAGGAGAGCTTGACCGCGAGATCCTCTCGGAGTTCGCAAGGATCCTCTCGTAGTATGAGGACGATTTTTTCTTCTTTGATTTGCGCACAGACGTGAATCGTCGCTCTGAGTGTATACGTACGTCACTCTCGTGCACGGACCCAGTCGCAGACAAGGCTATCGGTACAGGTATATAAAGACGTCAGTCGCGGAAAACCTGGCGCCAAAAATATTTGCACTCGGAACATTCAGAGATTCCTCCATTCTCTAGCATATATATTACCATTGCTCGCTCGTAACTCCGAAGGCACGAACGGCGCGTCAAAGTGCCAGGCTGCGCCCACATCTTCGCTCGCGAGAGTAACATTAAATATTTGTGAATTTGCGACGATCCTGTGCGCGTTAATTCGATTGACCCGAGCGAGTAATTCGTAGAAACTCTTTCGAATTCCACTCTTTTACATTTTTTCTTCCTTTTTACACCGTTTTCGTTGACCACATTTTTTTTTCTTTCAAACTGTTTGAACGGATGATTATTTTATCGTCGTCAATTGCACACGCGCGTTTCACTCGTTAATCCGCGATGAGCTTCGACGCCGACGACGCGACATACTTGTCGGAATATAAATCTCTAACAATTTTCTTTGCCAATAATTTAGTGGCGTCCACCACTTGGAATCCTCTCGTCAAAAAGCTGTAAAAATTCTAGTTGTATAGGCAGCAAAGGATTATCTGCATTCGCGTTGTTCCAAGAGTGTGTCGCGCCATTGCTCGCTTGGCTCAATTGTCGACAATCTAATCTCTCCTTCGCAACGACGATAGTACACACGCTGATCTCTTCCACTCTTTTTGTATCTTCCTCTCATTCGAGACGATACGAGTACACAAATATGTCGCGATCAATTACACATATCCGTCGATCGATATAATGAAACAAGTGAAGAAAATATTTCAATCTATAAAACACTGCAAATAATCATGTTACAAGAAAAATTCTTCAGAGATCGATAAACTCGAACCTTACACATATTAATATCCTCGATTCCAACAAAATCAACTCGAGATGAGATTATAACACTACAAAATGCAGATACAGTGTTGATCATGCTTCGACGGCCCTTGCGAAGCGTTTCAACTTATTTGTCAAGTTCTCGTAATTTCCAGCAACGTGAATGACGATTTACTACTCGTTATATAAATTAATTCGAAGATAACAAAAAATAGCAGCTTTTTATTTTTGGAATGTATAAAAATCCGCTAATTATTTTTTTATACAAAAATTCACCCATGTTTTTTCTATGGCTGTGAATTCTTGGGGAAGCACGAGACACACACCATAAAATTACAGCTGATAAGATATGGACTTTTGTCTACTTCATGAAAACGTAAAATTATCAGAATTAATCTTGGGATGGAATTGAGAAAAATGCTGAATCTCCGAGAGGAGAGTGCTAATAACTCAGAATTTTAGAACTCAATTGAGAAGGTCTCGTAAACAAACGTTGGTTAAACTTCAGTCCATCGATTCGTACATGTCCACAGCGCTATTTATTTATATAGCGGACACATGCGAAGTTTTGCGGGATTCTTTGAGTTCGCTCGCTCCGTTCGAATGGCTTTCAGCAACAAAGTCAATATTTCCGCGAGACATCGACAGCACAGATTTACCGAAAGTCTAGAAATTAAAATTCACTTCACGAATTGTGAAAAAATGATATTCTTCGGATTTATAATCGTAAATAAGCATTTCGCTGTAGATTGTAATCTGAAGCACTCATGTCGCTTATCAGATATCATTTGAATTACACTATCGACAAATAAGAATAGATAGGGGATGTTGTGATCGTTGTACCCTTGTTTTGCTGAGCGAAAGGCAGCGTGCGTTTATCACAGTTTTATCGTAGTCCATTAAAAGGGAATTAAGACGCCCAACCGAGAGGCAATGTGTGTGGAGTGCACGTGGACTGGGGGATCGAGAAGGAAGAAATGTTTGAGAGTTGAGTCGAGGGCGGTCTCCTTGATAGAATTTGTGGTCCATTTCAGGGAGCAATATCAGCAAATACCATAAATTTTATTTACTTTTTCGCTGATTAATCACAGCGTGAAAGGATTCTTTGCGAAACTCCGGTGATTACGGCACTTAATTCTGCGACTGAGAAAGCGAAAATATAGATCAAGCGATTTTGTTTTCAAAACTGGTTCAAAGCAATTTCCAACAGATTTTCATGGCAAACGTCATCAATCTTTTGCCGACAATAAGCACCAAAATTGCAAAGATCTTCATGGATGATCGATTATTTCCACAGTGTTGTTGATATACATCGTTATTATTGTTACGAGTACACACGTGGACACACCTTCTAATTTTAACTTTTGTGAAAAGTTAATCGATTGGTCCCAGCTGACTCGTGAATTTTTTTCGACCTGCCTCTCAAAGATCGATCTTTGCTTTCCAATGAACATGTCAGCACGAATCCACTTTTTGGACTAGTGCTTGAAACGACACGATGAATTGTCGTCAATATTCGGCGAATTTCTTTTTGTCCTTTTTGGCTGGCGTTCGAGACATACGATGAATGAAAACTCTTGAGAATCAGGAGAGCCAGAAATCTTTGGCAAATACTTGTACGAGAAGCTGTGACATTCATCATTTTAACGGTCGTTTAAATTTTTTTACTCATTTCGAGAGTTTCATTTATATTTATTTGCAACTTTCAGTAATAACTCGATGGATTTTTATCAATCGGAATTTTTTTTTGGGTTAATGCATCGGAAGTGTTTCTTTTTGAAATATAAAGCAATATGAAAAAAATTAAATATATCAACAGGTTGAATTATCGTGTTTTGAGGGGAAGGATGATGAGCACGCGATATTGTCGTGTTTGCTATACATTGACCCCTGAGAACTCATCACGCGATCAGATACAGCGATCAAGCTAATCCTGTATCGTCGCATCGATCGATTGAATTCTTTGCTAATACGGAATGATATCGAGCGACAAACACATATTTTGTAAACAATAGTGAGTTCGCCATATTTTTCAACATAAAAACTCTCTATTCGATCGGCGAGAAATCATACTCGAACATATATCGACCACGTCGTTCATTTTCGTCGATAAGATATCATTTTAATGTTGAAGAAATTTTGAATAACACAATAGATTCCAACACACTGATTAAATTTTTTTCATTCAAATCCAAAACGCGAAAAAATAAATAAATTCACCGAAATCACATGCAGAAGAATAAAACTTGACGCGACGTCTACAGATCGAGAGAACAGAACTGCAAATATGTCGCTGCTTGCAGCGGCTATCGATCGCCTCAGTCAAAAGAAGTCAATGGATTATCTACTTAAATGAATTCACTACGCCCTTTTGATTAAGAGTTTCCATCTGTGTATTCGTCAACAAGAATGCGATTGTGAGGTACTTAAGATTACATGCCAAAGGGATTAAAATCGATTAGAGTTTTATCGATAATTCAACACGTGAGAACGTTGCCAGTTTGTACGTTCCCCTAGAATACGTTCCGTAAAACAAATTTTGATTTAGATCGAGGTCAGTCGTTGCAATAGTATGGAAGACTGTAAATCACTCGAGGAAGGTGTTTTGCTGTAATTGTAATGTGATATATGTCCATGGGGTTATTCCAGTATATTCTCTGGATCAAAATACCCGCCCGATGGAAGCCAATCGTTAAAAATCAATTTTTGACGCTACTGTGATCGTGCCCTCTTGTCCGCCCATCTGCGGTATACGCTTGGGTAATAAAGCAGTGTATCAGAGTCGATTGAAGGGATATATTGAAAAACAAAATGCAGGAAGAAATTAAAGGAGAATTCCGAATGCGAGCGACCCAAGAAACGAACAAGTGCCTCCAATAAATAACTGGAATCCGAACGTCACGCGTTCATGATGAACCCTTATCGAGAAACGTGCAACAATTTATACACCACGAGGCAGACACATAGATTCATTCGCTGGGGCAGCTTTAAGGATCGAAAAAGAGCTTGGAACGAGGCAACTCGAGTACCTTGATTACCAGTTAGAGGGTCTGATGTATCGAGGTTGGGATGATTATTCTCTGATTGAATGTGTAATTGCACACGCGTGCGAGAGAGGCGCGCGAAATAACAGTCCATTAAGCACGGCGTGAGAGCAGCTCGGGGTTGATCGTGTGCAATAGCTCCGGCTTTCTCTCTCTCTCTCTTTCTCTTTCGCTCAGTCTCTTTCACTATAACTCCATTGATGCACTTGGGGTGTGCGTGTGAAATGGAACCCTCCGAGGAGATCACTTTGTCCGTGTTAATCGACAGTCAATCGATTGGGCTATTAACACGAAGCCAAGTGTTCCGAGCAGTGTAATTGGTGCACGTTAAAGAAACGAGAACGCTTTCGGAAAATGGAGAATCCCATTTGCGATTTTTTGATTATGAACCTCGAGCACCTCGAAATATGCTAAAGAGAAAAATGTTAAAAAACTTTTTCCAAATCCTCGTAAAACATTCAATGAAAATTTTCGCTTTCCGCAATATTTCAAATCAAACCATTGTTTTTATAAGTTACGGAAATTCGATATTTGAATATAATGGAGAATAATTTTTTGACCTGAATGCCTAGGAATAAAAAAAGAGCCGGGCAAGCTCAGAGTATCGAACATACGAATGTGGGTGCGCCGCAACATCAAAAATATCTCAAGGGTGCTGTAAATATATATATATATAGCGTGTATGCAGTTCATCCGCTGAGACCGCGCTGGATTCAAGATGTTTGTTTGGTTTTCCCACGAAGAATGCGCCGTGAAGCAGCATCCAACGGACATTCACGCAGGCACACACATAGAGACTGGAGATGGAACACGAGCCGAGAAACACGTCAAGGACCAACGGAACACGGCCTCAGAGGATCCGAGAAGTTTTCACAGGACTTTGTCGTGTCCCCTTGGTCCATGACGTACAGGATCTCGAAGAGCTGTCATACGCTCTTATCCTGACGTCTCTGATACTTTTTTTTGGTCACTGCAAGAGCCATCGAAAAAGATTATAGCAATGTTTGGAGTTTCTGTCGACATAAAGATTTTTTTTTTACGCCGACGTTTACGAGACTCGCTTTCATTGCAACATTATTCTCGTCCATAACGAGGAAACTTTTAGTCCAATCTACTGATATTTCAGTCGGACTTTGTTGAACTTACTGTTCGCACGGACGTAATTCCATTAAATTGACGGTATTCGAGCGATTGTTGATTTTATTCATTGATCTATCATTTCCATGCTGAAAGGCGCTTCCCGCGATAAGATTTCCAATCATTCGCCGCAAGTATTTGAAGACACAGATATAATAAATGCTCTTACAATCCGATAATCGATTTGGAATTACGTGTGGCCCATTTTTTTTCTACCATCACTAAAGATTTCTACGCGATCGATCAATCTTGGGTCCAAAATAATGTTGCCTGCTGCTGATGATATCGTTAGATGATATCTGTTTCAGCATAATGGCTTCCTTGCTGTGGACATGAGAAACAAACGCAATGAAACGTATAGAAGCGAAAGTAAGAGCAGCAGGCAAATCTAAATACTCGTAATAAAAAATAGAAACAGTTAAACAAAAATGAAGTTGAGTTGGTTTGAAGTGAAAAACAGAAGAAAAAGTGATCCTGATGATAACCTAATTATGGAGAATTTTTTGCTGAAAGTCTCTGGAGCGATCGAATTTACTGTGAAACAACAAAATCATATTTTCAGAGTTTTAATTTTTTTTTCAAATATTTTAAACGTTTGGAAGATTTAGATTTTTTATTTAATAGATAAAAATTGATACTTCAGCATTCGATCTCATAGCGAACGTCAACGTTTTGGGAGAGTAGAGAGTCATAGTTACTTCTTCACATATTATTCCCATCGTCGTATTTTCTTCTCTTTTGCACGATTCTTCCAACAGATCATCAGACTGAATAACCCGCAGTCTGGGAAAACGTGTTACATATAGATAATTCAGTCTTCGTCAGACGTAATTACGATATTTGTCATCTGCTCTCACTATCTCTCTAGAAAAACAGCAGTTACATGAAAACAAAAATATTGCTCGATCTCATTGCGAATTCTCCTCAAGCTTGTCATTCTCTTTCTCTTTACACACAATTATTTACGCAGATAGGAGGTTCCAGATTCGTTGAAGCCTTTTTTTTTCCTTTCCGAGACTCCCGTTGCTGCTGCGAAAGTTGACGCTCTACCGCAACATTTTTTTCACGATCGTTGGAAACTTCCCGCAACCGCAAATAGAAGCACGTATAAGGTCTCTGGATGTGTAATGCACAGCACACTCATACAATTATTCCAATTACACCCACGTACATAAACATCATATGCTTTCAGTATGTAAAGTGCTGTTCTCTCTGTTTTACGCCAAATGTACGACACGAATAAAACTTTGGGGAAAACCAATATTTTCGTACGATAGGGAAACGATCACTCGATTCCATCGATTAAAGCGATAATAATCCATAATTTTAGAACTAAACTACTAAAGATAAAAAAAAGTCACATCTGCCACTTTCTATACGACACTTGTTTGCCCGTAAGATCCCGCCTGTGGTCTGCTGGCCTCTCTCAAACTTTGATATCTAATCATCAACTACGATGACAACTCCCTGTCAGCGTACGAGCAAAAAATTAGACCTAATCTGCTCCCAAACATCCACGAAGGCGACTGATAGATCATTCCACATGTATTTGAGGAACGAAGAACGAGAACCTCCGGAAGGAATCCGATGAGGAAACGATACATGCAATTCGCTTTGGAACTGCATCGTTAAGCTTCAAGTGTCAATGATTTAAGCGGAAGCATTTGGTTCGATACTCAACGATGACACGCAACGTTCGTTCATATCAGGAAGATAGACTTTCGAGTACCTTGATGTCTATATTTATAGCGATAGTGGTTAGAGATGTAACGTGCCTGCCAACCGAAGTGCGAAAGATATATTTTGAATGTGAAGGAAGTAAGCAACAGCACGTTTCGCTGTATATGGTGGAAAGCAGCTAAATCGATAGAATCGCTGCGGCTATGAATATTCTCGCAATAATTGATCAGCAACGTTTCTATAAAATGTGCTACAGAAAAATTCACAATATCCGCCCTTTACGTAAACAACACTTCGATAAATCGATGGAAAAAAAAGCTAAAGTCATAGATAGGTATGGAAAAACGTTTTGATCAATTGGAAAAATCCCAGTTGGCTTGCGACGTTCCCATGTCGTGTGCCTCCATAAAATCGCCGACATCTATAAAATGCTTGGAGTGTAAGTAGCGTATGTAATATGTATGCAATCGCAACTATACTCGATTCGCGGGAAGCTATGAATTGTTCAGCACCCTATCTGGGGTCGTCAGCACTGTAAGTCGATATCGTGGGGCTTAGAATTCCGCTGTTCAGTTCCTTGGCTTTGATCTGATGGAAAGTGACCTGAACTCTCAATGCCTTGGAATTGTAGAGCCTAGTGCCTTATATCGCTGCGCTTTTCTTTGCTTCCTATTCGCTTTCTTTGCTACCTCGGAATACCATGATGAATCACGATAATCAAAAGAGTCCATCGACTAACTGGACGAGCGTGGATATTTTATCGACAAATTTGAGTAGATTTGGTGGGCAAAAAAGTTTCCTCAATTAATACTCAACCGGACATTAATTTCCTGTCATTTGAAAACTATTTTTCAACAATAACGAGACTTTTTTCTTCACATGAAAAAAAAATGTGCTGTTGATCCTTAACTCGTAATCGCATGTGATAACAAATACCAAGAGATAGGCAGTTTATCCACTGTGCGAATTGAGTGTATATAAAATTTCCGATCGGTCGTTCAACTTTACTGTATCTAACGCGCGCGATGGAGAGCGCGAAATTGCAACTCTCGGTGATACTCGGTCATCGATAAGGGAGCCATCGCTATGTTGCAAGATCGTATTCTAAATATTTAGACTACCGTTCGAACTGACCCATCTCAACGACAAAGGCCTTGTCATCGAGTTCATACATTGAAATAACAATGACTGTATATATATTTGTGAATCGTACGTATAATATTTAACACGCACTGCGGAATGGATCAGCAATGACTCGCCAACGTTGAGTCACATTTCGTAATGCAATGTTGCAAATATCTATCTGTACACTAAGATTTTTGTCTAACGTTACACATTTTTTTCTTTCTCTCGCTTCCTCCCTCTCTCTTTCCAGCTGCATATTTTTTCTCATTCTGTCTGGTCAGGAAAGCTGTGCGAAAGTTGCAGACGGCTGCGATAACGTAACGAGAATCGAGCTGTATATCTCTCGTCTTGCGTTACCGAGGCCACAGCTACGATGGTTTGCGATTGATAGAAGTACATCTGAGCATCTCAGCAGCCCACAGCTCATTGATGTGTCTGGGATATAATTATGACTGTGAATAACTTATCCAGAGCCTTAATCTATAAATGCATGTTTTCATAAATCATCAATAACGAGATATGAAAATATTTTCTCGAAATGTTTGAGTTCAATTAAAAAAAATAAATAAATAAGGCAATTACTCCACCATAATGGCAATGGGTGAATGGGTTCGGTGACTACTTTCAGGGATCGACCAAGTTCAGCAGCTTGCGATGCTGTAGACTAGCAGAAAGCGTGGCTGCGAGCAACACTCCAGGGGGGTCCCCCAGCAACATCAAAATCAGCAAGACTACAGTCAGCATCAATAAAAAAAGAGAAAAAATTGATCACTCCATTCGGTGAGTCGCACTGGGTCGCAAAAGATCTCACGCCTGCTTGTAGTCAGTATGAAAAAAAAACCAAGGCGATACTAGTGAAGAGACCACCTATGTGTAGCATTCCGAGTATATACTCGTACATAGTTGGAATAAGCGGAAAGAGTTACGTGACAGGAGCGCTGGGTTCGACGCCCGACACTGGAGACTGAGTCTATATCGACAAAACAACATGCGAGAGGTCTCGCCGAGTACCTCTCTCGTCCCTGACAAAAATATAGCAAGAGAATGCCGCGTACAAGCACGCGGATCTTTGCGACAAGTCAGCGGAATAAAAGTTTTTCCAGGATTGTCTTGGTTTTCGTGGTGACCATTACAGAGTGTGCGGATGAGACAGAGAGTTGGTAAAGGATTGTGAAAAGAGGAAGAGCACGAAGGATCCGATAGAGAAAGATCGTTGAGCAAGAAGGAAGAAGCCAAGTGTTCTGGTTTCGAAAGAGGATGTCGGTCGAGTTACGTTTTCGTATATATATGAAAAGCGAGCAGTACGTACGAGAAAGGTGCAGCGGAAGAAGACGAGGGAAGGAACGAGCGAAGTGATAGTTCGTCGTTGTCGTCCGAAAACTTGGAGAAACTAGAAACGTCTTACTTCGGAGCGACTCCAAGGAAGATTTGTTTCAGAAGAGAAGAGCATGGCGATCGACACGAGAAAGAACGGCAGAGAACAAGAGGAACAAGAAGTACAGAGCGTAGAGCATTGCCAGTGAGTTTAAGGGATGCTAAAGGAAAACGGTCGGAGGATTCATAGACGAGATGGAAATGCAAAGGATGGCTTTCGAGTCGACGTTACACACCAAAAGGGTTTCGACTGTAGATACAAAACGACTGTTCTTCGTTCCACGGGTCCCGCCACGATAAGCTTCGGTTGTGGGAGCTACAGATAGCAGCATGGCAGCCAAGAAAAAGGGCGGAAGATGGTTCAATTTGTAAACAGGACTCTCAATAATGGCGAATCGTTACACCCGAAAGAGCTTCCCAGCGCTCCCTCAGGAACAATGTGACGAAACTTTGAACTTGTAACCAAAGGGTGAAAGGATGCTCACTGCATGTATATCTGTGGACAGATAGTCTGCAGTCTATGCGGCAGTCGGAGAGCAGTTACTCAAGCAGTTACGTACGGAAGAGAGAAGAAAGAAAGCGGAAAAAATGGAGAAGACGAAAAAGAGAAGAAAAAGAGGAAGAATAATAGGAAAGAAGGTGAAGACGGTGAAAGAAAGAGAGTGCAAGTCGCACGCACACTGAGATATACTACTTGCTCGGCGAAATAAGACGAAAGCGAAAAGTGTTTGCGAGTTACTGGCTGGAAAATGCGGTGACTCAGCGCGGCCACGATCTACGGAATAGGAGAACGCGGAGAAGAGCGGCTCATAGCTACACGACTACTCTGTATATAGAGAACGTTAAGAACACACACGTTCACGACACACACGTGTAAATACACGAGTGTCCCATGTATCCAAGAGTTTTCGTTCATTTCATCGTGGAAGAAAGTCCCGACCACTTATGAAACGATTGCATCCATCGCAACTTTGCTTTCATAACTCAAAGGCGGAAGTAATATTAGAAAAATCTTTTCCCTGGCTTTTCGGCAACAAATAACGAGCCTCGCAGCTACACAATTTAGCCAAGCTTCTGCTCACGTTTACACTATTTCGTTTATAACAGATTCATGATACCTGTTTCAAAGGCGTAAATGGATGATGAGAGTCGGATGTTCGATGAAGCACGAGTGAGCCGAACTCGTGTTTACAAGATTGCTAATCTGTCCGCTTCATCCGCTTCGATTCATCAGAAAAGTTGCAGGGCTATACTCTTGGCGAGCAACAAAAAGGCGGAAACCGCACACCACTTATTATGTAAAGTGATGTGGGATAAGGCTTTTTTTTACTTGCTGCCGCGCAGTCGATACATGATCTCACAGCCACCTGAGAAGTGCAGCGTGCCGGTACAGGTGATTCGTGCGGATCGCTGCGCCAGCTTAACCATGTATGTACACAAATATACACACGCGTGAGGAACTGATACGTACACACGACTATACACAAATAAGTGTGTTCCACAAACATCCTTGTCGGAGAAGCATTTCGATCGTTATCGTGAAAGATCGCGCGCGGTCTCGAAAAGCTCGCCACGACTGTCGGTTTCGATTAATTTCAGACGATCAAAGATCCGCACGATATCGAAAGAGAAAAAAACGATTTACAGTGACACTATTCAACGGGAATAAGCAACGTCGGAGCGTATCGTATACATCGCGAGCAACTTTCACGATTCGAAAACCACTCAAGTTGTTCTTGAATATCCTTTGCTTTGAGCCCAACTTCTCATAGATTTATCACAGTCCTCTTAATTTACCTGAGCGACTGTAATTTGTGCGCAGGTCAGCGTCCAACACCGTTCACATAGAGCTCAGAACGTCTCAATCGTCGGTCGGTTCGTTTATATCATGATTTACGGGATCGTTAAAAAAAAGGCTCAGGCTTCTTATACCTACGAACAGCTTATAGTTCAGTGTCCCCGCCAGCACGACAGCGTTCGTTGTATACCAAATATTTAAGGTCTTTTCCTTTTCCTCCCTCTCTCTCTCTCTCCCTCTTCCTGTTCCTTTCGTTCTAAGATGACATGGAGATGAACCGTGGACAGTAAGAAGATGCGCTGTTGCTATTTACAAAACTATCGATTAGATCTCTACTCTTCACCGTTCCAGTTTCTTAAACATTCGATCAATCCTAACACGACTCGCGTTTTATTTAGAAAAAAAAAAGTACGATTTTTGGAGCACACTATACTTTCCCAGTGTCAGAGTCGTGGCTCCCAGGTGTAGGGAACCCGATCTCGAGCGTCACCAAAGCTCGATCGACTTCGTATTAGGAGACCGCGAAAGACGAGGCAGCTGATTGACTTTTTAATTGAACCAGCGCGACCGGCAATTACCCTCGTCCTCGGTCGATCCACCTCTTTCGGCGCCCCTCTCCACTCATATATTGCTTGTACTATATAGAGCGTTATATACACGAGGCATGTAAAGGATTCTTCCCAGAGGAAAAGGACGCGAAAGAGCCAAGCGCATGAAGTTTATACTGCGTTTGTCGTCTCTCACTTCATCATCAGGCTCTCGCACTCTTGTATACCGATCATCTATCGCGAAGCACACGTCAACGCGCGTGTCCTGATATGTTTGCGATCGTCTATATATACTCGGTGAACTGATCCTCCAGAGCGAAAACTATACTATGAACACGCCCTTGCCCTCCTGCTTCGCTAACTATGTGGGTTTTGCCAATCAAGATCCGATCTCGTCGTCGTCGTCGTTGTCGACGTCGTTGTAGCGGTCCAGTAGTCGATAGAGCTATGCTTTACATATACTTGCCGCTGTGTGGAGCGTGACGTCGAAGGAATTACGAAGGGAAGGGGATACCGAGATCCTGCGAATCGAGGCTCTTTTAATGTAGATATATGCATTTATGAAAAGAGATAAAAGCGAGAAAAATAGAGAAAATATGTTGATGATAAAATCTATTAGCCTCCCTCCGATGATTACAGTACTTCTCATCCACGAGATTCCCTAGTACATCGTTGCGATCACTGTGGTCCAGTAATTATTAAAATCAAGCAAGATTTCTCAACACAAATCAACTTCGATGATAAAGAAGGAAGTTCGAGTACGTTGTAAAAAATATCTAACGACCCACTTTTCTATCTTTCAATATTATTAGCTTCATAATTGGATGATTGTAAGTTATAGCATTTTTCATCTTAACGACTCAATTCCACATGTTTCTAACGAATGAAAAGTCATTCAAATGCATCTCAATAAATTTGAGTAAAGTAGCTGCTCGACGCGAGTCAACTGACTGGCTTGAAATTTACGCATTTGACTTCTGAAAATTTGGATAAAATTATGACGTCGCGAAATTTTGTGCATTTGCTTCCCTTTTCATGCTTCCGCGGAGGTTTATCGATTGACCTAACGAATTTCGGGATATATTTGTGCACCAATAAAGAATTGGAAAGGTTATTCGAAACTATGAATCGGTGATGGATGTGTTTCGACTTCAAAAGCTGAAAGTTGAAAAGGTTTTATTTATCGTCTCTGCAAATGGATGGAAATTTCGTCAAGTAGGTCAGACTCCAGAGCGATGGAAATGACTAAATGAAGCATGGATATCTTGGAGTTATTATTTGCAAACAACTAGAAGGATGGACGTAATGAACGTTGCAGCTCGACTGCTTTCTGTGAGGCCGTTGAAAAATTGAAGTGTATCGCAGACTCAGCGCCACGCGCGAAGAGTTATTTTCTCCGCGATGATTTTTTCTCCGTCCATAGCGCGGCTCTGTACAAAGTGCATAACACGTTCGGTAATACCGGCTTGTGAGACACTAGCAGCGTGAATCAGTTCGGCATTTCTCGGAAAAGATACCGATCTCTCTCCTCATCCCCATTTTCGATCGTGTTGACGAGGCCACGCCGCGCGTTATTAAAATTTTTGCAACCTTCACGCGCGTGTACAACACGGTTAAGTAAGAAAAAGCAAACAGTAAGGGCATGAAACGGAATAAGGAGGAGGAGAGACGAAAACGAGATGCGAGCACGCGAAGTTATTTATTGGAGCGACCAAGTGATCTCCATTTAAACGATCCGGCATCCAAAGCTTCGAAGGAACTTCAGTCCAGCCAATTTTTCGATAATTAACGAATATTTGCGTATCTTTCGACAGAACGACATTCAATAGTTGTCCCAGAGAATACGGAACACGTGTCAAAATCTTATTAGAAAAAAAAATGCAGTTTCCACGTCTTTATCGAATTTTAGAAGTAAAGAGGAAAAAATTCTAGAAAAAAAAGAAAAAACTTGGAGACTATCAACGAGCGGCAATTGCAATGAACCAATTGCTTCGATCTTCGGCGAGCTGCTCACTCGAATATTCAAAAAGTGGATTTCCTTAATTTTGAATGGATCGAGACCAAGAATGCAATGATTGATTGAAAATTTGTTTTTAATCGAAACTGTATGATCGATTACGCGGATAACCTGTAGAAAAATTGATTATAGTCGAATGCATGTGCACTAATAACATGTTTTGTAATCGAGACGATCGTTAAAGCTCTGGACGTCGATTCCAAGAAGTTATAATATAACCATACACATAAAAGACTGAGAATTTTCTTTTGACTCAGGACCCGCTACGTCAAAGTTCGTTATTCTACGTTTACCACTCTTTCTTTTCCTCCTTCTCGGTCTTCTTCTCTATTGCACGTTCGCAACGGAAGGAAGGTGTTATGCCAAGGAACATATACTCTCAAGCAGCCGGAATGGGATCTCATGCGTTTATCGTGAGCCATACGTGCCTCTCGACAACAGCTACCAGGCTCCGCAAAGAAAGCGAGGGCTTTACCTCTCTCCCGATGAGAGTAAGTACTCGCGCGTTCCCTTGGGGTGATGAAGACGAAGAGGAGGGAGAGAAAAGGAAAGAATGGTACATACGAGGTACATACTACTCGTACACGATTACGCACGGCGTTGGATTACCTTCACGGCTGTTTTGCAGTGTGGTCTTGCGAGAACCCTCGGTACGAGCTCTCAGGAGTAACCCACGAGTTGCTCGTACGTCGTATTCTCATGGTTGCAAAATTTTTCAAACTTCCATCATCCTTGTTGTAATATTTTGTTAATTACTCGAGCCTGTAATTAATTTGCGGAAAAAATAATAAATTTCTATTGCTGTCAAAAAAAATTCTTATATTTTTGAATAAATTGCGAATTTCCATGATTACAACGAAACGCGGAGTACGCATGATAATAAAAAGTAATTCAATGTGCTCTGGTCGAAAAGATTGATTGAAATCTCCAACTGCATGATTGCGAACCAAACTGACAACGTTCCAAAGGTCCGCTGCGTTTTTCCGATTCTCATCTTGCTCGTATCGATAAAAATGAAGTCCTGCATATGAACACATAGACGTATGATCAATGTCCAATGATCTAGTATTCAAATGCGATCGGTCAATGTGCCGGATATCAATTTTCATCGAGCGATCAATTGATTTATCATTTTCAACTCAATGTCGAGCATCGAGACGAAATTTCAATTCTCATATAAAAAACATTGGTCATAGTAAAAAATAATTATAAAAAATTCAAAACTTGTTGACAGTTTGTAACCATGAGAATTTATTTCGTTGACAGTTTTTTGTGCGAAGTAAATAAATTATAACAACGCTTCACGCATCACAAAAATATACTTTCTTCTCGTCTTGATGCTCGAGGAGAACTCGTGGCCCTCTGCATACATATTTTTCGTAGTATGTTAGCTGCGAGGAGAAAATGAAGGCTCAAAATCAAGCAGGAATCCTGAGAGCAATATACACGAGCTCTCAGCTCGATGAGAAGTTTCGAAGACTAACGAAGATAGCGGTAATGGATTTTCGATTAACGAGCTGAGTTAGCACGATGCTTGTGTTTTATACGATCTTTCTCAGACTGTATCAACGGTAGCCCCAATATCCCACATAAATATTTTCACGACCGAATCTGTGACACCGGAATTTATTTTTTCTCTGTAAAATCCAAGAGAACTGGCTCCGAAGGTGCATATAAAAATGACACGACAAAAAAGCACAGAACCAACGAATATTCACACGTTTCTCGGTTCGTTCTGTTTAAATATTTAGTCTAGTGAATGAAGAATCTTTACTTTCTTCTGAAAAAATTTAGTTTTCATACTGTTAAGATATTTTTCATTCAAAAGCAGAAACGAGTACCGTTCTTCGAGGTTTGACCTAAAAGATCAATTCTGGAGTTTTGCACAGTCTCGGTACTCGAGTACGATCTTTGGAAGAGGTAGAGATTGAACTCTGTTCGAAATATACTCGGCTTTAGGAAAACCCTCGGGGCTACGATAATGACAATATAAAAAGATCAATGCGAATTGGTATTCACACGTATTGGAGGTTCACGTATACCTGGAGAGTCTGGTATTCGTGATGAGAAGCCCCGGTTAACCACTTGGTCGAGAGCTCGATATCAAACTGTGGCACGAGCCGGATAATGGCATTAAAGCGACCTTGTTTCTATTCTTCTCCATCGTCATTATAGATATAGATATGGAAGTATATATTTCGCGGTTTTGTTTCCTGAATTGGATTGCCCTTACCCGGAATACTTTCCTCGCAGTTATTCAGATGCATAAAGCTTGTAATATGCAGACGTATAATTATATTCCGCGCGAAAGGGCACGCGATATTGCTGCACTCGAATCGCTGCAGAAGCAATTTTAGAATATGCTAATCCGACGAGAATGCGAAGGAGAACGAGATTTATTGATAGAAAGTAATGGGCTAACGGTTAAAGTTGAGTTTATTTAATTTTTGTCAGAGTCCATCGATCGAGCGATTTTATCTGGATTAAATAATAATTATTAGAATTTTAATTACGAAGCCAATTTCGTCAAACGTAAAGAATCGACGACGAGAAGCTATAATAACAATTTTTAATGATTGTTATGACCTCGTTCCCACGACAACGAGAGAGACTGATGGCGATGACAGTATCCTGAAGAGTTGTCATTTTGTATACATGTCTGCAGTGCACTATGGATGAATGATATGTACACGAAGACGAGGGACCTCTCTTTGAACTGCATGCGCTTAAAGCAAACCGGATCGTCCACACAATGGACCAAGGTGCATCCGATGATACAATCATCCTCTACAAACTAACACGCTGCTTTGATGCAGCGGCCCTCGACGTTAAGATACTTCTTGTGTTCGCTTGTTATTCATATTAGCACATCTAAGATCGAAATGCATGGAATATGACACAAAACTATGTATACGCGTTTTCTTCACATGCAAAGATTTCAAATATTTGTCTATTATTCGTCGGGCGAATACCTTAGCGTATGCGATGCGCATGTGGCGTCCTTGATATTTTAAATAGACCGCGGTTATCGTTTCAGGTTTATTTCATTATATGAATTAATCTGGATCGATAAGCGATTGATAGCGAGAACGGAAACAATGTACGCGAGAAATACGAACATCGTGCGCGTTTTTCACGTTGGAAACGATTTTTTTTTGGCATTTTTTGAATTTTAAGTATCGATCGTACTTTGTTGACTGAAATTTCGTTCTGCAGCTGTTCAGGGCTTAGACAAAAGAGAAAAATCCCAGATTCGTGCAGGATTTGAAAATAGGGAACGGCGCATAAAAACGTACCGATGGTTTCATTTTGAAAAAATCGGATTGCAAAAACTGTAGCAAAGAAAAACTCAACAAGGCTTGCCAACGATCTTGGCAACTTATCGAGTGCCGCTCATCCAGGAGGCATTTTAATTGCGCGTTCTTCTTATCTCAAATATGCTCGCGTTATCGTTAGCTAAACGTATAGTCCGATTTTCCGGCTGACAACCTAACCATGTACGATAACTGCGAACCTGGGCTTTTGCTCTCATTGCTCTCTGGTGCACTTCGTATTTCGCGTGTGCTAACCAACACTGCATGTTTGCGTGGACTGTTCTTCAAAGGTGTATGCAATGATGGGAAATCTCAATCGTAAATTTACCGAATCACCGTCGATTATATGGAGAATTTCTTTTGCTACACCGATGTTTAGGTTTTAAAAATTTGGCCATGAAGCTCCTTATTTTTTAATTTTTTTCTCGAATTCAATACCGAAATATATTGCAAAGAATTTTCCATTTTTTTCGGTATTTTTCAGGCAGAATTTCTTGTTTGAAAAAATGTGAAGAAAACATTTGATTCATATTCAAATTTCAAGTTCGGAACATCCAGGAATGAACAGTACTGAAGAAAATTGAAAAAAAAAAAATTGATTCTCGCTAAATACGTTCCCCGTTATTTCCCTGTTAACTCGGGACAATGTTGAAATTTCGTGAATCCTTTTTTCCATTGTAACGATCGTAGCGCGTATAGCTTCTTGCACGAAAAGCCGTCAGGTATAAATACAAGGATATCGTATCAAGTTCATCGATCGAGATGAAGCTGGAGGGTTGAAATGTTGATATATATGTGCACGCTCAAGGTGCTCGCCAGTAAAGGTCCCAAAGGGGGAATAATGGGCGCGGTCGTATTAGTGGTGCGATTTAGCGTTTATTCGATGAGTAAGAAGAAAAAATGAGCGAGCGAGACAAGAAAAATGGAAATAAAAAAAAAGAAGAAAGCGAGCGATGAGAGGAGAAGAAAGGGCGAAACGAAAGAGTGTGTACTTATAAGGGGGGCTAGAAAGGATATATAGCCGTGAAATCGTAGCACATAAAAGCGTCCTCCCGTCTCGCCCCCTTAATATAACCGTCGGATTAAGACTGGCTGGCGCTTTTTCATCTTGAAAAGTCGTTACGGGATCTATTCTACCTTTGTACCGATACTCGGATGCCTATATATACATCACGCGATTTCTGGAGGGGTTAGAAAACTTGGAACCGAGATTTCGGCAGTTCGCCCCCCGACAGGTCTCACGTGAGTAGCGCCTGTACAAAAGGGGTTGCTAGTGTCAAGACGCAGATGCATTTATAGAACGCGCGTCACCTAACCACCCTGGAAATAAAAATTTTAGCACAATTTTTCGTATTGATTTCCAAAACTTTCCTCGAAGAATGTTTTTAATTGTATAATTAATTTTTCAATACTGTCAAACTTCCCGCACCCACTAATCTTGACTTTTCGAGTAATTAACCTCGAAACTAGGTCGTCGTGACTTTGGTTTTTTATCCACGAGATTTCCATGTATCTGGTTGATTCGAAACTTTCGGTTATCGAAAAAATCAATGGAAGACCGTTTGATCTCGAGCACGAATGACGTGGATTTCGTATTTGAAATTTCGTTGAATTTTTCAACATTTTTTAGTCTCGTAATCTCCGTTGCAGTTCGTGCCGAATCTGCTATGAACGCGATCGTAATATTTAATCTCTAAGATGAATATTAAAAAGAAAATACACTCACGTGCTTAGAGTGAGACGCATCCAGGCGCGTTGCAGCGTCAGCAGCGTCGACGCATTGCGTCGAGCTGGCCTTCTTAGCTGCTTCACTATATCCTCACATCCAAACCGACGGCGGTTTCTTCGTGAAAACACGTAGTCGTTTATTCAGACACAAAACGATTTCGCTTCGATAAACGATGTTATTTTATTGAAGGAGAAAAATAAGCATCCTCTTAAAAAGCACCAATCACGAGAAAGCAAATTTATCGTAGAACAATGCCAATTGAATATTCCGCAATTTATACTTTTTCCTTTATTTTCAGCCAGCACTTTCGTTCGACACACTTTAATCCTCGATCGGTCAGAAATTTCCAACGTGCGTATGTAACAAACAGATACACGGAAATAACGACTGCGATAAACACTACACTCGAGTCACTTTATCCAACACTGTCGATTAATCGATTGACTCGTTGATATAAAAATTCATAAATAATGATAATCGATCGATTAATCTGTGCTCAAAAATCGATGAAAAGATCGTTAGAAACGCGGTGATGCTCTGAATACTTAATCCAAAGAAAATGGCTGGAAAATTGTGATCAGTAACGACAATTTCAGGCACGAAAGGTGTTTCCGTCTTCAGGTTCGTGAAACTCTTTCGATCTCGTTCCACCGATTGATCGAAGCTGCTGTGGCACACAGTCTGAGGGTGGATTAATTCCGTCACAGTGCTTTTCGAGTGTCGAAGCTCACGGTCGAAAGCTTGGACGAAAAAAGGGTCACTCCTTGAGCTCATGGAAACTACTAGCAGCCTCGACTACCACCCTCGTGCCACTCTATCCCGCAGCGCCCCTTTTCCCAAACTCGCCAAATATCAACTCAATCGTTGCCCGTAATACTGGTGTTGACACTTTTCCGTTGAGAGTTCGTCGACGACGAGGACAAGTTATTGAGTATCTGGTATCGTGCCAGCCTCATTCTCACTCGATATACGTGAGTATTTCTATCTATACGATTATTGGGACAAAACTAAGCTATGAGGGGCTCCGAAGAGGGTACTTGAACTTTCGAACCACTTGGGACGAGTTTCATCGATGACGAAAGGCTCACGAAAAACACCACAAGATCCAGCGTCAACGATTTCCTCATAGCTCACAATTTCATCTTCACTTTCCAACAATCGAAAGAAACAACGTTCAAAAAAAAAAAAGTATCCACTTTCATCCCCCAAGGCTTAGCGTCTTGGGCGCACAATACGAGCAACAATTCGAAGCAGACGCTTCAACACTTTATCGAAGTATCTGCAGGCTTATGCACAAACGCAGACGAGTGTCAATTTCAAGCATTTTGGCAGAGGGATGACCGACAATCCAGAGATGGAAACAATACTGAGCAGAGCCCTCTCACGGTGCACTTATGATCCAAGAACGAGGAGAGGGTTGCCTGAACGAAAGGAAGCAACTCCAAAAAACACACACACATCGAAACACTTTCTTAGTGCACTCAACAATTTCGCAATTAATCCTCCGGAAATATCCTTTAAGGATAAGTAAAACGATGAAGCCCCAGCACGATTAACCCACTTCGGATCAAGGTGTCAAAGTAAAAATAACTGACGACAGACCAAATGAAGAAATTCATTTAAAAAAAAAAACGCATTATTAAAATGACAATCTTCTTCTGTTCACTTTGGCGAGAGAGAGCGAATTGAAGAGGAAAAAAAAACGCACGCGCTAAGAACTCTCGGTAAGAGAGAGTAGATCGGTAACGGTGGCAAACGGAGGCGCGCGAGTCAGCCCCACTAGTGGTAAGTCGTCGTCGCTTACCTGGCGGCCTGGCCTGAGTTCTTCTCCTCTTCGCCTAGAGTTTTACCCCCACCCTAACGACACCGGCATATCCCACCACCCGTATCATACACGAGGTTGCCCCACCAAGCATATTCTCTGCCTTTTCCCCCCTTCCCTTCGTTTCACTTTCCCGCTCCTACTACCTTATAAATGCTATATACAATCCTTGTATATATAGATATACAAAACTATGCACACACATACACAAACGTGTGTGTACACATAAGCACGTACCATAAGCAAATGCACGTATAGCCGATATCGTCAGGCTGAGGCTCGTCGTTTCTATATACTATTATTACTGTGTATAGCACTTGAGAGAAAGAACGATTGAGATACCCCTACCCCCTACTCTCCCGGGCCTGTATATACAAATATCGCACGACTGTAGAGTTTTCCCTCTTGCTTTCTCTCACTCTCCCTCCGGCTATCTCACTCTTTCTCTATTTATATATTTAGGAGGTCGAAAAAAAGAGTGAGGGAAAACGAGCTTGGGTTGAAATACAACGAAAAAAAAATCACCGATAGGCTTTTTTATTGGTTGAAAAAGATGGTACTGTACAGAATGCTACAGCCTCGGAAACTCGATTTGTAACATCGTGTCAGCACCACCACATCCGCACAATCACTCACAGAGCCAGAGACAAACGCTCTCCATGCGAGCTCATGATTTCTTCTCCTCTCTCTTTTTTTCTGATGCTCCACTCCCTTCTCCTCCTACTAATGTGTCTCTGGTGAGGAGGAGCGACGCGTGCCACCGTCCTGGGGATTACCATCGATGCGACCACCACGCACACACGATCGTTGATTCACCCAGTGCCACTATACTCTTCGATTCCGGCGAGGGTGGTCGAGGGAGGTTTAGAAAAAATTTTATTCGAGTTCTGCTTTTTTTTTTTTTTTTTTTTTTTTTAAATAGAATTCTCGACCCCCCACGGATCTTGGACATTCATTAATGAACTAGAATTAATTTATCGTGAGAGACGACAGTTTTTTTATGTTCCTTCATTCAAAAATGTGGGTAGATATGCTGGACCAATTTTATGGGCTTACGGAGGCTTGAGATAAAACTAGACGATGCGGGAAATCTTCTCGTTTCTCAGGCAAACGATCGCTAGCACGGTCTGTCGAAAATTACGATAAAAAGTGGAACGTATCTTGAAATTAACTTTCTTTTATCTTGTCGTATAAAATAGTGTCGTAAATTTTGCAAATTATCGTCAAAGTTATGGAGTACGAGCCCCTCAAAAAAATCTCTAATTCACTTCAAGTTTATTGTTTTCAATTCCTCCGCGATTTAATTACCATAAACGGAAATTTCACATAAATCATTTTTATTCGCTCGCACGTCAACAAAAGTCTGTTTATCGTCAAAGAGTGAAAGTGACAGCTGTGGCCTATATTGGTCCATGGAAAAAAAATTCTGAATCGCCCAAGCTAATGCCCTCGATATATTTTTGCATCGATTTTCAGAGACACTTTGCAAAATCCCGTGAAGCATAAAAACACATTTTCATCAAGCAAAACCGTCGACAAACTCATTCTCAAACTCTTGGATTTTCTAACGAAGTCTTGTATTTGAAATTGTTGAAATCTAAACACCGAGTTCGAACCGTTCAACAGCACCATTAATAAAATTTTCGTAATATATCGCAGACGTCGAAGAGTAATGATATTGGAGTGATTTGATTTAATATTCCAGCAGAGCATGCGGGAGTGTACGAAACACGAGGACCGTGACACACTCTCGTGCAGATAAAATTCGGCGCCAAAAAAGCTCGGCCGGATAAATTGATACAGGCAGAGTGTAGAAAAAAGATAAAATTAGAGAGAAGAGAGCTGATACGAATAATTGTGAAAATTTTCAAAAATAAACCGAGCGAGAGCAAAAAAAAAAAAAGGAAAAAAAATGCAAAGAGTAATATAGAGAAAGCGCGCTAATTGATTGATAGCCTAGTGCTTCGTCCATGTGATTTTTCTAGGTCAATTGAATGATTTTCAGAATATTTTCTGGTGACATGTTCAACGAACGATGAGAAGTTAATTTTATCGTTCGAAAAATAAATAAAATCAGACCTTTCGACATGAATAATTGGTCTGGAGTCGAATTGGACGTGATTTCTTGGTTTCCGGATAATTGACGTTATGTTTACCTATTGATTTGTTATTTACGACTTTTTGTTATTCATAATTCAATTGAGATTTATTACGAAGGTTACACGTGTGCTCTTCGAAGTATAGAGAGCCTTCCGCGGATTCCACACGTACACATAACGCAGCGAAGAATTTAGCAAGAGACACAAGTGAGTTTGGAATGGGAATTTGTTGTTAATTATTCACCACGATCGCACACGCGCACTCAGGAATTGCATTTTTTAGCCTCGCGACATAGGGCACTTGAGGCAGTTGGTTGATTCGAACAAATCGTCGGGATTGTTGTTTATTTGACAGAGGGCTTGCACGTTCCACAATTTATATGACGTCTCTCGTGTTAGAATGTCGCAAAATAATAAATACGGATTGGCCAGATGATTTCACTCGAAATACCGAGGGCCAAGTGACAAGAGTTAGGAGCGTAAAAGAGCGAAAGAGAGAGAGAGAGAGGGAGGGAGAGAGAGAGGATACGTCGTATCTCGTCTGGTTGTGGTCACGATACACACTACCGATGAAGTCTGCTCAAAGCGAACCGCCCGACGACCGACAGATCTCTCCGTCCGTCCGTCAGGCGGGACAATAATGTTGGTTGCGAAATAAACGCTTTGCCGCTGCGCGGATAATACGAGAGGGAATTTAATAATCACTGTAGAGGGAGAGAGAGAAAGAGGAGAAGGGGGAAGCCGAAGAAATCCCTCTTCGTTTCCCCCGCGGGTAGAGAGCACGGTGACAAAACGCCTGTGCCATGCGATCTGTGGCCCCTGCCGCGCGAATCACGATAATTAATTATCAATCAACGCGACGAACTCTAGCGGCACGACGAGTCAGCGTGACGCACACCCACATTCACTCATATACATAATACACACATGTACCACATTCTTCCTAGTAGCTGCTCGTTTACATTTTTTTCTGGCCACACAAGAACCCGAACTTGTTTGCACGCACACCCATACATCCAAGCTGCGTGTATTTTATACTTCTTGATAAATAGTAGACGGCATTAACACACTTTATCATATTTGTTATTACAGGTGTGTGTTTATTAAATTTTTTGCTGATGAACCTTGGCGTTATTGCATGAGATATGCAAAAGGAAACGAATCAATGACGATTTTTTGGGCTATTTTTTTACGACCAATTCGATCGTTAAGGACCATTAATTACGTTCGGATTGTTGAAAATATATTTCTGAATAATTCATATCGGTTATTATTCATTAAAGATTCCGCCGTTATTTGTCCAGCGTGACGTTCGGTGAAATGAAATTTTTATCCGTCCAGTTGTTTACCGATTCATTTTTTTCGATGACATTTCTTCATGCATCACCGTACGTAATACCATAATGTCACGTGTCAATAGAATCATCTGTCTATCCAAGCATTCGCCATGGTGTTCGTTTGAATTCCGTTCAGCTGTCGCTAAAATAATTCCGGAAACAATTAAATGAATTCTCGCTCAGAAGAATGTTGTTTTTTCCATTGCCATACCATTTCGACACTTTCCTGAGAGCGCCCAGTCACAGCACGGCAGATTGTTCATTTAGATGGCGACGATTTCACCAGTGAGTGAAACATTTTCTCGAAAGAATGTACTCCTTAATGCAGGCTTGTAAAAACAAAGGACAGCGGGGCTTTTGATCATTGCGAAACATGGTGACCGTATCAAGACTAATCTCAAACGGTGGACGATATCCTCATCTAAGCGTAGTCAGGAAATTGACTGCCCACGAGAAAATCGTGCTTCGTCAAATTCTTGGAGAAAATAAAAATCTGACCCTAAGAAAAAAAGACTTGCCGGGAGCCCTAAGAAGTTATATTGAGTCTGCTGTGTCTCGAGAAGGGAAGCCGCAGGAAGAACTCGAGAAGCGAGGAACATGGCCAAGGAGACTATGAAAATCAGAGTGGACGCTTAATTACCTGTTGCGAGAGAACGAGAGAGGAAAACACTGCCGGAGACGAGAAGAGAAAAAGAGAGTGAAGCGACGAACGCGCAGGCGCGCTAGATCTTAAACTTGGCAGCAGGTTACGCGGAAATTACCTGCCCTGGGAGAGTGTTGTTTGCCGAGGCGTGTGTCCCTTCCTACAGATGCGTAAATCATACGAAACAATGCGACGGACCCTTTGTTCTTGTCTCGGCTAGGTATAGTCGCGACGGACCACTCGCAAGAATTCATTTTCCGAAGCGTTGAGTGTTGATACACGTAGGAACGCAGTGCATCAGTCACAATGCTTTACCCTCGAGTCTGCGCAATCGACGATTTATATTCGAATAAATGAAAAATTGTAACGAGTAGAAAGTAGCGATCGATTTATTTCTAAGCAGCAAAGAACAATCATGATCGTTTTTCGCTTCGTCCAATTTCAATGACAGAAATAATTGTAAATTTCTATTATTCGTAACCGTCTGGAGCTGGCAACGGGAACATTTTTTACATTGGACTCGGTCCAATATCTCTGATCTGATGACGAACAACCGATCTTTGAGCCAGAGCCAAACAGGTGCACAAATATAAGACGTGGCGACTTTATCTTCGTGGCCTTTTTCTAGATATCGCTGTACAGCCTGCAGCACACTTGCTCGTTCAACCCAAAGAGCTCTGAAAAACGTTAAAGCTCCAAGAAGCTTCAAGCAGTCAAATGATGTGAGTTACGTCCTCAAGCTCGTTCTTATTCGGTGCTCGCCATAATCGTCAGTAAAATCACGATGAAAATATTCTCCTGCATTTGGTAAACTGGAGGTCAACTTCGTAGCTGATGATCGAACGAGATTCTTCGTCCAGAGATCGCGAACAACTGGAAGGACTGCAGGAGGAAGTGATCGTGGCACGTTACGTGTGTATCAGCGATAAAATGTGGTGACATATAAACAAACCCGAGAGATTTCTACTGAAACGAGAACGCCTGCTCGTGGCTTTATATTTCATGATGATTAAAAACGTAGAGTGTATCTGGACAAGCGTGACGAAAAATCGTTCGTACGCGCGGGGCTCTCGCTGAACGCACAAGCCACATCCCTGACGCAATATGTTTCCGTGGCTCTCCAGCCACAAGATTAAATCATGTGTGAAATGCTCTCCTTATCATATGCGTTTGTTGTACTGAATCATACTGTTCTCCGCATGAAATACTAACGACAGAATAGAGGAAGATTCCACGCGTAAGAAAAGGCTGGAGAGAGGCATGTTTATAACTCGAGATCGGCATCAGAATTTGAGGTACAAGAGGATCGCAAACGAAACGAACCACGACGATCTTTGCACCTCGACCAGTCTTTCTTCCCGCCTATTGACGGCAAGCTTCCTAAATTGTGTCTTTGAGGATTGGTGGGTAATATTTACTCCGAGTTCAAGTGCCAAGCGTCCCTCCAAATCCCCGTTACCTTGTACGCAAGCAGGCCTCGCAACTCGCCCACACTTTCGTCGGAGGCTTTAGTATCGTCGAAAGAGTAAAAACAATGAAACCTGGAACGAGGTTGTCTGAACAAGTGGAAATTAAGAATTGCAAGAATTTTGTAAATATGTACACAGTTTTTTAGATAGTTTTGGGCGAACCGAGTAAAACAAATAGAAAAGCTACGCGTTCATCGGTCGTAAACCTGTAATTGGCAGGAATGCAGTTTGCTAACATGAGGATGAGTTCGACAAGATTAAAACCAGGAAAATGCCTCTGATTTGGAAATCCCTGATCTTTTTTGATCGGATTTTTTTATCACGCTACGAACTATTTTTCTCATCATTTCCAAATAATCTTAGTAACCGCAATCAGTCGTTTCGGAGGTTCCTCTATCAAGAAACCTAATCAATTCCACGTATTTGGAATTCCAATCGACAGACTTTATCTCTCGACACGATTTTTATTCAATTATTTCTGTCACGAAGATCGTGGAAAATTTTTGAAAGGGAAACTGTAGTCGGTGCTAATTTTTTGGACAAATGGTTGTCCGAAATTGTGCTGTTTCCTCGCAGATTTTAGGCTGTCACGGTGGCTCCTATTCGAAGGCTCCGATTGCGACGATTCCGAAAAGTTATACAATTGGCATGGTCGTTGAAAAGGAGAAAAATCGATTTTTTCATCGCTCTTTAGTGAGCCGCACAAAATCCTCGAAGCTGGCGTCATCCCAAGCAATATTTTGTGCCGGTCGAAACGACGGATGTATATTTCGTGCGTGTGGAAAATGTGCAATACGATAATACAGCATGGGGATATGAGAAACCATGAGTAGAGCCCGAAGAACACGTCAGTGCGTTGCTCCTGACCGCATTTAATCAGTTTGTGGTCATGAACCTCGCCAGCGACCCTTACGCCCTTATGAAATCATTCGCCATTCCCGCTTTCGACTCCAGCGTCTGTTGTTGTTTCGTCCATCGGTTTGAACTTCAGGAAGCATAAAATAACACACAGGGAGCCGCGACGTAACTCAAAACTCCCGCGCACGCAATATACGACGTTCACTCGCTTGTTTCACGCAATGGATGGGCTCGGGTCGTCCGCGTACTCATCATCATCATCATCAACATCATAGTGGCGAAGGAATCGTCTTGCTGCTGGGTTCCCAACCATTTCTGAGCTACGATTCGTTCCATGGAAACGTTAATTAAGTCCAAACTCTTTTTCTCTGTTCTTCCAAGTTCATTTCTAATGCTCAACGTGATTTTTAAATTTCCCTGAGTTCCTTAGTATCCAGAAGAACGCAGCATTCGTCTGATCCACTTCCCAAGTCACAACGAATCAAATTAATCACACGCACGAATTGAGAACCTGCGCGCAAAATCTTGGAGCTAACCACAAAACGACATCACACCGTTATATTTCTCTTTTGTTGGCTGCTCACGCGTTTGTGTATGTGCTTGCGCCTCTCGCGGCGCGAGATCGTGCAATACTTTCTCTTTCTCTTTTATTTCATCTCTTTAATTGTTTTTCGTAGAATTGCGTCACGAGTGGAGGAAACACAGAGGCACTGGAAGAAGGAAGCAGCGAGAATGAGAGAAAGACGAGGGAGTCGGGGAAGGTGAGAAAGAGAAAGCGACGGAGCGAATCCGAGAGGGCGAGAGAGTGAGACAGACTTTCGGCTTTTTAATGCTCGGATAGAGTTTTGATGTTGCTTAACTGTCAAAAGGGTCGCTCTCGTGCCCGTTCATATTCAGTGGAAATTAAGTAATGATCGTATTATTACAATAATAATACTTGATAAAATTACCAGGAAGCCGAGGATCGTCAGTGTGGCAAGTTTGCCGGGTCTTTTCTGACTCCGAAAAAACTGTGGTAGGTATAGAATTTTTATTGGGCCATAACATGGCAGGGTGACTTTTGCGAATATGTTCATCGGGGATTCGAAATGGCTGTATTACGACTCAGAAGTGTGTTGCTCAATGGCAAAATAAACTGCGAGGGTTCTCCTCGGATGTACGGTTGGTTGTGTAGTAAAATCTTCTGCCAGCCCTATCGGATTAGTACAAACGATTTCGAAGATTTCACGCCCAATTACGAAATAGTCAGGCTCTTCCAATTCACGGAGCGTTCCCTTGCCTCGTCAGTTTAAGGGACTGCTTCATCCAACGAGATAAAACAGTTTTCACTAGGCGCCATTTTGTTATCTTTTTTTATGGACTATTGACGAGGGTCTTAAAGCATCGCAAGACAAAAGAGTTTGTTGGTTATAAAAGTGAGAATTTCACTGATTAAAAACCGGTCGCTCATTATGCCGATAGCAATCTTTTTTCTGATGGTTTTATAGCATCTCTGGTTCGAGACAAAACTGAAGGAATTGGAAATATCTAAGAATTTAAGTGCCTGGAAGATATATTGCGGAGATCAGTGAGAGACGCTGCAGCTCGATCGGTTCGGCACGTACGGAAAGTCTGTTCTCTGGCATCTGCTAGATGTTTCGAGGAAACGTTTCAATTATCGCTCAAGACACCAGAGACGACCCAGGCGGCAGATTGAATTTTTTACGTCGACACCTCCGTCGTTTTTACCATCTAAAATGTCTCTGAGCTCGCGGAACTCGGCCTGCAAAATCCTCGAGTTTAACAGTTAGGTCAAGAGAGGCGTGAGCATCGGAGAAATATTTGAACCGATATTTTACCTTTTCAATGGGGCTTTCTCGCTTAGGGCTACAGATGTCTCCAAAGCCACGGTATGCTTTATTGACATCGGAAAAAAATGACTCCAGGCTAAAGATTTATGCAGCGATCTAATGAAATAAATCAAAACCACTAGAACGTGCAAGCATCACGCACAGGCTTCAAGAAATTTTCCAAACAATGAAAAATGCTGCTTAATCTTTAGGAATTACACACACTTTCCCTTAACCACGAGAGTCGATCCAATCGTTAAATTTTTTCGATTTATCTTGGCGGGATGTCGAAGTTCTCTAGACTTTGTATTCATCTCGTGTCTCTCAACTTATGTCTCCAGTTTTCTCATTTTTATTGGGTACCCAACAGCAGTCCACGTGCTTACCGCGGGTAGAGCTCGTGTCACGTTACGGCGATTCTCTGTTTAGCAATTTCCATAAATAATCAATGCGACAAGGAAAATCGGTGAGAAAAGATCGACGCGCTTGAGCGGCGAAACGACTTACAAACCTTCTAGCGACGATTGAAGTATTTAAAGTTTGACACCGCTCGTGTACGAGCCCGGCTTCGATCGGAATTGCCAATCCGGTTATGTGGAATCGATTAGTCTGATCATCGACACGTCGTGTGAATCCGCCAGGTTTTTCTCACGAAAGATTTCATTCGTATGTTGTATACACAGTCATCATATTTCGTATACGCAATGCCTCGCGGCTGATACGTGTCGTACATGTATTTTCCTCTCCATGTCGTAAACGCGGTTCATTTTAATTCGCAAAGATGTCGCGGTTTCGCATAAACGTTCTTCGAGACTCTCTCGCACGAAATATATGCTCATGTACGCTCCAATGTACATTTTAAAAACCGAATGTTATGTGGGCGCGTCTCTCAGAGCGAAAAACGATTTAAAAGATGTGAGATTATTGGGACGAGAATTGTCCCGCGAATCGGTGACATCGGCTCACATTTGTTCAACTTTGTTCTTTTTCCGTGTTTTCTTCACCCACTCTGATTTCTCATTCCCTCAACGTTCCTTCGATAGTCATAAATATAATTTCTAGTATTTTTACACTAAACTATTCATTTTTCCAGTCACCTCCACCGATCGGCTGAGGCACGAAACTTGTTTGGATTCCGAATCGTTTCCGAAATGATAAACGATGAAAATTGAACAGCGGACGAACGATTTCGAGTGACAATTGATTGGTGTTACGGAAAAGTTGCAATTGGCATTACTCGAGAATTTCGTCGAAGAGAAATCATCGTTTTGTTTAATGGAGAACCCAGCTTGTAGTTTCGACTGAGAACGTTCATTTTTTTCCCACCAGCAGCAAAAGAATCGCACGTCTTGACTTCCCGGAGCAAGCATCCAGCATTAGCAGACGTTATATTGGTAGAAGAATGAAAACATTTCTGTGACACCAGCACACGGTAGCTTTTCCACTAAAATAACATAAAACTTGGCCGAAGAGGCATGCAGGGATAGAATCGCTAGATCAACACATTGTCAATATGTACAGAGTGTCCCGAACCTCAGTGTCAAAGCTTTGTAATCTTCACAAAAGTCTACAATGACCTGAGAAGATTTTCGCACCTATAAATCCGAAATTTCCGTGCTTCCTGTGAAAATTCGGAAACGAACTGCTCGTATAACGCCCAGGGATTTTTCTTTCAGTTCGTTGACTTTTTTGAGATTCCGAAGAAGATCGTGGCAGAGATTCGGACACCCTGTGTGCAGATAAATATATTTACATAATGAGGATAAAAACTTTATAGGCACGTATGTATATATTTGTGTGTACGTATAAAAATGTTTGTCTCACCTACAGAACTCGTGAGAAGTGGGATCCACTCTGCAACAATAACAACGCACGTGTGTGGCCTCGTCGCGTGTTGTACGCAGCATACGAGGAAGAAAACCACGCGCTGCCTCAAGTATTTCACGAGTTCACGATGAAAGAAACCATTTTTTTTTCTCTCTTTAAGTTTCGATGTAAATGACCACACGCGAGATGTAATATGTCTGCAAACAAGAGTCTGCACTTGTTTATACAGTTTCATATACACAATGTTTCTACACCCAGCGACGAGTGCATGAATTTATTGCGCATTTCGTGACGTATTTCAAAACTTCTCCAACACATTTATTTCAAGGATCCAAAAAACACTTCGCGGCTCTTTTTAATCGTCAAAGTTTCTCCAAAAATGAATTTTTCCCCAAATTCATACAAAAATCCGACCGTCGGATGCAAAAAAAAACAATTCAGTCATTGGCTGAAAATGTTCCGCGTTAATTGACATTCGAAATCTTCGATCTTCTTTCGATGTCGAATGTCTATAAGTTCGAAAAACGCAGTCAATGTTGTTCAATTAGGAAAACCGTAAATTCAGGGTAAGTACATGAGCGTTTTCAATATCGAGAGGAATCGTAAAGAAATAGACGGTGTAAAAAAATCAGATGCATTAAGGATTTGTGCATTAAAACATCCATGAGAGTTGAGAAACGTTCTAACCAACGAGGGCAATATTTGCGAACAAGTAATAGACGCGTTAGAACGCGGCGCCAGGATAAGTGGTGTGCGGGACTTCTGATCCTCTACAGACCAAGTTTATAACTACCGTGTCGCTCAATCAAATAAATATGTGTATGAATGTTTGAACAATGCAGATTTGAGAGATCATACGTGTGAATGGATTCTGTTGTTCGCTGAAAGTGCGGAGAGTTCCACGACATTTCCATTCCTTCTGTTTGCAATGCAGCAAAAAATTGACATTCGTGTTTTCTCATTCGAAGGCTTGTTTCTTGCAGAACGACAAAAAATCATCAAGTCTCTGAGCGACGAGTGTGAACATACCTGTTAAGATTTTTACGAAACGTATTTATTCCGAATCGATGAAAAACACTATGACAACATCTTTTCCTCAAAAATCTATAAACAGGAGACCCTTTTTCGAAACAACGTCGAGACGACGATGCCAGAGGCATAATCGATCTACCAATCGAGTTCTAATTGCATCGTTCCTGTTCAAAAACTCCGTTCTCATCAGTTAAGTCTTGAAGAGTTTTCTCAGCGCAACAGATCAAGAAAAATATGTGTTTTGAGAAATTTCCCATTGACAGGACATCGCGCATCAATTTTTGGAGTTCTTGACGCGATTTTAAGAAAACTTGTTCTTAAGAAACAAAAATTGCAATCTCCGGACCTCGAGGAGATTCGCCTGCATCCTTTTTTCTTCGACGTCATTGTAAAAACCCTCCCAACACCCAGAGACTTTTTTATCTTCTCGAAACCACTGGCAGATTTATCGTTATAGAAACATTCGTTGGATCCCATGATAACGTCGCTTTTGCATATTATTCCACGTATTATTCCGCAGGACCATTTATTCAAGGTTAATTTAAGATGGAGTGAAGTTTTCATATTATTAACAACGCCGGATAAGCCAACTGTTTTTCAATTCGTGTTTTTACGTCTTACCTCTGTAAGATATATGTACGTAATCGTAAGTTATGTGTCGATAACGAAGAGCACATTTTAAAGATACGTTAAAGATAGCCGAGAGTCCACTATCGTGACTTCGCTAATATCAAGAATTCTCAGGACTACTATCTATAGATATTTGTATATATAGTGCAGTCAAAGGAATTTCGCCACGAAGCTGTTATCTAATGTATATCTGAGCTACCGATATGATCTTTTACAAATCTTCTTATAAAACACGTTTCCATGGAAGGAGGAGCTCCGCGAGATCAACGAATGTGGCTTGTAAGTGTTCTCGTATGGACGTAGGAAAATCTACAGCTTTCGTAATAAATGAAAAATACAAAACCTTGTTCCTTCAATTAACTGCAATACTTGTACGCGAGTGTTGGCGTTCACGAGGATTTCTTATCGATAATGTTGTGCGAGTGACACACAGGGTGAGAGCTCCATTGTTTTCCATTGTTTCACGAGAGGTTCCTGAGAGCAGGTGAGAAAGGAGGGAAAACAGTGGATAAGGGGTTGGAGGAATGATAATGAGGACGAAGCAGTGCAACACCATGAGGCCCCATAAAACAAAAAACAGTCGATCGACCTCGATACGAAAATTGACAGAAAATTTTCAATTTTTTTTTTTCGCAATTTGCACGATCTTTGAGGAGAAAATTTAATGGATCGTAATTGTGGAGCAACTAACGCAACCGGAATTGATGGGATTCCGCATTTTAGATTGCGGTCTGCGCGAACGACTCGCTATACTTTTGTGATTCATGATAATTTTTTTCTTTCTTGTAATTATCACGATCTGAATAATTCAGTAATGAACTCGTGATTCGTTATTAAATATCAGTCGATAAAGAAAAAAAATGATTCCACTGTCGCGTAACAATAGAAACAGCTCTATCAAGCGTTCGTATCTGTTTACACATTGGCCTCTTTTTTCTATCTCTGAACTCTCGGAAGGCATCGATGACGCCGCGCACGTTGCTATTACGCCAACATGCGGCATGTATCGGAAAAAAGCGATGAATTATGAGCGGCGTGATCGTCCCGCGTATCCATTTGCGTATGAGCTTTATCAATGGGCTAACGGTAAATAGAAAAGTTTACGCCACTCCGAAGCTCGAGAATGAAAGAGAAAGATAAATGTATTGGCGCGAGTCACCAGTGAAAACTCTCGGCGTTTTAAATTCGATGGAAATCGCGATATAAAGTCATTGATTGCGGGTGACGACGTTCTCGCCAGAGGTTAATGTCCTCCTTCCGAGCTGAGAACGCACCGCAACTATAGTCACGGATCTTCCTATGAATGTAATCGAAATCTCATTTTATTGAAAATCTCCCACACATAAGAACAAAGACGAACATTGAAAAGGCGTCAACTCTTTGATACGCGGCATGAAACTTGAGCCTTTTTCGTCCTCTGACACTGAAAAGGCTCACTGACTTCGTATAGGGAAATAAAAGTCTCTATCTATGCACGTCAAAACGTCGATTGATAGTACAAATACTTTCTAATAAATGCATATACATGCTATTCAGCCTCTGTGTATACTTATACCTTAAGGTATACGTGGGTGGGTCATTGGTATATACTTGTGGTTTTTATAGATTCTAATGTTCATACATACTGACTTAACAAAAACAAGTTCCCAACCACGATTCGTACACGTTTGAGCTGTCTTGTTATTGATACATCGCTGCAGCAGTTTTTAGCATTTTTTTCTAACACGTAGACCAAAGCACCTTTGTAATACGAAGTCTGAATATTTAAGTTTCCTGCTGATTCTTCCCAGCTCCTGAGTGTTTGTAACTCGGATAGTAATCACAGAAATATTAAAAATTGGCAAAACCTCCCACTTGCGAGATTAAGGTCAGAGCTCTGGACAATCGCTCGGCCTCTTTCGATCCGGGACCGTCAGCTGATCGATTTCGCGCATACGTTTTCCTAGCAAAAATCCGGCCAGTCTCTCGTGAAAATGGAAACGTCGAGTAAATATTTACGATAAGTGTAACCATCGGAAGAGCCTTTTTTGACTGAAAAAGAATTGTAGAATTTGTTGCATTTGCAACAAATGCGAAACGAAATATTGAATTTCATTGACTGAAAAAGAATTGTAGAATTTGTTGCATTTGCAACAAATGCGAAACGAAATATTGAATTTCATTGATTTAAATAAAGAAAATTCCCACAACCTATAGTGGCTAATCGACCATATGTATCGATTTTTTCCTTTCTTGTTTAGTGAGGCGATACTCGACTGGACAGACGTTGGAAAAAATCAATCTCTTGCTCACTGAAATCTATCGAATAGTTTTCGCTCTGCCATGCAACCGATCGACTTTCTTAAACACTTCGCGGTTGGTGGACACGAAACCCTCCAGGGTTTATCGTACGATCCAGCGACTATGAAAAATTCGGAAGGGACCAAAATAATTGAGGAATGCAGAGATTTCCCAAGTCTCGTTATTCGCTGGCACGTTTTTCTGGCGTCAGAAATAATTTTGTCGTGAATTTTTTGGAGTAATAATGCAGAATGGAACTTTTCAAGGAGAAGTGAGGAAAAAGGATGAATGCCCGACGAGATTTATCAATGATTCGCACTAATCATCAAGTTGCATTGAACCCTCATGGCCGAATAGCGAGACGTACACACGCCGCACACACGGAAATCCGAGATTAGCAATCGATTTAGAAGCTGCAGGGCGGAAGTACTCGAGTCTATTTTCGTGTGGGTGAAATGGTTGCTTCTGTCGTAGTTGTCGTGGAACAGGAAAAACACGAGAGCTCGTACTCAGGCTCGAGGATCCCGTGTCAGCACACACTTTCTTGTAAAAATAAACAAATTGAAGAAGAAAAAAGAGAAAAAAATCAATGCAAAAAAAATAGACGAAGCGGTTGGCGCTTTCAGATGAAGGCTAGATTAGATCTCGATCTCTCCACACATTGCGCACACGCCACTTGGATTATCGACGATTATCTATACCGCGAGGGTTTATATAGAGGCTAATCGTCTATGTTTCTTGGTAATAGCACTTCTGGCTTCTATATGCGCTACTGCTGCTATTACGAGCTGCATGAAAGAGATACGTTACGAGAACCTTCGAGTAATAAACTGCTTCCGGTTGCACTTTGTATTAATAGAGCGAACGGAGCGCCAAATTATATTTCGGACCCCAAACATCGCGAATTTGGGTCCAAATACAAAAAATAACTGATTCCCAAAGTTTCGATGCGTTCAGCGCTGGACCGAGTTCGAAAATATGAAGAAAACTCATCGAATCACAATTCGATCCATTCACGGTCCTTTGGATAGCCAGAGCAACCGAAAAAGGATGCTGGACAACTATAATGAAAAAAAAAGACTCAGTCGACGTGATGAGGAGACAGGCACCAAAGCGGCGTCATCTCCGGGTACTGGTTATAATTGTGCGGCGAAATTTTCCACTCTCGCGGCAGAGTATTAACAGAGAGACAGGGAAGGAGAGAAAGAGAGTAAGGACCATCGTTGCACAAGGTACGCGGGAGACGAGTGGAATGCGTCAGGCAAACACGAGCCCGGACGCAAACAGAAGGAGGCTACACACGAGCAGAGTAAAGGAGCACGTTAGAAGCAGCAATAGCATCAGAAGCTGAATGTCCTCCGCGTGTACTCTCTTTCTCTTCAACGTCTCTTTTCCTTCGCCTCTCTTTTTATCTCCCTTTAACTTTATCCGCTTCGAGGAGAGGATTCTTTACGACAAAGCATCAGCGACAACATCAAAACGCGGTGCAATCCTCGAGTCCTTCTCCTTCTGAGGATTCTTCCCGTACGTCGTCCGCTTTGTCGTCTGAGGAGACGCAAGAGCATGTGGAGTATAAAGCGAAGGAGAAAGACTCATCCGAGATCTTTCTCTGTCGCACATCATCTCCGCGCTATACAGTCCCACGAACTCGCTGGTACAAACCCATCATATGACAACGTCGACGAAGACACGGAGCCCGCGGTTAAAAGTGTTTGCACAGGGCGACGCGACGAGTCCTCTTTTTCGTGTCGCTCCGGCCTTTTTTCCTTCATTCTCCTTCGTGTTACGGCCGCGATAACCGCCATCTTTCACTCCACCTGTACCAACTTTCTTTCCCTCCTCTCTCGCGAGGCTGTGCATATAAAAACCACATGCGAGCTGCACTCCTGCGTTTAGGGCACCCCAATCTTCGCCATGGGACGATCCAACAAACCGGAAGTCAACCAGACAATCTCGGCAAGTCACATCCCCTTCTGGAAATTTTACACCTGCACCAAATTTGCACTCTGCAATTTGGCAAATATATAGTCATCAAGTCTGAATGCTTTATGCTGATAGAGAATTTTTTTCAACGCATGTGCGTGGCAAATTAACTTGACATTTTGCTCGACTTATCGATTTTCTGGTCCCAATGACTTTGAAAAATGTGCATTCCATCGCTTTTTAGGCAGCATTCAGATTTATCGTGACGATGAATTCGCTTAATCAAATGAAAAACATTACGACAATTTTGAATTTTCTATCAATTCGTGAAAATTACTGCAACTTTTGTTCTTTTAGAAATCGCAACGCCAGCAGCCACCGATCTCTTTGTTCGGGGTTATCTGCACATTGGTAATTCGCATTCCTTATTTATTTCAATTTTCGACACATTCATGAAGCGTGATCCGTGAGAAAAGTGACCGAAAGCTTTTTTTGCAGTAGAGATTTTTATTTTAATTTTGATCGTTTTAAAAAAACTTTACGTCTGGACGATAAATTTTTCAAATTCATAAATCAATAATGTTTTTTTCTTTTCATTTGCTGCATTTCAAAAATTTTTGCAAAACTGAAAAAAAAACTTTTAATCGAAATTGTGACAATCTGCTCTGCTCAGACCCACGTTGATTCACTGAAAACATCGGGCAGACAAGAAGGTACTTCAACCGACTTATATATAGGTTAGTCGTTTCCTCGCGTTTAGCGTTTCCGGCGATCCGATGCGTCCTCTTACCGCCTTTGCCTCTCTTCCCCGTGCGATACTCTCCGATCGACATTCCATTCTTTTACTTTCGATAAAAGAAAAAAGCATAAGCTCACGTTTATTTACCGTTCGCGCAGCAGATATGAACAGGCACGACTCATGCCGCCGCGACGCGCGTCGCAATCATCGCGCCAACAATAAAGGATTAATCCCATCGACTATATTCGATAAAACAAACGTTGTCCTCAGCGTCACCGCGCTCTCTCAAGCCCCGGCCGCTTCCCTCACCGTCTTGCTCATCGCGTCTCATGCCATTCGTCTTTCATCGACCACTCACTGTCTTGCCGCCTTGATGTCATGCAATATTTATTTGTTATTTGGTCATGGATTTGGAACGTCGATGCTATCAAAATGTCGTTTTTTGAATCTACAAACAAAATCAGTCGGCGCAACAATAAAATATTTTATCAACTCCAATCTTTTTATTCCGTTGTCAAACGTTCTGGAAAGATTATTCCAAATTTATAATCCACAATGAGCGGCGTATAAAAGCTCGTCATAAATTTCCACTTTGTTTCGATTTCACTTCCAAAAACTTCTCCCAGCTTGGCCTAGACCCTTAAAAAGGGAACCTGCAATTTTTTAATCCACTCGACTCTATTTTGATGGTTATTGCCGATCACCATTGAGGGAAAGTGATCACCAAAACAATTGAAAATTAATCAACCAACTTCTGTGGGAGCGGAAATTCTTTGAATGACGTTTCATGTCGTTGACATCGTTGTTACAAATTTTTCTCACTATCCATTTTTGAAATCAATTATTTCAATTTCACGAACGTTCCCTCGCAAGTTTGTTGAGATTCGCAGTTTACCGGGTACGAGAAAGATTCGAAATAGGTGTGGAATCCGGAAAGTTCTTGTATGCGAGGCACGAATTCTCGCGATGCTTATCTGATGCTTGAAACTGCACAGAGGAATTCTTTTTTTTCTTTCCGGAAAAGCATTATCTGTGCATTCAGCCGAAGGGTGGTCGAGAATTTGCGAATAAACTCAACACACTACACACACACACTGACCCACGTACAGGTGAGTCACGTTTTTGGCGCCATCGAGTCGCACACCGTGTACCTTCGTTTTACTATCGCTTGAAATCCGCGAATGATCTCGCGGTCTTGCGTGTAGTCAGTCAATACGGACGTCGATGACCGAATATATTCTTGGGAACCCCCAGATTTATCACAAACATTGGTAATGCGTTTTGTCTTTATGATCGTGAAGAAAAAAAATGCCGAATGGCAAGAAAATATTAATTTATTCATTTGAAAATCCAATCAACGTCAACAACTAATTAACAAAATTTATCGATCGTTCAGCATTCGTTTCTTCTTTTGAGCGCACGGCTCTCGCGTTCGAAATTCTTGCGCACGCGAATTCTATACGAACATGATTTTTTTTCTCTCTCGTTCCCTCACCACGGGGGGATATATATCGCACTCGCGCGATGTCCGCATTTCTGGTTGGCGCCGTGTGGACGTCGCGCCGCAGTCGCGGAGTAAACACGGACGAGAGTCAATAAGTCATAAAATCCCAACACCTCTCTCGTCGTGTGTCCGCGAGAGTTTCGCGAGGGCGCGCTAGAGCCCACGGATTCGCAGCATCGGCCTCTCCCGCGCGAATTTTCACACGAATATACACGCGAGAAGAACAAAGACCCGCTTGTAAATCTGTGCCAAAATCTCACTCGATATATACAGATTTCTACTGTACGTGTTCCATTCATTGTACCGTCCAAAGTTACGACGAGGCAAAATCAATAAACAGCCCACAGCATCATCGATGCTTCTGCCGATTCGTTATTTCGAAAACTTAATCGTTTCTATAATTTCCAAACTCCCTAAGAAGTAGAATAGACCTGGTTTCTGAATTTTAGAACCCCGTAAAATAAAAACTGCGAGGCAGCAGGTTGTCGGACACTATGAAAGGAACGGATGCAGTAAATTTATAAATTATTAGATATGAATGACAGTTTTCAACGTCTGACTCTTAAAGGGACTTTTTTCCTTCGAAAACTATTGTTCTTTATTGCTCACAATTTAGGTGGTCCACGCGGAAGGCACGCGAAGAGGATTGTTCCGGTGTTCAAGCCAGTGGATTGAATAAGAAGGTGAGAAAAAAACGATCGGTCATGAGGATTAATTCTGGTAGCTTTCTGGTGAGTTTGCTTACCAAAGAGAGCTGGACCACACGTGCGGAAAAAGGTCAATGTAGAACCAAAAAAAAAAAAAAAGAAAGACTAAATTGGCCGCGATATCGAGGAGCGAAAAATGCACGTTTTTCCTCGCTTCTCCCGAGCTCAATTATGTGCGATGTATATTTTTTTAACTAAGTCCTTTCAAAGAACTAGGAACTGGGAGCTTAAGGTTGGCTCGCAAGGGCGAGAAGAAAAAGCAAACTCACGATGAGTTCCTACACGAGCTCAAGATGTGTGAACGGTGTTCAACGTCATCGGCGGCAAACCCCTTAATTCTCAATGACTTAGTTACACCACCCACTGCCACAGCAAAGGGAAAAACTCGAAGCCTCTCCATCACACCTTCTCGTCGAGGCTTTCTTCCGTTCACACGAACCTTCAGGGGTGCAACAAGTGTCGATGATCCAACACACTTCACCACTAAGAGGAAACGTTGGAAAATATGCGAAAGTTATTTAGACACAAATTTCACATGTCTAAATGATTTGTTTTGTTTTGTTGACCATTTACGACGAATGTTTTTGCGATTTCAATTAATCGGTCCAAGGCATCACGGAATTTATCGATCGTTTAAAATCCATGCTGGTTTACGAGATGAAGAAAAAGGACAGAAATCCGGTGAATGTTTGCACCAGCATGAACCCATTTCAGCTTGTCCTATGACCTCGAAACAATGAGTTCAAGAATATTCGTACAGACACACAGTCAACGAGAAGAGGGATGCTAAAGAGATCTTTTATCTTTGACAAACGATGGTGTATTTCACGCAAATTTGCAATTTAAATAGAAAATCATCTCTTCTGCGAGAAATTAATTCTCTCTCATTTCCAATTTTGATTTATTGATGCCATGCTCCGAAGAGCAGCAGAAAGAAAGAAACGAATGTAACGCTTACATCAACGGGCAACAACAATAATCTCTTTTTGGGCACGATAACTCATAGCTATCTCACCAGATGTCTATGTGTGTGCGTGTGTGTCTAGCAACGCGTCTCGGAGGATGAGAGTTTGCCGGAAAAGTCTGCAAAATAGTACAAGCATGGCAACAAAAGCGTGTGTACGAATATACGGTGCTGCCTGAACACGGTTTCTCGGCACATTTATCGAGCGTAGCTGCTTTACCTTTAAGCTAGTCGCGCGACCGCAAAAGCAATGCACGAATAAAATCCGCTCCCTTCGATCTATTTCTTTTCATCGCAGCATCGTGGATGTATTTATGGTATGAGCGAAATCTGAAGTGGAATATCAGAGAGAGCAAAGGAGCGAGAGAGTGAGAGAGAGTAACGAATACATACCTTGGTACATAGGGAAACTTAGGTATATAGGAAAATATGATATGATCAAGTAGCGTGTTTCGTTGGAATTGGTATCAGTGAGGAGGATCGTTGTTGGGGTAACTCTGTGCTTTCCGCTGTCGTTGCGGTAGTCAGTAGAGAGTTATAAAATTCGTCGAATGTGGAGTACATGAGCCGTGTCGGGGATGAACAACACATTAGTCAAAGGCAGAGTTTACGCTGCTGTACAGCGAGCAAGATTTTTGGGTGGAGGACGCAGAAAGATTTGGAGCTGCGTTCGAGTGGGTGGTTGAAAAATGCCAATAGCTCTATCGCACACTTCCGTATACATGTCCAAGTTGCGCGCGTATATATTTTCAAGCTGTATTATGTCTGCGTGTGTATAAGAATAGCTAACAAAGCAGGGGTCGTAACCCGAGCGTTTGAAAAGCTAAGCTGCGTGCGGATTATGCCCTTTTGTTTGCGAGAGGAAAATGTGTGTGTGTATAACGGATTGAGCAACGAACGGAGCTATCACTGGCGGAATCCGGCAGGTCCACGGACGGGGGAATAGCGGGGCGGTATTTGTGAGCCGTCTGCCAATTTGTTTCAACCTTTGACAAATGCATTGCACAGCGAGAGGGAGAAACGGAGTAGGAATGGCGTGGGACCGAGAAAGAGGAAGAAAGCCGCTGCTGGGACCGAGGCAAGTAGTTCGACAAACTCGTCTGACCGAAACCGGAGGAGAGGGAGCTGAACAGAAGAGAGCGAGAGAGCAAGTGCGGAGAATAACGAAACGAGGAAAAATAGAGTGCCACAGATCGCGAGAACTCGCTTCTACGCGCGGAGTAGGAAAAGGTCGTTGATAGTGGAGAACACAAGTCTGTTTGCTTTCACACTACCAGAAGCTAACTCCTCCATTTGCTTTCGCTACAATCAGAGAACACGCTTCTTCCAATCTTAGTATTGGTGCTAGCTACCTTTACGAATACAATGGAATCACGTTCAGCACACAGTCATGGAATGGAAAGGACTCGAAGCATGGAGCCAACTCACGTCAGTTGCGTCCTTTCGTTTGGCAGCAATCCATTTTTAATACATGCACAAATTCCGAAGCTCTGTGTGCAAACATGAGGTACAGGTTATCGCAGTATTCGTTCGGAATGGCAAGGACGGGGTTGGTATTACGAAGGCGGCAGTGCAGAAATACCACTGGGACATCGGTGGAGTACGTCAACATGCCGAGAGTACTACGAAATGATACATAGATATTCGCATATGCAAAGGGAAACAAGAAGGAAACTGTGTACGAAGAGAAAGAGAGAGTGAGAAGCAGCGGGCGTATCTACATCGTGGACGGATAGTAGAATCAAGAGAGACGATGAGGTGGACGGCCGGTGATGGTGGAGAGCACATACACGACCCTACCACCACCAACTCACCCCCTATCGACTCTGATTTGGGTTACTAAACTGTAAACAAATTCTGAGACGTTTTTTTTTGTGTTTTCATCGATTATCGATCCGGTCGACCCGGGTGCAGGGACCTCCGGCACAAGACGAACAACCCCGACGTTAAATAGAGACAGCGACCCCTATAACCCCTCGTGCTTATAGCGGCGGTCGGGCTAACTGTGGCACATCGCTTCCGCGAATAATGTGTGCTATGTAGTTTTATTTTTTTTTTTTCATTTTTCATTCTTTATCGACCGAAATGTGTTTCTCTACTTAACTCATCACTGAGAGTGAAAAAGATAGGCTCATCGTACTACTTTCTCCAATGCCCTATTCATACAATTTTTCAACAGCCCCCTGTGCATGGGAAATTGATTTTTCGAAATTTTTCTTCGTCGTAACGACATTCTATAAAGTTTGAACATTTATGCCCGTAACTGTCGACGATTTTACTGAACAGCTTCCATTCTTTTCGCATTCGTTTTCTTACGAACACTCATCTTCGGTTTTTCATATTGCAACTGCCGAGGCATCAACTTCTGTCGAACAACCTTTCCCACCGTCTCGTACACTCTCCCGACGAATGTCGCAGACAAAATTCAAACGCCCACGACGTACGCACAAGCCACGGAGGATCCCGCTACCACGAGAAGTCACCCAACGGGATTTTTCTCCCAGAGTCCCCATCGCGATCTCCAATAAGTACAAAACGTATGTATCCACGTCTATGTATTGACGCGTATTTATATAAATACAAGAGTATGTACGCTTGAACGTATAACGTAGAAGCAAACGTTTGCGCGTCGTTTTCGTGTCTCTCGTCCCAAGGCTAACAGCGATAAATATAAATTCGATTCGCGATAAATATAAAAATGCAAATTAGCCGCAGCGGGCTCCACCGCGAAGAGTCCTCGTAAAGCCGCGCCTAGCAGAGGACTTGCCCAGGAGAGAGAATATAAGAGAGTGAGAAAAAGAACGGTGGCCACCACGAATGTCCGTCTCTCTCGAGGGTGAAAAGGGAAAAGATCGTCCCAACGTTTCTGAAAGGGCGATTCAACCTGCACGATGTATTCCAAAACCCAAGTGCCGAGCGACCACCACTTTTTAACTGTCGTACTTTCCTCTCTTTTTTTTCATTATCCCAGTTTGTTCTCTTTTATACTTCGCACATACTTTGCTTTAAAACGATAAACAGGTTATAAATTTCGAAGATCATCGAGCCCCTTCAGAGCGAAGCTTCATCGCCGAGAGCTCAACATTTACGATGTACTGCCAAAGGGCTCGGTAACACGTCACGTTGAATCTTCAAGCTGTGATAACCAAAGTGTAAGTTTACAGGGAACTGAGCTTTTATGAGGTCTTCCGAAGATTTCTCCGGAATCTCTACGTTTGTGACTTTTTGTATATTCAATTTTTTCGATGTATTAATCAAAATTGATGAGATCGACGTTTTTTTTTTTGAGCAGTCGATCGTGGCAGTAAATTTTTTGCCTCGGATGGTCAGTGGCCGATCTGTACGAATGTCATTGAGCTCAGAAGAAAAGGGATCAATAGAAAAGAGGTTTGACAGTATTTGCAGGAGTTGGGGTTGTAGGAATGAAGGAATGAGCGTTTGAAGGAGTCAGAGGACAACTCATCGCGTGCTGTTTGGTGACAGGACGTTTATTTGGTGCATGTATATTCCGGCGGACTGTAAACGTCTGCATCGTCCACTAAACCCGGATTTCACGAGTCGTTTTGCCAGGATTAACGTTTCGGTTCCGGTGGTAGAAATCGTCGGTAAATTCAGTTGCCATTGTCATGATTCATCGTAAGTCTGCTTACCAAAAAGGATTCGAGAGAATTGAGTGACCAAAGGCGCACGCGATGGAAATGTTTGCTAAACAAATCTTTCGTACAAGCTCCGCTGAGCGTTTTGGAGTAAAAGATTCAACGCTCGACCGTCGTTTTTATAATTTTCCTGACATTTCTCCAAAGATTATCCCAATTCTTTCCGGACTGAATCGCACTATTGATGAGGGGAGAAAAATGACACGAACGATCGGAAGTTGAGGCTGAGAAACGGACGCTCGCGTCCGGATAATCTTCGATACAATTCCCGCGGTCGAAGAAAAATGTAATTTGCTACGTTCGTGTACAGTCGGATTTTCAATCGCCTGCTCCTGTATTTATTTCCAACCGATGACAAGTCATCGAGTCCAAAGAGATACATACTTTGGATCACAGGTTACCAAATGTATTTTGGAAGTAAAAAAAAGAATTTCTTTCGACCTCCCAGTAGCCAACAGCTAAAATGCGTGTCCGCCTCCGAACCATCCATAAAATAACTCAAAAGCTGTGTGAGGTTGAAAAATCGTATATGCAGCTATCGAGTCGCTCCCTGCAAGTTCCTGGGGCCAAGTCGCCGAATAAACCCTGAAGGGCCCATTACGAGACTAACAAGCTTCGACGCGACGAATTTATGCGCCCACCGCCGGCTGTTTTAACGCTTTTTTGCTTCTGCATTGAATAAGTTGGGGCTCGCTTGATCCCTGAGAAAAATGTGCATTCGGGGCTGGCACCCGTTCTCCACTTGCACTAAACACACTCCGACAATGGCGGGGCGGTTCCGGTAGCCATCAACCGGTATAGTTCACGTGCGGCACACACGCACACCCACACGTCCTTCTCTCTCGTTTGACTTCCAAGTGACGGCTCTAAATGGCAGCCTGGCAGCTCGACTTTGTAATAAACGCTGGAGGCCAAACAAATTTAACGAAACATAAAAAACAAATATAAAAGGCCGAACGGAAAACCTGCAAGCCTGCGACTGCGGAGAAATGATTAGCAACATAAATTCACTAATTTAGGCACTGGACCTACATTTTTCCTCCTTAACAATGAACCTTGCAGGAGGTTTCCATCACGAACGTATTTTCTGTAGCCTGCGTCCAATTCAATCGATAATCTCGATTTTTTCGATCCAATTGACACAGAGCCGAATCACAGCCTAAGCTGACACGCATTGTACGGTTCTTAGAATTGTGTTAGGCTTCTAGCTCGATCACAGGCAAAGAGTCTTTCGCGAAGTTGGAATAAGTGCAGCCAACATTGGCGTAAATCGCGTGAAATTTTTCAGGGGGCGAGGAGAGATTGGTAAGGACACCTATATGCATATCCTTATTATATGAACAGGGAAGTGAGTGGAGACTCGGTGGAGACTCGTAGAAGCTACCGAACGATAAATCCACCCGATGAAACCCGCTGGCGCGAGGCCGAGTGTAATGCGGCGTGTGCTTGTATACGATGTATATAGACGCCAGGAGGAAGGAATTGCGAAAGGGTGCGGAGAAGAAGAGAAGGCTGGCAAAATATACGTAGGTAAAGGGGTAAGGGAAAGGAATAAGGCGAGTAAATAAGTGAGTGCACGAACGACTCTTTCGCTGCTTCTGCATGCGCTGTAGCTACTTCTTCGCTTACTCTCTCCTCCCTTATTCTCTCTCTCTCTCTCACTCTCTCTCTCTCTCTCTCTTTCTTCTCTTTCTACACATACCTACTACTCTCTCAGTACGAGCCAAAGCAATTTGTGGCACGCGAGGTTTTGCTCCGGCCCCGGGGCCCTTCGCCACGCGCCGTAACACGTTGCTTCACATCGTTCTCTCGCTCTTTCTCCTTCTCTCTCTGTCTCTCTTTCTCCTCTCTTTCACTCACTCACTCTGCTCCCACGTATTATCCACCTTCGCTCTACATTTGCAGTCATATGAAGATTGTCCAACAAAAAGATTCAAAGCGCAGTAAAAGAAGGGTGCTGGTTACAAAATTGTGAAGACCGACCAGCCCTGTTGGGTGTTCATTTTTGCTCTGTACTATAATCTTTCGGTACTGAAAAAATAACGGAATAAATCGATACACCAAGCCACAGAGAGACAGAGAGAGAGAGAGAGAGAGAGAGAGAGAGACAGGGATGACAACTCTGGGGTAGAAGTAGGTGAAAGAAAGCCAGGTGTATCGATTCCATGGAGGGCTAACAGAGGCGTTTTTTTTTCATAAATTGCTACCATCGGGTGACTCGTGAGTTTAAGGGTTCTCAACATGTCTGCCATTATTTGCCTATGTATCTACATATTTAGAGACGTCTGCGAACCATCCCTCAAATTAGTGAAGCGTACTTTTGGTGGGGCTTAAGATTCGAACGATATTTCGTTGCCTCAGGCACGAATGCGTCACTTGCCTGTTCACTCGCAAGACGCATAAGGGCAGTTGGAGATCGAAGCGCAACATCCCGACGCGTCAATAAGTAAAATGAAACGAAAAAGAATTCACAGCAGGCTCCAGAAGGGACGTCACCGGAGATTTTGTTTAGGGATCGTGCGCAGCTAGAACATCCAACCTCATCGATTATTCGCATATTATTCGCAGCTTGTCCGTAGGTATGAGCATACGTGAACATGCCACTCGTTAGGGTCTGAAGCACGTACGCGGTCGCTGCTCAGTTTTTTATTCTACAATTCGTAGAACCGTGTAATGCGGACGAAGGCTTGATGGTTCTTTGCCCTCGTTGGATTAACCCCCAAGTTAGACGAAACAGTCCTCCCCCTTTTGTCCTTTCCCAACCGAATTCAATCGGAACACATTTCTCGTGTTCAAACGTCGGGCCTTCCGTGCCGCCGGCTTGTTCCTCGTGGAATCCGCGAATCGAAGAGTATTGAAAATTTTATCAACGCACTCCGCGGTAAGGCGAACATTCGTTGCTCTCCCAATTTACAAAAAATCGGGAAGCAACTGAATCGGTCGAACGAATGCAACATGAAGAACTGGTCCACGTATCCGACCATTTGAGTTTGGAAGTCCGCTGCTGGTCACTGTAGATAGCGATGAATTTAATTGTTTCTGGTCTGGCAATTCTCTATGGCGAACGAGAGAAGGCGCGAGAAAGATCGACTGAACAGTATGGCCAACGAAGCATCAGTTTATTTCGACTGTATTCACCATAGACTCGGGAGAGAAACCACGATTCTCTTTTGTTTGAAATAAAATCGAAATTTCCAAATTCAGTGCCCGATCCAACGTCATCAGGGTCGATGAACGCCGGACAGAGTGACTTTACGTACTCAAGTTTCGGCGTTGGGAACTTACGACGATTTTGATAGTTAAGAAAACATTGACTTTTACACTCGAGGCTATTGCGATCTCTTTTTTTTTATTGCCTCTTATTCAGTCATCGCTCATTGAACGATGATAAAAAAAAAAATTACCAACTGATTGATTCCACACAAAAATTCGTTCTTCACATCTTGAGTTTTATTTTCGAATTCCATTAAAAAATTGGTGAACAAATAACGAACGAATCGCAAGAAAACGTTGAGAGTATGTTTGGAGTATGGGAAATGTAATTTTCAGTCAAATTGAATTAACGCATGAGAGTGTAAAAACGCTGTGTAGAGAGAAGGAGAACGAGGATCATAGCTCCAGGCAGAGAGAAACGTGCCAAGTGCACTCAGAATTATCGTACCCCGAGGACTCGAGTTGACCATATCCATATCTATATACCAACCTGAATATGTATAACCTTCGCGAGATCCATATCCACTTATATTATTATTGAACTCTGCAATGATTTAACGTTGATTGAGTGTCTCCGAATATGGCTTGCCCAGTGCCTCGAGGGAAATAGCACTGGTGAACCAATATTGCATCTCTTCAGTAATGCGACCTACTTACTGCAGTGCGAGTAACGCAGCTCCAACATATTGTTCGCAGTATGCTGTCATTTTCGACTAAATATGTCTCATCGTTTTCGATCACGTGTTACAGTACTTGAAGCAAAAAAAACCTGCAAAATCAATTTTCAGAGCTAAATCGTTTCGTCGATACTGGAATCTCGCGATCTACTAAAATTTCCGAAATCAGTTAACAGTTGGGGTCGTAAGTTTTTCTCTATGAACGATCGACCCTGAATTCGAGACTCGAGGAGTTCTGAGGTCACTGGTTACGAATCTAAATACGACATTGGAAAATTCTATAAAACTCTTCGGAGTGTAATGAGTTTGCGAAAAAATTGCTAATCCGATCTTTATAGGGAACAATTGAGAAGAAAATATTTTTTATCGTGAAAAAGGATGAAATGCGAGTGTTTAGGAAATTATCGGTTATGTGTCTATGCATTTACGAATGTCCCAGAGACCGTTTAGAATCAGAAATTCCAGGAATTGAAATTGCAGTTCAACTCCAGAAAAAAAACCTGCATGAATTAGTTGGTCAAAGTGAATATTTAGCATGGCCGAAAGGACTAAATGGAAAAAGTTTGTCGTTGAGGGAAATAAAGTCGGTTTCGACAGGAATATTAAATATTCAGACAGTAGGTGTTCTGCAGGTACTTGACCAGCTCGATTCTCCGGATCCTTCACCTTCTCTCGTCGACTCCCCAGGGCCAAAGATACTCTATTAACTGGCCGAACGAAATCTTGGCTTCTTCTTGTACCATAAGAACGGTCATTATTTAACACAAGCAAAACTCAATCGGGGAAGCCCAAAAGAAGCTGCGTGCCTTTTTCACGAACGTTGTGATTACCGGCAACTTAATCCACGATATAATAGAGACGTTGGAGTTGAGAATATATATGGATATGAATCGAGTGCTACGAAGTAAAAAGGCATGATCGAAAGCACGAAATCGTGTGAGTTACGACTTGGTGTTTATGAAGAATGGTTGCGAGGGCAAAAGATCGAGAACTCCAGCGGGTTTCAACCCTGTCGGGATTCTGGGAGCCGGGTGGGCTCCCGCGAATCTCGGCCTAATTACTATATATAAAATACCGAAAACCGCGCCAGTTACGCCCTGATAATAAGAAGGATTCTAGGGCTATTAAGAAGAGGCCACAGATAACGCGAATACTTGGCGCCTCTGAAAAATCCATCGGCCATTCTTCTCGATCCAGCATCATCCGGTTATCTCGCTCCATTAATTTAATAGCCTATCAACGGAAAAATGTTAATCAAAGATCAAAAGCCGAACATTCTCCGATAAGATTTTTCAAAAGTTGAAAATTTGATGGAACGCCTCGATTTATTTTTTTCTCGAACAACACGCAAGTTACATTCGAAACCTCGGGCATATATTTACTTATGGTAAGCTTATTCGAGTCGGATAATTTATTGGGATGCTGGTATCAGAAACAAGCAGTGATTTTTACACTCGCGTTTGACGTTTATTTAGTGGCGTGTCGGCGCCTTTTTTCCTCACACGGTGCGAAAGAACCGAGGTCGAAAGGTCACTTGGGCGGAGAACCGATGCCGATTTCTTCGGCCCTTCGAAATCTCCTCGCTATATCTATCTCCACGTGTATTACTCTTTCTTCATCATTCTCTTGTGCAAAGCCTCGTCTTTATTCTTCTGCGTAAAAGGATATTAGTCACTGCGACTCGTCTTTTTCGTTTTCTCATTCTCGCTCATGTGTGTTTATGCACCTTTTTCTTGTATTTTTTGCGAAGCCCTTTACTCCGCCCAAAAAGTGAATCGCGGCTTGCGAATCAACGAATTTATCGTGCTGAGTTCTTCTCCAAAAAGATTTCCCTATAGTTTCGACTATTCTTATTCGGTCTTGGCGAAAATTCCATCACTAAGCATCCACAGAATATCAATTGATTGTGCAATCTTCACTTCATCCAGCGATTGGGATTGCCGAGCAGCAACGAATAAACCAGGGTTGGGTTGGTCCACGGTTGGAACTCCGAGAGGAAAGCAGCAGAATGGGAAATTCAAACGATTTTCATTCATCATCATCATTCTCTTGGGTGACAAAGAACAATTTCTGTCCAACACCCAAAGTGGTACTCTTCCAAAAGGTTGTGTTGATTGACACATTCCTTATATGACAAACCCCATAGGTCAATTGAGAACGGTTCGTCGTTGTTGTTAAAGAAAATTCCGCGCATGTCTCGTGCGTAGCCCTTCCTGCTTCTTTCTTTCTCTTTCTCTCACACACTTTTTCTTTCTATCGCTGGTGACAAGAGAAAATAGAATGAGAAGAACGGAAGAAAAAAAATGATATATCGAAGAACTATGAGGCCTTTGGACAGGGGCCGAAAAGAATATTCCACATGGGAACTTCTCGAGCGTGAGTCCGGTTCCCGTAGGGTTTACCTCTCCAACTCGGGTCTCTCTCTTCCTCTCGTCCTCTCGATCTTCCTTCGGGGAAGGCGGCCACACTTCTCAGCAGAGTTATAACTAACGGAGTGCGAGAGCCTCCTCGAAAAAAGAGGTTTCTTCACACACAGTCTCTTTTCTTTCTCTCCGTACGTGCTTCTTTTCGATCAGAGCACACGCAACCATTTCTGGGCTCTTTTACGCTCGTGTGTAAAGCTTTTGAACGTTTTGGCACCGTGGCGCGTCACACGTGAACAGTAATTTAAGGTGAAGTCAGTCTCCTGTATATGCGGTGTGTTCAAAACGTCTCTTGCCACCTACACATGCAATTTTTAATTAACGACTCTTACGAGTAATCGTCAGACATTGTCGTTCAACTCCTTGATTCGTTTACGCACGTAAAACCAATGTTGCTCGGTTCTAAATGTGTCAAATTTTCTTTACAATCAGTCAGTATCGCTTGGGAATTTTCTCGACTTAATACGAGCGTTTTCGATGTTTTCGATTTAATACGAGCAGGGAGCACATCCTGACGACCAGGTTGTCGAATTTCCACTGAAGTAACTCATGCACACTCTGAACGGAACTCTTTTTGGCATTTATGAACATTCTGTTTGATGACAGCGAAGGAACAAAAATCTAGAACTCTCGATATAACTATGTAACTCATCCCTGCTCATGAGAGTAACGAACAAGGGTGAAAGACGATTCGCTAGGAATGAAAAATAAAATCGAAAGTTGAAGAAATGAGGGTGAGAGAACGGGAAGGGACGTGGAAAAAGGAAAGAACGCCAGGGAGCAGAAAGGATATCCCGCAAAGACCTTTTAGATGGACAGACATGGAGGGGAGACGCGCAGGTAGTTGTGGCATCACAGCACGCACTGGGTTATATACGTCGGCTCACGCCGCCCCAGGCTTTGTGGGATATCTCTTCTCTTTCTACGGACATATATCCTAGCGCCGCGTTATTATTTTTAAGAGTGGTAGGATTGAATTTTTATAGGACGGCCCCAACTTTTCATTCCTGCTGGGTCAGTGGTGCTCCGACCGCAAGTTTGCGGTTCAACAGCTGGAAAGCCATTTCTCTCAAAGATGCGAATATTCCGAAGCGACCACCTCGAGGAAAAGAGAGAACGACGCATCGATGCTGTGCGGACATGAATGTTTGAACGCTTTTGGGTCACGTAACGAGAAGGGGTGGACCCGAGATCCTGTGAAAACGGTTTCAGCATATGAATGCTTTTGGTCCAACGGAGCGTAGATCCACGCATGAAATACAACCAATAAAAGCAGGTCGGATTGAAAGCGAGCACCGCTCAGCCCGATAGATCGCTTACGCACTACAATAATAAGGTAGCTCGTTCTTGGTTGAATATATGAGAAGCAAGTGCGTTGACGCGCCGACAAAAAGGGGTCGAGGCAACCCTTCGATGACATTTGATATCTATTTATATTTATCCAGGGGTCTATGTGTACATTGAACTGCCAGGGACGCTGTTTCTCAACCGAGAAAATCAACAACCCTTGCTTTAATTTTAGGGGGTCCAGTCGCCCTTACTTCCGGAAAACATTCCGCTGAACACATCGGAGCATTCTCGCTGGCAGCAGTAGACGACGCTGCTTTTCTTCACGTTATCCTCTCGAGGGATCGAACAAACATTCTACATTCCATTGTCTTCCTGCTCCAATAAACTACTCCGAGTTAATCAGAATAAGTGACCCTGACACTCCAGCCGTCGAACAAACTACCGGAAGCCTTACTTTTCCCTTTTTTATTCATGGTTTCTCTACAATGCGTTAACGTATCATATACGAAATGTGGTTGTTACGAAGATTGACGAGTCTCCTTTAATAAGCCCGTATTCAAGAATTCATGGAGTTTACTAACCGGCGGTAGGCGAGCAAGATCGAGGGGTCAGAGTTCAATCTGGAGGTCGAGGTCACTACAATCGACGAATGTAGTGGCACCACTCCCCCATCGACGGAATGTGTTGGGTCTTTGACTTCTCGTCACGCTTGTTCTTGAGTACAATCTTCACCAACTTGAAACGTTGCAGTCTGGGTGCAGGAAGATTTTGTGTCTGCTCGCCAAGGAACGAACTAACGAACGAGCGGAGCAGCACGAAATGGGTTAAAACTAAAAACGCGTACGAAGCTGAACGTAAATTGGCAAAAATGATGGAAGTCCATCATTTCACTGTATAGAATGGAAAATAATAATCTTGCGTCATTGATAAATCTGGACCAAAAAAATCATGCGAAAGTCGTAATATCGTAAAAAGTGTATCGAGAATAAATAAAAATTCATTTACATTGCCGAATGCGATAGAACGAGACACATGGGTACCGTACGAACTTTATTCCATGGCCGTTGGACGTTATTCGAAGCAGCGCAAACACATTTCTCGTATATTCACGTTAGACCATTCAACGACTCGTAAAATATGACAAGGTTGACTCTTCTATGATTTAACTTCTCTCGGACTCTCTTTTATGGAAAAACAACGGGAGGGTATGAGCAAAAAAGGTAATAATAATGTGAATTTTTGTGGGAGTCCGAATAACGGCGTTCGGAGACGGTTCGACTAATGGAGACATCAGGAAAAGGGATATACATGTGGATACAATATCGTGATTTTACGATCGCGTATATCAGTCAAGTTTTGGAGGTGAGTCCGCAGCCCCCGGGGAACCTCCAAACATACCGCGAATGAGGCCTCGCCAGTTTCACCTTTTGGTTTCCTTCGTCGATTATTTACTTCATCTCGTTGCCTCTTCTTTGTTTCTCCATATCGCATCCTTGTGTCTTTTCATTTCACTCGATGGAAGAGCAAGCGAGAAGTGTATTTGATAACGCTATAAAAGTTACTTTGAGCGACTAAGGAAGAGAAAGGCTTATGACCTACGAGCTCTTTTGCAGAAGGACGTCGAGGAACTCACGCATAGCGAGTTATTTCACCCCCGCGTATCACGAGCCACCGCCCATCACTTTTACGACTGCTCGAACAAATTTTATGTTCCCTTCAACCCTCTGCTTCCCAACGACGAACAAAACTCCTTTTCATCACTCTTGCTATTTTAGACTAAAAAATTGAAACTTTTAGCAACATTCACTGGAAAACGCAGAGTCAACGGAAAACAGTGGAAAAAATGAAGTTTCTTAAGTCAACGATAATGCACTATTTTGGTGATTGATATTGACTCATGCCAGCGAGTTCACGAACTTGCTGGCAGGAGTCAAAGGGGCAGGAAAAGGCAGGAAAATTCTGTTGATTCGAAAAATTTAGTTTTTTTTTTTAAGCAGTGAATCCCATCGCACGAAACTAAATCTTTCAATATGCAAAACTACTCGATCCAAAAAAAATCATCCAATTTTCACTAATACGAATAAAATTGAAACGTCATCAAGTGTGTATTCTCCATGTTTGTCCATGATCGATCGTTTCAGAAGAAACACACAAAAGAGAGGTTTGAAAACATTCATCATAAAAAACGGTGATCGTTTCGACTGATTCTGTATTTTACGAACGATTACATGAAATGATTTTTCCTCGTTAAGAAAATAAACATTTCGATTATCCTCGAATCGTCAAGGTGACCAATAATTTCGTTGGAAAATATAACTCGAGATGTTTTTTCCAGCGATTCAAAGGTGACAAAGTAAAAATAGGAGGAAGGCCGATAAGCGTGTGTTGGGAGCGCGAAGGTGGATGCAGGCGGTAATTGGAAATGAAGGGTAGGTTTATCGGGTTAGAATGTGTATTACGTAGAAGATGACTGGACGGATCTCGGGCGAGACAATGACTCAACGGAACGCGTGCGGTGAGAATGCTCTCGCTTGCTCTCTCTCTCTCTGTTACGTGCGTTTTCTATGTCTTTCTTGCTTTCTGGACGAGATGCTGCTCGCCGAGGATCGTGCGAGAGTCAACGGCACATGAGAGCGAATTGAGACACACGAGACGCCGGTGGTTCGTACGTGCGAGATGGCGAGACGAAGAGATAGCATTCTCGAAACAGTGCAACTGAGAGCAAAGGGAAAATGAGAAGAGAAGATAAAACCAGAAGGAGACCAGGTGATGGAGAGATTCGACCATTGTTTCGAACAACTCTCCCTCCGTTGCTCTCATTCCCGTCGTAGCGGCTGCTGCCGAGACCCGCGAAAGTGGTCTATAATTTGGCCGAGAGCGCAAGATCCACGACCGATAGCGGCATGCTGCTGGGTCCTTTATAAATATGTGTGTATATGAGTGTGTGGCATGGATCGTACTCGATTAGCCCCTGTGCCCTGTCAGCGCACAGCATTGACCTCCCCCAAAGCTGCATCCCTGTCTGCACGTAACCCTCTGATTCCTCGGCAAGATTCAATTGAGGGAGGTCATGATCTCCTGGACCATTGCCACACGCCCCTCACTCTCGAGTATAAAAAGACTCCGGACTGCGAACCCGCTCGCGACTAGCCGCGTAATTTGGTGTTGAGTTTCAGCCGATGATGCTTTTTGCAAAAGTTGTACGCTCAAGTCTAGCTCACGGTCGTGGTTTGACGGAGAACTAAAAGTTCTACCCGTATTGGTTTTATTTCAATGTAAATTCAAAAAAAATCGAATCATATAAAAAATTTATCGAATATTTCTCAAAAAATAATAATCGTGAGAGAATTTTGATGTTTCAAAAGGAAAGATTAATCTCATCGTTCACTTTTTTCGCTTCTCTTCGTGGAAAGTGTACATACGCCGACGCAATCTGGCAGCTAAGTCTTTGCCAGGATACAATCTTGCACATTCCAAAGATATAAAAAAAATTGGCTGCATGAGAATGACAATAGACCTCACAATACGCGGCGTTATATTTGTTTTAAGTAATAAAAATATATTATACGCTATACACAGAACCCAGGGGCTGCGTTCATTCATATTTTTTTTCCATTCTCTGTCGAACAAAGGCTTTCTTTGCGGTATATTATTGCATGATGGAGACCGGCGCTTCTTCCTTTACTATACGGACAACGCATACACGGACGTATACGAAAGTCTTTTCTTCTGATTCTCCGACAGCTCAGAGCGAGACAGAACGAGTGCGAGTGAGAACTCGCGTAGTTGAGAGCCCTCCTTTCGGTGATAATACGTGATATACAGCCGTTATACGATCTACGAATCCCATATAAAGCCTATAGGCAATTTGTACTCCGAATACACACGCGGTTATAATAACGTTCGGGGCTATAAATTCGTCCTGTATAGCACGACTTTGGTCAGAGTGAGGGGGACCATCTTGTGCGAAGCGCACTCTTTGCTGTTCGCCGCATCCAACAGTATAATATACAGAAACACAGTCGTAGCTAAATACAGCAATATGTATGCATATTCCCGTGTGTACGCATTCGCATCCAAGTGTGAGTCGAATTCGACCACCGTGCTGCGAGTGCGGGCTGACAAGCCATGTTTCACCAAAACATGTTTCCCATCGAAACTCTCATAAAGCAAGCTCTAGCGAAAAAGCTGATGCAAAGAACAAAAAAACGCAGCCTCAGAAGTGCCAGTACGATTTGTATTCTACTTTTTCACGGAGATCCAAATGTTCCGAAACGACATTTTCGCGCAGTCGTCCCATCATCGAGTTGGTGCAAGGTTGAAAAATTTTAAGAAAAACTTTCAATTGCAATATTGAGCACGATAAATTTATTATTACTGGGAGAAAAATCTTTCAGGGCATTTAATTACATTTGAGTGGATGTTTATTGTTTTTGATTCTTTATCAATTAACCTTGCAGACACAAATTGTAACTTTTAGGAGCGCAATTACGGGCTAGTGGCATATTGGACCGACAACTTTTGTCGCTCTAACGCAATGTCAGAAACGTGGCTGCTGGGATTTTATTTAAGGAACATTGAAAATTTAGCGGAAGGCATCTGATGAAAAAAATTGTGAAAATTGCGATTGGAAAAGCAGGAAAACCATCGACGTATTTGTTCGGCGAAAAAGGAATGTGCGGAAGGAAGAAATGGCACATTCGGATCGCTTTAATAATTTCTTCCTCTCTTATTCTCTTTTTATAGGACTGCTGAGGAGAGATTTAATTTAAAATTTCGGAAGCGCGCGTATGTGTGACGAGGAGAACGCATGGGAGAATCCCCTGTCGAGACGTCGCTATGAGGAATATTAAGGAGGCTGTGAAGAAGCTTTCGGAATGTATCTCAACGTAGGACTGATAGAAAGGATAAGGGCTCGGAGTCGTGGCCACGCGAATTCTGGCTGCTCTGTTACTTTTTCTTCGTTTTAATATACGAGAGCCAAACTTCAACGAATTGAATTTCACGGTGAATTTCTTTCTTCCATCGAGGATGCGTGGCTCGCAAAGCATCAGACCTCAACTAGACGTTTCGACGTCGCAATCCACTCACGGGTATTAAACCCACCGCTAACACGTTCGTCCTTGATCCCGAGAATATCTGTGTCTAAACTTTTACTTGTACTTCCAAATAATAATAATAATAAATCTAAAAAAAGCAAACGGTCAGCGCAGGTTGCCGTCATGCTTTAAACTCCCGGGCGTCGACGTCGTCGGCGGTAAATTTCGTTGATTAAAAAGTGAAATGTATCCGCGATGGAGAAGCCGCTTGATCTCAGCCTTATATATATCCAAGGAATTTCTATAATGGCTCCGATTAACGACCTGCACGCTATGCGAGAGAGAAACAGAGACGGCATCAGAGAGAAGAAAAGAGAATGAGAGAAGCACACTTTAATCGAAGGCGCGTGGTTCTGATGCACGCCGTCGGTGAAAAAGATAACGCGAAAGATGAAGAAGACACATGCTGAAGAAAAAAACAGTCCGCAAAAAATCAAACGGACATTAAATATGTGTGTCTCGAGGTAGTTCCGTAATTTTTTTTCCTAATCTTAAGTATCGACAAAAATTTAAATGGACCGTACACACGATCTCCATGAACTGATTCCCAAATTTTTAATTCACAATATCACGGTTTACTTCTTCGAATAATTGCGCCAAAAAAATCGCTTCGACTTGAACGGTCGATGGAACTTTTCTCTCATTTTTAATTTCCGACGCTATTCCCCTGGCAGTATCATACATCGATTATTGTTCTGTATGACTCGAATAAAGAATAAAAACGAGGAACAGAATGAATAAGAAGATGAAAAAATGCAGCTGATTGCTCAATAATTAGTATAATATTTAATACAAATATAATGAAAGCAATTCCTTGGTTAGTCAGCGAAATAAAATCGTGACAGATGAGACACGTTCTTCGAGAATTAATTACATTTAAAAAACACGTATATATGGAGAATATTAAACTTTCGCCACATAACAATCGCTAATCGATCCGTGATGGAATGCAAAATACCGCAAAATATTCCACAATGGATCGCTGCACCGAAGTTGATGATCGTAAAGTGTTGAACACGGGAGGAAAGGGGGGAGAAAAAAAAGCGAATGAAAGTAATGCGAATGTTTCGTATTATACCGAATCAGCAAAAACGTGCGCTCATTACGATGCTACAAATTTCAAGTGTTCAACGAGAAGCGTGCTGGCGATTGTGGATCTGACCTCGCTGGATCGGCCATGGACTTGCCCACGTGGTGCGATGAGGATGCCAAGGGCACACTTATATTTTGTGCTTACGTATATAGAGTCGAGTACTAAATACACCAATTTCTTTGGGTCAAGGGCTTCAATTGCAATTTTTTTGTAATTTTAGTGAAACTGAAAAATCGCCCAACTTTCCACGAAGTATTTTTATTTCAAATCCCATCATGCTCATGGTCATTCGTGCAGACGAAAAAGTATGATTTTCAAGATTTCCTGTAAATTCTAACAAGCAGTTGAAAAAATGTAATAAATCGAAGCAGCTGAACTCTTGACGAAGAATGTTGCCTCACGAGACTGACAGTGTTCGTCGTTCCGACAGACTGCACTGAAAAATTAGAGTCATCCGTCATATTGGACTGCATCGACGAATGCGAATGAACCGTAAAATTACATTCGCCGAGTATCTATGAACGAGCAACCCTGTAAATCACGAGCATCCTATGTCGTAACAGGACAGAATTATTTGCTAGCAACGCATTCAGTGAAACCGTGCAATCTTGGGCACTTAATGCAATTCGGTGTCTGGCTTCTACGTAAAAATATAAGAGCCGAGCCTTAAGGACCTGCTCCGAATATGCTCGAAAAAAATTCATCCTACGCACGCCTTAATTTAGCTAAATCAGAAAATCTCATGGATTCAGTGGCCCTTGAAGATGCTCACGGTCAGTTTTGTGATGATATCGAGTGAAATCTCACCCAGGGATTCGGCAAAGGAATGAAAAAGATGAAGTGTATAAAAGCGGAGGGGGATGGGGTCTCGATTTCAGGTCGAAAGGTGAACTGCGTGTGTCTGTCGGTCTTATCATTATGAGTTTGTATATATATATACATGCAAGTATAGACGTTTCGTATTTCAGTCCATTATCCTCATGAGCCTTTTGCGTTAGCCCGTTGCACTTTTCGTTTCTCTCTTAAACTCTTCTCCCTTTTTTCCTCGTTGTATCGTTCTTTCAGCAATGTGAGAAAGAAAAAATAAAATCTAAAAAGAAAAAGGCAAGTACCACCAAGTACTTGCAGGGATAATGTAGGGAAAAAAGCGTGAAGCGCGAGAGCATGAAAGAGACAGTGAGTGAAGAATCTGTGAGTAATATAGATATATACGTAAATATACATATATTTATAGCCAAGGGAACAAGAACCACGTCACAAAGCACCGTTCGTAAATGTAATATCCTGTAATTAGTGTGTCATGGAAGAGTGTATGCTATATATAGCAGTAGGCTGAATAATATAGTATATACGAAGAGCGCGTGCGCGATGAGATAAAATTTTATCCTGTAATTCTCCTGTACCGGTAATCTTTTTCTCTCTCCATTTTACACTCGCTCTCTCTTTATCCCTCTCTCTCTCTCCTGACGCTATTGTAAAGTCGTGATGGGTGCAGAAGCAAACTCGGAAGAGTCTCGGTTTTTTATACGCCGTTTATTTATAAAGCACCCTTCAGTTATTAATTAAAAATTAATGACTCGATGGCTGTAAAACTGATGAAGGTATAATAACCGAAACGATTGGCTAGGAGAATATCGAAATAGAGAATTTCCGCGTGCCTGGAATGCTGCTTTGATTTTTGGAAAAATTCGAGGCAGGATTTCGAAAGAAAAAAATCGTTTTTTGCTGTGGAAAAAGAGCAGGTGTTGAAGGAAAATTGTTCGATGATTTATAATTATGGAAAGGGATTTGTAATGTTTATTCGTACGGTAGTTCCTCGACCGAGCAAACGATAGGGAACGAGTGCACATGGCGATGGAGCACGGTTGACACCGTTACACGCTAACACAATTATCCGAGACATCCATACCCTCGTTCACGAGGTTATTCTCGCGCTTTCTCTCGTAACATGCTGCTCTACCAGCTCTCGGTATCTTCAGGGTGTGAGTAACGTGTGATGGGGTTGCAGGAGCATCGCACGCATACACGCTTCCATAGAGCTTTTAGAATGACGTAGGGTTATTGCAGACTCGAAGCTCTTGGACTCTCACGCCCGCAGCAAGAGCTTGTAATATAATAACCCTACTAGCCCTTTGGAAATCGTTCGCTGGTCCGCGTAATTGTAACAAATCGTTCGACATCGAATGACAACCCTTTGTCCCACACGATATGTCACGAGACTAGAAAGGATTCAATAAATTGCCTGCGCAATTCCCTGGAAATAGGAACTTGGTTCTCTTTCAACATTCTGGACTAGCGGAGTTAATGTTCACGCGAGCCCAGTTCCTTGACCAGGGTGTGCACTGACATGAAGATGCCTTACTTGTTATTATCATTGGACGCCCTGGGAGTGATTCTTGGAGAAAAGAAAGAATGTTGTCTTCAGCAATTATCATACCGATCTTATCTGCGTCTTCAGTTAGTGATTACGATCTTTGCGGGATAAATTGGAGATGCGTACTCTGGTCTGTACGTACACGCAGTTTCCATCTCATGACTCTTTGCCTTTGTGGTGTATTTTCGTGTTGGAAATTCCACAAAGGAGTATCGACATTCTTGTCAAGTGGTCGTTGTACAGTCCCGCAAGCAAATTTGCCATTGCAAGAGTTACGGTTCATTCTGATCGTTGGAGAAATGCAAGTACGAGGTTGAATAGTTGGAATCGAATGGCGACGAGATCGTTGACGAAATGAGCTTCGTAACTCATCTCTCGATAAGTGTTATTCCTCGAAACTTGGTCGTCTTCTTCGTCATTCTTCTTCCGCTGCTTCGTTTTTTCCACTCGTTTTATTCTTATTTAACGAGCGGGTTCCCCGATTGCTGCCTATGGAGAGAAGGTCCACGCGCCTCATGTTCTTCGTCACATACGCAGCATGTTCCGAGCACATTGCATATACCGGTTATACGATTGGAAGATGCAGCGGGCGCATCTTATACCGATGTTATCGAACGCGCGAACCTGTGCACCGCACACTTCGTCGGGTATATATTCGGCCCTTCGTCCTTATTTATCTCGCACTCTTTTCTCTTTCTTTTTCTTACCTCCATTTTTATTATTTTCGCTCTCTGCAGAACGTTCAATGGTAAATCTGATGCTGTACAATGTCCTGCCGAACATTTCTTCTTCGACTTTCCAGCGCGATATCAGACCAAAATATGTGTACGTAGATACGGAGTCTGCTTCGGTGGATTCCCATGCTTGGAAGATTCCCAGTGGCGCCCAGAGGTCAATTCCATTGCCGAAATCTCCCCAATCTGGCACTTTCAGAAGCTCTGCGAAACGCTCACCAACGAGAAACTCAAGAGGAACGATTCCTACCTTTTCTTTGCCTCCTTTTCTACCTCTGCGTTTTGTGCACCGATTCCAGCAGAGAACTCCTCGAGCGGGGGCGGAGCAGATGCTACTGCTGATCTTCCTCTCCTCTGCCTCTCTCTTGCCAGCGTCGTTGTTTCAAATCGCCTCTCAACAAGATTCACTAACCCGTTTCCACTCTGCATCTCTCGTAGATGTGTGTTTTACTACATCCGAGAATGCTGTTCAATGGAAATATAACGCCCGCTGAATACCAACGTATAAACGTGAACTAGTGCGTTCACCAACGCGAACCCCAAGAACGAGTCCTCGCGGCAGAGAAATGAAGAAAATTACATCGAAATAGCTTTTTATCTACATGCGAAGAATGGCAGCGTTTTTGGATGACAAGTGTAATTGGCTAAGAGATTATATATTATTAGAAAATTTCGCTCAGAAAACAAGTACCAAATTATAAAAATTACCATCTCCTGCTACTTGACCAGTTTTTTTTTTTTCATGGTCAAGAGTCCACGATTGGTACAGTCCAGGTAAGCGGAATCATTGCAACAAACACATCGAGCTATGAGTGTTAGTTCGTGTGAAATATTCCGGCCCAGGAACCTAAAAAAATATCGACACGAATGTGAGTGCCGATTGAAAGTTTGGACTGCACCTAAAAATCCACTTCTCCTAAATAGCGCGTAATTCGTAATTGACCCGGAAACTCCGTTTTGAGGCAAAATAAAAATGTTGGATGTCACGATTTTCATAATTAATGTTGTGGTCGAAATATTCGTTAATAAACGTGGTTTTCCGAATGATCGTTTCCAACTTCGAAAGATATGGCAATTCGAATCCGATCGCTCGGGTCATTGATCCAGAATTTTATCGAACGTAAAGGATCGTTGAGGAGCCTTCTTTCGTTATGCGAGCAATCGTGTTCCTAATTTTACGAATACAGGGCTTAAAGTATATGAGCCTTGGTTCACAATAACGGGCCATACGAGTAAACTGGCGGTTTAAAAATTTTGAAATTCCTTTCCGTACCGCTCCTATATCGCAAGAGAAATACGCTCGTAAAGACGAAAACTAAAACGTATTAAAACTGGAAGTGACATAATTCAAACGCAAACGCACAGCAAGCCCACGTATAAAGTAACCTCGAGGCAATGATCGAGAGTCCCGTTCAATAAAATTTAAAAGCTTGAAATACAATTAGAGTTTCGACTGTACCGCATCGTAATTCAGAGTCGATTCGAAAAACTAACGAGTTCTCTCGCTCCCGTTTCCTCTCGTCGTTTGCACTTTGTATCCTGCAGGGCAGCAGCTCCACGAGATATAATTCTGTAGGACATGTGTCTCGCGCATATTAGGTGTACACGGTAGTCGTCGCCTGCGGAGATATTCGATCGCAATCTTTATCTTCTTCCTCGTCTTCTCCTTCCTCTCTACTTATTTCTTTGCAACTGCGAAGCGTCGAATGTTTGTGTACGAGAAGGTGAAATGACGATGATAATGATGATTACGCCGACAGGATAAAAGAGTGAAACGATCCGAGTGATGGAGGAGCAAATGAAAAAGGGCTCGATAGCTTGTATCGCGGAGATTGAAGCACAAGGCTGATTTCATCGATATGCAACCGTACAGTAAATGTCCAGGAGGCAAAGATAGATCGAAATATTAAAACGATTTAGAAAATTGCACAATTGCACGTAAAGCAAATAGGGGAATATGCTGCATTTCAGAAATCTTTAAACTCATATCCAGCGTGTAATTTTCAGCTACGAGACTCACACCTTCATGAAAATCGATATTCCGTGATTTTTAATTTGATTTTCAATTATTTAGGTGCAAGATCGTGAAATACTTCCGGCTAAACAGTCCACGTAGTTTCATTATTTCGTCCATATCCTCGGGCGAATATAAACATTTCGAAAAATGGAAATTTTGGTTGAACAGCTTAATTATTCAATTATTACCACGTGGCTAGACGGGAGCATGAAACGAGCCAACGGCACGTGTGCTGGTCACTCTAAACCCTCCATTCAGTGCTCAGGTCTAAAGGTGCAAGCGTGGAATGTCAGGGAGGTTGCTTATTAGGCATTGCGGTAGAGCTGCTTCAATCAGATTATGTGAGTGAGAGAGCCAAAGTTGGACTGGCGACGCTATGTGGGTTAACTCACTTATTCCCTAACCTGCTGCTTTTTACGTTCATTTTATATCTAAGGGACAGGTTTTTTCTATCAAGTCCATCACATTTCATCGTTTTCACTCTTTCGAATAATTCTTCGCGTCCTTGTTCAATTTTTCCTCAAACTTGAATTGAAGAATTTTATCGAACGATTTTATCAATCGTTCAGTACTCTCCATCGGTGGAAGTCTTAATTAGTCGGGCGCCAGCCACGACCTCTTTCGAATAGTCAACACATACTTTGAAATTCATCGTTTATTTGATTTTTATATTTTTTTCGTCGTTATTCTTCTTCACTGAATGGAATTTGGCCGAAAACTTTCATCCAGTCACGCACTACGAAGAAGAAAACTTATACTTTCGAATTAAAACGATTGGAAGTGACATTTTTTTTTACACGCTTGATTTTCTTTTTTTTCGTCCGGGGCATGGAGCAATCGAAATTGATTGCATTTTGTTAATTTTCTAATTGGCTAAAACATTTCCTGAATGCCAAAGCCTTCGAAAAGTAACGAAGTGGGACGTACAATGTCGAAACATCGTCAGCGATGCCGGGAAAAATGGGAAGGATTCTTTTTGGAGTGTGTATCGAAGAATTCACGCCAAGAAAACCTGAAAACGAAGACACGCAAAGGAAAAAGGCCGAATGTACAAGAGCTGTCGAGGAGCGAGATCGGAGGATGAGAATTGAGAAGCGATCAATCGAGGCGGTTTGACAGGTTGTTGGTTATGTATCGCAGGCATATATCGGACTTGACGACAAGTGCCTCGCTGCATCGTCAACGTTGAGACTTAACCGTTCCACGCGCCCCTCTCGACTCTGCGCTTTCTCTCCCTCGCTCTCTTTCTCTCTCTCTCTCTCTGTGACTTTGTCTCTCGTCTCGTCCCCTGGACCATTTTGATGATATACCTACAAGGGAGAAAAAACAGCCACGCGCGTCGCGACCAAGTGTCACCCGTCTCACTCGTGATGCCTCCGGAACACCGTGGGAGAGCGTCTCCACAGTTAGACACGAAACAACGTTTCACGAAATGCGGACTGAAAGAGCAAGCGAACCGAAGCAGCTTCTTAAGGGATCATGACCGTGTGACATGAATTTTCAAAATCAAGTTTTTTTGCATCTTCCGATAGATTAGACTCGATCGTAAACATGCTTTTAAATTTTTAGGATAAATGAATAAACGTTCAACTATATGAGAAACAATGAGGAATTTATTCTCTGCATTGAAAAATAAATCGTGAATTTTGAGTGAAATTGGAAAAAGATTTCAAACAAAAAATGAATATCGCTGTTCATACGATAACACCATTCTCGCTGCAATAAAAATATGGTGATGCAAAGAAAAAATAAAGCTGCATAAACAAAAGTTGCAACGTCACCGAAACGAAAAGATACACCAAGAAAAAAGTACGAGGATAAGTAAGAAGAGATAGGGAGACCCGGTTTTACAAGCGCCAGCCCCAACAAGCGAATTAAGTTCGGTGGTATATATTATGCCGTTTCACGGGTGGTTAAGTCCACGAAAGTAGCTTACGAGACGTTATATACATGGGAAGAGAGAGCGAGAGAGGAATAATGTTACGGGAGCTTCTTGGTGGTACAATAAGAATAGGAAAGAATCGTAGAAGCGAATAAGACGAAAGAAGCGAAGGAAACGGCAAAAACGTAAACCAGATACGAAAAAGTACGTAGATATCCGAATACATAGCAAAGAAGAGAGAGAGAGGGTCATGCAGCTCGGAAGCTGAGTAGATGAGAGACTCTGTAGGCTTCTTTTGATTCTCTTGCTACTTTATTCCAAACCTCTTTTCTTTTCCTGCGCAGATCGCATCTCTTCCTCCTTCCATGAGAAACAGTGGTAATTCCTTGTAAGCTGCACTAATCTCCTTATAGCACGCTGACTGCAGCTCTTTTCGTCGCTGCGTCTGTCATTCTCCACATTCTCCCATATATACACATATATACCTTCGCACGTACTATGTACGCACGACAGAGAATCCACTGACTCTGATTTATCGAGATGTTTTCATTCTCCACTGCCTCTCGGACTTCTACCACGTGGTTTACCATGAAGAGAAATTCGTGCAGGCAGTAGATAAGAAAGGCGTATGCAGTTCTCGTTGGTGTGACGAAGAATTCGAATCGTTTCACATGCAAAAAATAATTTCGACGTTCCTAGAGCGTTTTCATTGAATTATTTCGGTTAATAAAATGACGTTTCAACAAAATCGTTTGTGCATGATTCAAACGTAATTCCCATCGAATAAATTCGTTCCAATGTCTCTTAAGAGTCACGTTATTCCATTGCGAATAAAGAGTCGGTCGTTGAACCACGCTCCATTAAATTTTTCGGAAATAATACGAAAAATGGTGAATGAACTCCCGAGTGGGTTATTATGTGAAGCTCATCTCGCATCGTTCACCCCGGAAAAATATGTGTGGCGTTATTGTAAGCAAGTCCATTTGGCTTTTGTGAATATAGCAAAGGACACTCGAGAATGCTGCTATGTTTCATTGGACCGATCCGCCGGATTGATGACGATTACCGTAGCGAGTTGGCAGGAAGAGCGACAGTCAAGCCGGAAATGTTAGCCACGACGCTCTTCCACCTCGGCGTTGCCAAAATGCATCTTTGTGCCCTGTTCCTCGATCCAGTCTGCGCGCTCTTATGGACGATATACACTCTCTAGCCAACGCGGCTCGAGCGAGTGAATGAAAAACCTTTTACACTCGATTATGGGTCACGTGGGTTCGTCCCGTGATGTACCAACGCTTTATGGATTTTTGTCACTTCATTGCATCCATGTACCTCTTTCTCGAGCCGTCCAAGACGAGAGCAACTGTTACAATGTCCGAAATAACTATATCAACCAGATCCACGAAACTTTCGCGTCATCGTCTCCAACTTTTATCCTCGTCTGAGCTTCGAGAGTTCGCCTCGAGGGAACTTGTCGTGAAATTGGTCACTGTGTTTCATCGGAACGACTGGGACAATAGAAAGGTCTTTGGCCTCCTCATCCTTATACTCCTGAAGATTCTCCGAGTTATGTAACGAAGCAGCTACGCTTCAATTTCCAGCAGTCTGACTGAATCGACTGAGCATTATTCTATCAATTTAAAGGCGAGCAGACTCTTCTGCCTTTCAACCTGTTCATTGGCGAGATGCGAACCGATGCGGACGTGGAGGTTTCCGCTTTTAGATATTAAGGAGAATACCTAATATTTACTATCTTTTACAGCCAACTTTCGGTTCTACGATCAATAAAATATCTCCCGGTTACGAGAGGCAGAGCTCGGACTGTGAGTTTGCACGTAGTGCGGGGTCCGCACGCACGAACGATCGCAAAATTTAACGCCGGAAATCATACACACCGTATAGTAGTTCGAACGTAAATTTCTGGACGATTAATCTTCATCCTGTGTCTCCGAGATGGCAACGAGAAGAAAGCAGTGAGCGAACTGTGAAGCTCGAAAAATTTTATGTTATTAAGTTTTCCTGGCTTTCATTCCGCGGCTTTTAATTTTTCTTTCCACGATGAATCCCATGTGCGCCCCATTGTCGCCCCATGAACTCTACAGCCCTTTCCTCTCGCTATATTTCCTGTCATCGATCATGTTATTTTATGCCAGTGGATATATGCGCCAGGCATTACATCCTCGTGTGGCATGATAAAATGAATAGCTTCGAGCTTTTATCGGGAGCAAGAAAGACAGACTAAGACCTCGACTCGAATCATCCACAGCGACAAATCGTCGAAGTTTTGAGTATATTTTCCAAAAGAATCAATCCAGTGAAAATATCCCCACCGAGTTTTCAACGCAGTTTCACAAAGTTCTGCAAGGGTGAAAAAAGCTCCGGGCGAAAGGGATATGAGGGACGCCGTGCATGGGACACGATTCCATACAGAAAAATCGGAAACGGTCATAAAATACGTGCGCATCGATGCATTTACGAACTGAATTCACAGGACCAAGTGCGAACACCGGGAGAAAACATATAAAACTAGACAGTAAACAATATTCCAGGAATTTTGAAAACGTCTAGAGAAAAAATTACTAGCTCAAGAAAACGAAAAATAATTCTCTTATTCGCTTATAAAACAAACTGTTCACGAAGTTCGTTGTAAATAATTCAGTGCAACGATTTTTTCTTCATTGATAAATAAAAACTTTGAAAAATCCAAAAAGAGAATCAGAAAGTGAGAGAAAAAAAAACGTGGAGCGTCGAGTAATCAAAAAAATTGACAACTTGTTTCCTCAAGAGACAAATTTGTATTGAACAGTTTTTCGAGAGCTCCTCCTTTCGCTCTCCGCTCTCCCAAGAGGTTCCAAACAACAGGAAAATCTATATGGTCGAAAAAAGAGTATAGAAAATCTTGGCCGCAAACACTTCGATCCTTATTTTTCCGGTTCAGCCTATACTCATATCTCAACTTCTTTAAATAATGTTAAATGAATGAGAGTTGTGGGACTGATGAAGAGTCCACTTCGAAGGAATGGAAAAAAAAAAAATTTCAAACGTTTTGAAGAGGTCCGCGTCAGGTGGTTGCTGCTCGTCGATCTCTCGTTAATTTCGTGGTTCAGGAGAAGGAAAAAAAACTCTCGTATGTCCCATGGGATAAGGGACAAGGTGAACCCCGTGTCGCTCAATTAGCGTCAAAATTCCTCAGCTCCTGCTGGACGTTTACCACCCAGCTGTTCAACAATTTCAAGCATTGGGAATGATTATTTAGGGAATCGAAATTTGTCCAGGAAAAAAAAAATAAAATCAATTTGGAATGGACGATCCATTTCCGTCTATTTTTTTACAGACAAAAGTATACACGGTTTCTCACGAAGACACAAGATCTGGCACATCGGCAAACTGTGCCTCTTTTGTAAATATAAATGGTTGATTTTTGTTCCTCTCCTATGAGCAACGCGGGAGAAGGAATTCCGCACCTCTAATTATCCCGAGGACCCGAGAAAACGACTCGCGCGGACGCTCAACAACTTTCTCACGTCAGGGAGCGTGACGCGTTACTATTTCCACTTCTATGTATATACTCGCACATACATGTGGAATTCCAAGTCCATTGGACTTGCGTTTCATCTTCACCCTCACGAATCTCGTTCACAATAATTGTAAGCATATCCCTTAATTAATCAAAGAATTATACCAGTAATCGTACTTCTAATTGTTGTCGATTAAAACTTTCAAAAACTCATCGTCAGCTAACCGAGAAAATGAATAAATATCAAGCGAAATAAATACTCAAAAATCTAGGCTCAGATTTGCATCGACGTGCAGCCGGAGAATTTCTCATAAAAAACAATCGGAAAGTGCAAGTTTAACAAAAATCTTCATTAGCGCAGCTCATTACTTCTCCAGCTCTTACGTTAGCGAGTTCCCTTTTTATCCTTTCCCTCGATCAACCTTTCACTTTCTCAGTGTCTTGAAAAAAAGGAAAAAAATATCGCTAATCTCTTTAAAGCGAGACTTCTGAGTGATCGGCCGCGAAGTACCTGCGCTCCTGCGTAAAGCCTTAACTGCAGTCAGGTAAAAGGCCACCGGCTATTCTCCCACCAATTTCCTTAAGCCGGCTTCTAAGTTTCGGAAGAGCGCGAGGAGCACACGGTGAAAGAACAATAGAATGAAGGTGGTACGGGGATTCTATATGTATTCACTTGCTGCTCGAGGCAACACCTAGGACCAGCGAGACTCCACAGGTGCTCTTTGCGGACAGTACGACGCTGAATTCTCTCAGCTTCGCCCTCGTGATATTTCCGTCCGTTTCAATGTGTGCATGCACACGTATATCGGCACATTGAAGCGACAGAACGTATAAGTGTGACTGTGTGTTCGAAACTCCCTCACGTCCATGTCTTTTCTACTGCGTGAGCTCCTGTGGGTTCCGATGGCCGGTAAAGCCGCCGAGATGAATCGTGCGCGGAGAGAGAGAGGCGTCAGAGCAAACAACGAGAGAGGCAAACTTTCTAGCGCCCAACCGACGGCAGTATATCGAAGCGGCCAGGGCACGTTTAGCGTCGCAGCAGCTTAAGCAAAAATTACAAGTTCAAGAAAGAAGCGAATAAATCGTAAGCGAAATGGATTTACTGGCAATTGTAGTTTCGAAACTGCTCTTTCGCTTTTGAAAAATTATTTTTTCGATGCAAAAACACGGTTTGCGTTTTCATTCGGAAAGGGTGCATGTTTGGTGAATTAATTTTTGACGGTGCACAGTCACAACAGCAGCTTTGTCGTGTAACGTATTCATGAGGCTCGCTCGCACCCAGCCTGCTGAGGAGTTTATAACAAACACGCTTGGTACGAGTGTGCCAAAGCTTATGTATGGGTGCGGGGGTGCCAATGTGTATACAGTTGCATTCACAAGCACAAATGCAAAGTCGAAGACCCTGAGCAACTTATCGTGGGTGTCGGTGTAGCCGGTATGAGAGAAAGAGCGCGCGAGAAGGAGAGAGAGAGAGGTCAGAAAACGGGCTCCCGCGTTGCACGATGGAATACGCGCCAAGAAAGGCATAGGAGCTGGTCCCAAGGTGAGTGAAACAAGTGCGATGGAGCGATCTACGTGCGGTGCACTGCTACCGAGAGCTCATATCGAAGCTCGTAAAACGAGAAGCTGAGTAAGGGAGCGGGACTCAAGTTCGAGCAGAGAGTAGAGGAGCAAGAGGGATTCTGCAATTGTCGAATGAATCAACAATCGGTGTGGCACAGCAGACGATAGAAGTTGAGACCAAGGGTTCAGATATGGCATCAACAGGAGCACCAGCAGTAAAAGTAATTTTATGACGTCGGAAACGGATTTTAAAGTAGTCGACGCTCGTAACTCCATGTTTTGAGGCGCTTACATTATTTTCTCTTCATTCCCAAGATGAACCTGAACTGGCGACAAGAATCCATTTAATTCTAGATTCATTTCATTCCGGCCGAAAAACATTTCGATTGGTACTGACTTTTTTTCTTTAATCGACATTCCGTTTTTTCAGGAACCTGCTCCAAAGACTTTGGAAACAAAAACACGATGAATTATCCTCCCGCGACTGTTGCAAATTTTTTACATTGATGTGAACAATTTTTTCGTCTCATTCTCCGAAGAATGAGACGAAACGAAGACCATGTTACGGAAGAATGTTCGGAGCAAGTTTCAACCCTTATCGCCATGGTACAAGGACGTAGCATTGCCCGCAGGGCATTCACGACGAGACGAATACTGCAGCACCCTTGAACATGGAGAGAATACTTCGACAACTTTCCTCAGTCTCCGACAAGAAAAACTCTTCTTTCTCGGTCAAAACGAACATACAAATTTATAAAAATGGATGTTGGCGGGATTTACGAAGTTTGTCAGTCATTTGCCATAAAAACCTGTGATGCTATTGTTTCGACGACGTTATCATCTGCATTGATGGGTCCGGGGAAACAGAATCATCGCAGAATATTGAATAAATAAGTTATGAGCTCCACGAAATAAAGGTTCGTGCGAAACCGTTCCAAGAGCCTGATAATTAAAGGGTACGTGGAGTCTACGCGTTGACGAGGGTGATTATGCGGTGAGGGCGATGCGCCGAAGTTGACTGCGCGTCGTCTTGTGACTTTTGCACGTGTGCAGAATCACGAAGTAGAACTCTGAGGGGGGTAGTTGCGGGGGTGTCGAAAAGCACGGACTCTCACTCACGCAAGAGACTCTTCAGAACCCTCTTGTCTCGCTTCAGGGTGACCAAGTCAAGGCCCCGTGTGTAACTCTCAAAAGTGTATTCTCTATATATGTATTTAAATGAAAAAAAGTATGTCTATATGAATATACAGAAAGTATATTTGTGTACATAGGGTCTGTACGTAATATGTTCTATTCATTCGCGACTCTACAACCCTTTCGGGGTTGCACTCTCGTTCGAGCCACCCCCGCAAAAGCCAAAGGCAGAAAAACGTGCTCTATGGCCACTCGACGACCCACTTTCGACTCTCGTTTCGTTCGTGTGTATATTCTTCGCCTCGATTACCAAAAGGAAAGGGGTGGAATATCGCGCACGGATTCTTTCCTTTTGCCTCCATCCTCCTCCCGTTCCAAGCCTCCGAATACATACACGCGGAAAACGGACTCACAAAAGGACACGATCTTCGAGACTCACTGTCTCCAAGTCCCGTAGGTTACGCCTTTCTGCAAACCAGCCCCCGATTTATATACAAATATATTATTTTTACTGGATATGCAGGTGGACTCGAAATCGCGATTGGAGTAGCGCCAGTGCCCCCGCATTTATACATGTACACCGGCTCTCGAGATTCCAGCCTCGTTCTCCAGCCAGCGAATCGTGCCTTACCACTGACAAGTAAAAAACGAAAACCGACCAACGGAATAGCATATTTCAATATCGCCATTTCTTTGATCTTCTGTATAAACAAATTCGTTCTGTAACCTCGTGAGAGCCGGACTTATCCAACCGAACGAGCTTTCGAAATCGATTTCCTAATACTTTTGTTATTGCTGCTCCAGTTTGCAATCGTTTATATCGAGCTATTTCCTTTTATGTGGATTTTAATGAATAAAAACTCTTAGCACTAGTCGCGTGATGACTTTTATGAAACTTTATCAATTCACATTTGGATTTTTTTCGTATTTTCACCCAAAGGCTCGAACGAAGTTCAAAAATGTCGATTCCAAATAAAAATTCATTGGCTGATCCATAATTGAGTTCGAACGATAGACAGTCGAGCCTCTGAGACGCGATGACAATGATTTGGAGATGTTCCGAATAATATTTGGTAAAGATTTCAATTTAAAAAATTCGTATCTTCCCGAAAATTGTGCGCCATTCTGAATAAGCAATCAGGTACGAAAAAAGGTGTTCGAATCACGAGACTAATGATACGATGCAGGCCCTGATATGTTCCACGTGAGGTCTCGAGGGCTCAAAATTTCGTCGTTGGCAACCGCGGTGAGAATTGTGAGACGAATATATATCGCACTACCCTCCAATCTCGCGTAGAAAGGGTGCGAGGGTGTACGTTCATATACACACGATTATATTTACGTATGTATGTAACGCAAGAGGGAGAAACACACCGCATCGACGAGACCGCGAACGCGCGACAATGGGGCGCTGACAGACCGGAAGGGTGGAAAGCTCGCGCTCGCTTACATTTATTTGCGTGTTCGCTTGTAAATCTGAAAATCACGACGTTATATATACGTGATTTGGCGCGAATATATACGAACTCGAGTGGAAGGAGGAACGACAAACGAGTTTAAACGAAGGCGAGTACAGAAAAGCCGCGATTCTCGACGCGGGGGGTTTTTTTCGCCTGCGACGCGTCAAGTGGAGTGATTACACGGTTGAACTCTCTTTGCGAGATTTTCTCATGGGACGAATCTATGTACACACGTTAATATGAATTACAATTACTTTAACGATGGGCGGGGCGATCCTGTAAATCATTATTCGCCACACGTTTATTCGTCAATGATTCGTCGAATAAATTTTTATTTTTTTTTTGAATTTTCATAAAATTTTGAATTCAATGTCAAATTATATCCGACGATCAACTTTTGCTCGTCGGTGATGAGCAAGTTCGGAGAATAAACTCGAGATCGGAGCTTACATTTTTATTTTGTTCTTGGCGCGACACTGTTGTGGCGTCTCACAAATTAATTCGGTCACGCACCATGTTTTTCTTTTTATTTTCATTTTTATTTCCCTAGGATCAAGGCAAATTTTACTTTACCAAGGTCGTTCGTTCTCGAGATCTCGCTTCGCAGCGCTGTACAGACCTTCGAAACTTTATCAACGCATAACGTATATCGCTGATGTTCTCGGTCCGACAGCTTGGCCGAATTTATATTCGCTTTTCATGACCGTGGCGACGGAATTGTCGACGGGGGATGAAGTGACGCAAGATTCTCCCGGAAGTGTATAAATAAACATTCATGTACATACTTTTCTGGCGCCACGAGCTCAACTTTTCCTTGAATTATGAGTTATAAAATACTTTTCTTTTCTACCATTTTCCCTCATAACTGACAACGTCAGCAGTTTAACTTTTCTATTTCAAATCACGATAAGAAGCGCTTTTCTAAACCTTGTCGCTCGTTACCAACGACGGATCATCGCCACAAAAATTTTCTAGTCTGACAACCCTTTGGAGGAATTCCAAGCCTATACAGTCCCCAAAATGAAATTATCAGAAATGCAATTTGCATACCTCAACATTCAATTAAAATGTTTGTCCAGCTGCACGCCTATTTTCACCAAGTACTTGGTTCCCCGGATTAAATCGTCCAATTTGGAGGTGATTTCACCGATGATTTTATCGAATGTCAACATTTTACGAGGGCGTGCAGCCGAAGGGTGGAACGTTCAATAGCGTTAAACTCATCGAGATTGTTTACCATCAGCTGCGAGTTAATGGCCCTCGATAACCGAATGCCCATCACTTCGACCAGATTTTTATGTGACCTTGGCGATCCAGGGAACCGACTGAAATGTTCCCGGACGAAAGTGACGAAATTTTCAAACGAATTAACGGAGCTTTGGGGTCACTCAGTAATTGGGAATTTTCGAGCAGACTTAACTTTTTCAAACATTCCTGTTTCATGCCTGCAATTTCGTGTTTCGAACGGTTTGACAATTTTTCACGTCGAAACGGAATTTTTGGGCATTGTCAGTTGTGGGAGTTACGTAAAGTTCTGCCAGACAGTCCGGCAAGTCGTCCTACACGCGAACAATATGAATTTCAAGAGGCATCGACACTTACCTTATAACGAACATGTGTGTCCCGTGGTCCCTCGATGGACAGTCATTGGGTCTCACAGTTTGGTCCTTCGGAATACGAGGCAGTAAGCGGTGCACACTTGAGAGCCGGCACTTCGCGTCGCGTGGTGACGGCGGCGGCGTCGGCGGCTCGCCGATAAACGGGTTAACGCTTATAGCCGCCGGTACACCGGTAATTTTCCCTCTCGGCCCCGTTCTCGTTGACGATGTATGCAACCCTTGAAACCGGCTCACTGCTCGGATGGCCGAAGTTGATGGCACAGTATGCTTAATTTTTGATATCCAAATTGAAATTTTTTAAATATTAATAAATTGTATCCGGAGCCACAAAAAAAAATGAATCTGTGATATCGATATCGATGGCGACGAAACTTTTATTTCACGATTCAATTCCTATAAAATCCTTCTCAAGGCGTCCGCTGTATAACTTGTTTTTACCACCAGCTACCAAAACTTTTTCAAGTTGTAACAAATTTATGAAAAAATAAGTTTTTTGTTGTTGGAATTAAATGTTTTAGTTTGTTTTTTTCTTTCGATGCCGGTTCCGCGTTGGTAACGTTTGAAATCCACGATCTTAAGCCCGATGATCGTCACGTCGTTCGAAAAGCGCGACGATTGCAAGGACGAGGAGTACGACGAGGATCGGAGGACGTCGGTGTCTCTCGCGGCGGTAGCGGTGGGTGGTCGATAGCGCGGCGCTCTACTGACGTCGCGACGCCTCGTCGTGTCGCGGCTATCGCGGCTCCTGCCGCCACCGTCGTTTCCTCGCCGCCGCAACCACCGTCGACGACGACGACGACGCCGCCGCCGCCGCCGCCGTTTTCATCCCTTCCTCCTTCGTATACAGTGAAACTCCGCATTCGCCCACCCTCACTCCAGTCCGGAACAACCCGGAAACTGACGAACCCCCCTCAAACTACCCTTATTTCGTGCTCACTTTATCTATCTCCATCTCTTTCTCTTTTTGCCCCTGCTTCCCCTCACTATACCAACCCCCGAAGGCACTAGCACCGCGAACTTCATTCGCGAACGTGGCTCGTCGCGACTAACCACCCCCGCCAATTTACACCGACGTAAACACTCACATGCACGATCCCAAAGTTTCGAGAGATGGAGAGGGGCCGATACAAGATGAGAAAGAACCAGTGGAAGATAGGGATGATCCACTCGAACGATATATCGTTTCATTGGCTACTAACAAACAAAAAGCTGCAACCCACATCACGACACATACCGAGTTTCGTACGTTACGTCCTTCCTCCTCTCCATCTTCGATATGTTCCAAATACTCATACACTTTATGATGCAAATCGATGGCCTAATGCCAGAATGTCGTCAATCCATACTCGTACACAATTGTTATACGTCCTTTCGATCCTGAGCACATTGACACCCAGATATATACCCAAATGCTCCGATTTTGTCGTACGATACTAGACAATCGAGTGCAGTCACTATACAATGAATTATCCTCACTTTTACATGCCTCAAAATCTGAATGGCCACTACGATGATGCAACCGACAATTTCGTTCACCGCTGCTCTACTTTTAAGGCTATGCAACGCTATGCAATGCTAGGCAGTGGCCACGTTTATTCCATCAGCCCCATTAATCCCTAATTAAGTCCCATCATTCCTGAATCATCGCATCATTGATAAAGACTGCGATACTTCTCATGCAAAGTTTTCAATAAATTGTTGATCGATTTTTAATCAAGCAGCACGAAAAAAATGGTCTAATGTGTAGCGGGCGGATTTTGACCGCCCCAACGAACGTTTCAATTGATATTTCTTCAGGAATTTAACTGGAGACCTCAATCATTCGAATCTGCAGGTAATCGGAACAGTGATCTTCGGCGGGCGTCACTGCAGGACAACGCTATGCCGAGGAATGCTGGAAAATGAGGATATGAACGGCATGCAGTGTCTCCTTCTTAGCAACGATGGAAAAATACGTAACAAAGTGTCCTCTATTGAGACTTTTTAATTTTCCACCCACGCACTCTCAGACCCAACGTTACAACATTTCGATTATTCCCGGAAGTGAAGCGTTGGCCGAGAGAGAGAGAGAGAGATAGCGAGTGTCGGTTGGACAGTCATCCGAACACGTGGGTGCATTCTGCGACGACTCTTTATTCCTCTCGCCATCCTCCAACCCTTCCAGCCCCTTTTTCCGTCACACACGGGACCGCCGGCAATGGCCACGTGCCAAATAACTCACTTGGCACGCGTAAACAATTACTCGGGAAATTCGCGTTATCGCGTTCCGTCGCTCTCGTGTCCACGCTGCTGCATACTACATTAACGTCCTGCGATTTACACGTATGTATATTTAAATGGACACACACGAAGCACTGACTCAGATTTTACAATTCTCGTTTCATAAACGCCCACACAACAATCTTCTTCGTAATGTTCGAAGAATCCACGTATTTCCATTCACAAAATTCACGACTTTGAGTAAAGGATGAGACCATTTTTATATAGATCAAAAGTATGTACGCTCATCGGTCCCAAGAGTTCTTGCTAAAGGTTCAGTAGACGTGAGCAGTTTTCTAAAATTTGATGGTTTATAAAACAGAGATGGAGAAAATTACAATTGAAGAACGAAATTTGCCTGAGCGGGTCTCAAAATTGATTTCTCCCCCATTATCATCACCCCGTACTCCCGTTGACATCTCAGCATTTCCCAGAGCTCCGCCACATAAACTCCGAATGGAACCACCGCGACTCTAGATTTTTTTGAAGGCATCCATTGAGGCGAATTTTGGAATCAATTTTTTTTTTACACCGTTACATAATTCCAGCAGAACCTGATATGGGAGCGTAAATCTGTTCCGGTGAATTCGTCATTGATTGCTATGGAATGCGAGGGTTGTTGTCCCCTGAGGTCGATACACCTACGATGCAAGTCTATGCATCTTAGGACGTGCAACCCTGGCGTATGTTTATAGTCATGAAAACCTCTAGACGTGCACACGTTCATGGACACAAACGATTGGTTCGGCTGCTGTCCATGTGTACGTAATTATATGAGGCTCGTCTAACTCGTGCTCCAGATACTTGGAAACGGTGGCAGCACTTTTGTCAGCGATAGTCAATGGCATATCGTCGCGGTATACACGTTTACTATCTTCTTCATTCATTGATTCGTAGACTTGAGGAAAATAGCGTTCTCTCGTGGGGTCGTTGCACCTGCGACCAAACGACGTTTATTTCTGCATAACTGACTTCGTGTTAGAAGCTTATTCTCGTAACTTTGCTCCTACAAAGACATACACAAGCGAATGTTCACAACAGCTAAGTTCTGTGCCGTTACTATTGATAAGATTCATCGGGAGACTTCTTTGAGGTGAACCAAGATAGAGAGAAAGAGTGACTGGCAATATAGAACAGAGCGAGTAGTTTCTTGCAATACGACGTGAAATTCGACCATCGACCTACCACTACTCTCTACCTCTAGCAACGAATTCCTCCCTTTCCTTCATCGGTCTAGGAGTTTCTACCGAAGTCTGCAGATCGATTTGGGACTTGGCCAAATTCGATTCTCTCTCGATCGGTCCAGAAACAAAAGGAGCAAGAGAGAGAGAGAGAGCTGTGGATATCGACGTGGAGAACATACAGGAACGAGGGAGAGAAAACTTCGCGAGTGACGAGACCAATGCACAAAGGGAAAAATACAGAGGATGAAGAGAGAAGAAAAGGCGGAGAGATATTACTGACTCTCCGCGACGGGCAGCTTCGCGGTTCCATCGGATCGGAGGAACAAGAGCGCGAGCGAGACAACGAACAGCTCGCGAATCCAGATCGATCTCGCCGAACCATCATAGCTGGCACGCGTCGATCTCTTCCTTATTTTTCGTTCTATATCTTTCTGTTTTATCCGTTCATTTCGATTCTATTTTCTACCGATTTCTCTTGCGATTCTCTTGTTTGAGTATCGCCGGAGTATTCCATGGATACGCGAGTACGTGAAAATATTCGTTGTCGATTAGCTCGACCCATTAAGCTTGGCTGTCACTTGTCAAATGATTCAGCTCTACAAAATTACAAAAATGTAACTCGACCTCCGCATGCGCTTGACCACGTGTCAGGCTTAATAGCGAGAATATTTCTCATCATCCTTATACCGACAATGATGCAAAGGTTATCGACAAAATGGCTGAATGCCAAAAAGAACAGACGGTTACATTGTTCCTTCGCGGTTGAGTATAGGGATTTCCGGCCAGTCTCCGTGGCACTCTTGCATCTCACGATATACCCCATTTCTATATTATATGAACTACATGATCGTGTATTCATGTATTTTCGACCTTTACCATTTTCCTCCCATTTCGCGATATTCAAATATCACGATCACTATCTGAACGTCCTCTCTACAAGTAGGTCTTCCACTTGGTCCGCTTTGCTTTCCGTATTCATGCATGTAATCATCGGACTTTTCATATCGTGAGCAGCCATTTTTTATTCTTTTGCTTCGAGGCTCCGACGACTCGGAGACTTTTAAACACATCGTACGAGCGTTCCACCGCACTGATCGTTTTCGCTTCTTTCAACACCGAATACACATCTTCCGCCATAATTTATGGTGGACTGTACCAAGAATTGCGAAGGAGGAAGAGACTTAATGAGAAAGGGATTCTCAGAATTTGCAGGAAGATTTATAAAAATATGTGAGTGTGAAAAATTGGAAATACGAGAAAAAAACCGAGAGATCGTGAACTGTTGTTTCTCGCATGCGGTGACGACGATCGCTCGTAGGGGTTGGGAGAAGTCTGCGATGCCATCTTCTGACTGTTTTATGATATAAACGGTAGGGTGACGCCGAAAAGCGGATAATTTTGTCTCAAGTCATAGAAGCAACGACTCGAAGTTTCTCACTGATAAAAAACACATATTTATGTCTGTATATTTGATTATATATTGGTGCTCGAACGATCGTCGTTCCACCCACAAGCCAAAATGAGTACAAACGTGTTATAGGAGCATACGCGTAGCAGCCCAATGAATCAGTGAATGAATGAATCGACTTTGCCCTACTTTGTCTACGCGTGGGAGTATCGTATCTCGAATTCACGAGATAGAAGCATTCCCGACCGTTTGCCGCCGCGATGCCACCCTTCGCGAGTTGTCTGACATTTTCGTCTGACGTTTTCGCACAGCAGAATCCCCTTGTACCTCTTGCCCGACTCCGCTGCTATCATCCCCTTGCAAAACGGCGACTTCGTGGGCGTCGCTGACTATACTATACGCCGTGTGCTCGCGTGGTATCCGCAGCAGACACACAAGATTCTCGTCGCATCAGCGCGGGAGATGGAAAATTCGCGAAAGGACGAAAGAGGATATTGTATAGATCGGCAGCGAGAGCAAAAGGGAGCGGGAGAATAAGAGAAAGAAAGAAAGAGTGGGAGAGAGGTACAGGAATAGATAGGAAAAGAGATGCGAGTAAAGGCAGAAAAACGCGAGAGATAGTCAGAGAGAAAGAGAGCAGTCGGAGAAGATGCGCGAAGAGGAGAGTGAGTCTGGGAAACGACCGCGGAGAAATCCATTTCCTCCCTTACTCTCTCCTGCCATTTTCCGGAAAAACAACTTGGTGAGTGGTTCCACGACTCTCGCTTCTCGCTGTCTCTCTTGCTTACTCTCTCTCGGACTCAGTCTTTCTCTCTTTCTATTGCTTCCCAACTCTCCCTCTCTTTCTCGCTCTTGTTGCTACGTCGACGACGACGACGTCGTAGACGCAGACATCGTCGTTGTCGTCGTTTCAGGGCCGCAAAAGCGCGTCAACTGCCCTGCTATATACAACATTAAGTGTTTCTGCGTTCCGACGTATACCTATAGCCCGCCTTTGTCCCTACTCACTTTTTGCCAACAGTTGAATCTGACGAGTGCTCACACAAGGGTTGCGCGAGACTCCCGATATGATTTCGTCATGGGGTGAATACACCAGTGAATTGGCTGGAGGATTTCGTAATACAAGTAACGCTCCTTTTCCCTGATCGAGTCATGTTAACGCGGAATTTTTCCCTCGCATCTTAGGACAGCGTTCAGGCGACAAATTTACCATTCAAATCCGTTGGCAAGAAATTGAGCTTCCTTTTTTATCATACGAATCATTCCACGTAAGCGTTCATGTCCGGATTCACAAGTTTTTTCGTCTTTCAAATTTTCCCAAAAAGGACATCGTCGGCCACGTAATTGCGAGCAAAAGCCTGTTACGATAATTCCCATCATCATGGCCAATTTTTTGTTTAACGAGCTCGGAAATTAGTTGCAAATTATTTACCTACTTTCTGCGTATACGACCGTCTCACACATCATTCTTCTTGTTACGTCTTCAGCTCAGACGACGTATATATATAACGAGTGTTTTGTTGAGGCAGGCCACAGCCAAGGCTCGTACATAAAATAAAGTATTTGCTCGCACCGCCGCGCATGTAACCCAAGATTTTTTCTCTCCTCTAATACCGCGTAAGTCGTTGCTCGCTAGTCCGAGGATTTCTTTCCCGCCTCACTCTCCCAAACGTTCGATCTGCGTGTCTCTCTTCCTCTCGTTCCCTCTCCTTCTCCCTATCTCGTAAGACGTGCCGCGGCGTGGATACGCACGTACGCAATTGCAATGCACGGTATGCGGCTGCAGTTAACATAACCGACGTAAGTGAGGGCTCGCTGCCGACCAGCATTTTTTTTTTAACAATCTTTTTCTTTTCCTTCGACATGTTAGGTTGACACGTTCTTGTATAAAAACGTCGTATGGCCGGACGTTTTACGAGAGGCGGAGGAAGAATAACGCGGCAACACCGTTAGAACCACCGCGATTGCTCCTCCACCCGCGCATGTTATTCTCTTCGATTCCACGATCAATCACAAAACAAAGCCATAATGACCCACATACCAAAAATCCCAGGATTTCGTTGCTGGTCCATCCATTTTCCTTATCACGCTCCCAACAGCATTAGCAAGAAATCTAAAGCTCGTTCGCAATGACGGAATTCTTATCTTTACGATTTTGTAGTAATTTTGACGTTAACACAGAGCAACGATGCCGTTTCCACGCAGCAACGGACCAGCCTATCCTCCCGAATGCTCAACTATCCTCCGTTCCCTCAAAAATACAGAAATGCTTTGAACTTGGGAAATACGTAATGGAGAAAGAGTTTTATTGATCCTTGAGCTCCTTTACTTTTTCGTAGTAGGTTCTCAACAAGTTCGTCAACAGTGGACCGCAGCGTAGGGACAGAGTTTGGTTTTATGAACGAAGAGCTACTTTTCATTCAGTAGACGAAAAGGTTCCCTCGAAATCAATGAAAGCTATTTTGGGTCAAGTGATGAGCAGAGTGCCTGTGACGAGAGATTTGAGTGAAGAAGAGAAATGTCGACATTGCTATGGACACACGTACACATTTGTATGAAAACCTTAAACATATCTGTGTATGTTTCGTAGCGTGGACGTCATTGGACGTTACGCGTGCGTGATCACGTGTGCCCTTTCACGCAAAACTCCGAGGTCTCTCTCTCTCTCGAGAATATAATTCGTGCGCCTTCTCTCGGCGCGGCTCCATACGCAGCTTCTTTCTGTTTCCCGCAGCCGCGGCAGTCAATATAATCTCGCACGAGCAGTGAAACGAGCAAACACACTTGAAAGGGCGAGTTCCGTCGTAGACGCCGAGGCGTCCATTAAATAAAGAGGCTGAAACCAACTGACCCGGTCTCTTCGATATGTATATACATAAGAATATCCGTACGCATATTCTCGGCACTGTAAAATCTACGAGTGGATCAGAGACTGCCACCGGTCGAGACGAATAAATTCTGGACAAAAGTACATTATTGATTTACACGAGACAAAATTACCTAATACAACAAATACCTTTTAGCAATTGAAGGAAAAAATAAAACCGTTCAGTGGATCTGGGATTCGAAATATTTCGTGGAAAGTCTGGAGAACGTGGGCGATGGAATTTGTCAGTTTGTGCAGACCAGCACGTTTAACATCGATTAATATTTACGAGAATTCTGAAAACTCCTCGATTCCTCTGTTGAGTCATTTTCCTGACAAGATGCCGATTTATTTTTCATTTGATTTAAAGTTTGCAACGAAGTGTTCACATGGAATGTTCAAGTTGTTTTCTTTTTCATGGAGCCAACGAAAAGACCGTGGTCATCCCTCCCTCGCGGTGTGGCGTGACATGAGGGGGTGTGTACTGTCTCGTTCGTTTTCATTATCGCGTCTCGGTTGAACGAGAATAACGCTCTTTTGCAATTTTCGGCTTCTTGACGGACCATGGGCGAGGCTTAAAAACTTATTCGTATGCACTTTTATTTTTCGCCACCTTCGTGTCTCGCTCACGTCTCTTGCCGATTTACGCTCGCACCTCGTCAACTAAAATTAAATTACTTTTCGAGCTGGGTTGGGCCTTCGAACAAAACGCATACTTTCGACTCACCAATCCGACACACGTTCTTACAGAAAAAAAGTTTCTACTCGGTTTCGCGAATACTTGAGAATCGCCAACAGATTTGGTAATTTTTATACAAAATCAGTTACGACTGCTGATCATTAAATCTTCTCACTTCGAACCGTTCGATATGTTCTCATTATCTGAATATTGGTAAAAAAAAACAGTTTTGAATTCTGGAGTTTTTCAATTTTGTTTATTTTTATTTTTTCATAAATATTGGAAAAGTTATTAGATTTCCATTACGATAAAATCAACACACAAATATTTTGTGAACATTTTGTTTCTTTGAGATAAATCGATGGTGTGAGGTCACTGGCCTCGCGATCGTGAGCCTGTTAGACGAGATCCAACACTTTTAGGCTCCGAGTGGCGGCTTCATAGATACGAACGTGGATACACATTTGTACACATGCCTTTTCGTAGTACTAGCAGCAGAGATAGAATCGTGACAAACCCTAGCAATGTCGAATGCTTCAGAAATCTCTGCTCGTCTAACTCACAACATCAGCGCTTTCGGTACGTACTCCTCATAACCGTTCATTTCCATAGCTCAAAAACACGGCGACATTTACACTCGATTTAGTTCGATAACAAGCACGTTATAAACGTACACGTGTATATTTAAAAAGCACACAATATGTCAGATCGATTTTTGATGGATTTGACAACGTACGACATGTCTGGAATATTTGTAGAGCGATACACTACAAATCTTGTGGGTGAATGTAAAGAGTATCGTGAAACGAACCGAACTCCGGTGGTCCACGAAAAGAATTTTGTTCCAGAAAGAAAGCAATTAATATTACAAAATACCAGCACGATCGAGCGTTCAGTTTTCAACGGTTGCTTATAGGATCTGTTGGAAATTCCGTTCGGAAGATTTAAATTAACCTCGACGTTAAAGAGTTTCGTGATAAGAGGAAATGCGCGCTTGACGTTGCAACATTTTCGAATGGAATAAATACTTTTTTCACGTTCAATGATCAACCCTCTGGGTCACAATTTTTTTTTTATTTTGTTGGTTTTTTGCACAAGAATCGTACTGCAGAGACCTTTACATTTCAGGGACTCGAGTTGCGATTATTTAGCGAATATCAAGCTGCGGTTACTCGTTAAATTAAATGGAATAAGGAGAAGGAGACATAATCAGAGTAGGAATCTGCGTTGAGTTGCTTCTTTGACGATATTTCAACTACGTGTTCTTGGAAGTGATCGCGAGTCACACGCAGGATGAGAGACGTACGAATAAAATGTATCTTTGTGCATGTTTGGATGCGGGAAAAAATGTGCAATCGGAGAGATCACAGCAGCAGCGTGTGCGACAACGCAGGGAGTTCTCACGCGATGCACTGTGGCGTGTCTTTTGCGCGTGTGTACAGTGGACGTTGTCCGTGTTACGAGTCAAGACTGCGCAACGAGATCGGTCGCGTGGCTCGCCGTAATCTTCGCGTGCCTCTCGCGCGTACGTCGTCACTCTTTGACGCGTGGGAGTGCGCTGGGCATCCGTGCGTTGACAGCGAAAAGAAAAGAGGTAAAAATAAGCGTTCGGTGTGTCGGGGCTCGTCAAGCGTGCGCGCTCGGTGTTAAAACCCTGATCATCACCCGTTACGTCATGTAAACGGAACCTGACAGTTGATGACAGTATTCAGAACGTGCGCCAGACCACACACAATTGAACTTGATATCGTACTGGGAAATCCTCCCAGATTGTGACGAGCCTTTTTACAAAAAACCAGATTTTTTCTCCCATTTTTTTCAAGCTCTAGTATCATGGAAAATCTTCGAGATTTACAAGATCGACTGCCATACAAATTCACTGTCAATGCGTCCAACAACTGCCTCAAGCTGGACTAAAAACCTGGTGAAAATTTCACGAGCATGCAGAACGGTTATTACCTTAAAAATCAAGGAAATCGTTGCGCCTGCTTAATGCTTGTCGGACGTATGCAAAATTAGAAAGAGGACGATAATTATTACAAATTAAAAAACTCTTTTTGTTGACTTTCTGCGTATCGGTGAAAAAATATGCATTCGTTGCTGAGCAGGTCTTTATATTTACACGACTACCGAGCAAATTCTGGATTTCCATACAAGGTTTTTAGGTCGAACAACTCACGACCTTATTCCGATTTCTTTATGTTTCGCGTTTGAGAAATTCTGCAATACCTCGGATTCGTTTATTTTTTAAGTCTTCGTATCAAGCATTAATACGTGAGTCATGGATCGGACTCGAAATTTTATGGCTTTCTAATCATGGGGAATATGTAATACACGATCGACGTAAGATTCGACACCGGCCACCATGAGACTGCGACGTGAGACGACGCTAACTGCGCGGAATTTATTTTTGCACTTAAACTGTCGTCAAAGTGTTTTCAAATTCTGTTGAATTTAAATGGTGGATTTAATCTTCGACACGTTTTAAATGTATGGTTTTATCTTTACCTCCTTAAACTGTGAGCCAATCCGATGCGCCAAGGTGATAAATCGTCCCCTGTCCAATGGACCCCGCTCCGAGCGAATTCCCAGCGTTATAGAGAGTGTTCGCGCTTAAGGAGATAACTTGCTGCGCACCAAGTTGACTGCCACTAATTAATTAATATCTAGGGACCTCGGAATCAAATAGAAAGACTCGCCAACCAATTGTTCTCTAGATCTCGCGTTACACTTACCTCGAAGATGCCTCAAGTGGTTTTTAAGACATCCTGTAGATGGCGACGTCATTCGTCGACTACACGGACAGCTCTTTTCACGAGATGCCCACCAATTCATATGGTAATCAGCCGCGGGTACGGGACGTGATATTCTGCCTTTATTAAGCGATGGTCTCGCGCGACCATCCCGCGCTCGCTCGCTCGCTCTTACAACTGACCCATTTCGCCTGTCAGTCCTCACAGCTCTTAACAATTTTCTAAGTCACGCGGCCAACTCCCTCGTTACTTCTACCCCATAAAATCTATCGTTGTAATCTATAGTCTGTAATCCATCGGTGTCTCGAACTGTTTATACACCAAGAGAAATGGATGTGATTTATTTCGAGAATTTTATAGAATCCAGATCACGAAAACGATGAATACATTTTTTGTAGGTTACTTTTCCAGGAAGTCAATTTTCCGGCAAAGAAATATCAGACACTGGCTACCAACTTATTTTCATTGACGATCCGTTTTAGTTTCATTTTCTCGATCGCAAAACACGAGCAATTCACAAAATCCCTCGAAATTGCAGCGTTTAAGGGTACGAATTATTGCGTACCGAATATTTTTGAATATTTTTCATTCGAATTGTCGGTGAAGTGGGCGCGATAAAATATTTAAAAATAAATAAAAACGATAGTTTGAAAAACAGATTTTGCACATATTATTATGAATAATTGATAATTCATAAAAAGCTCTGTCGAGATTGCTGCAGGTTGCTTAAAAGTTCACGACTTTTTAGTAAATGGTTAATCACCCATCTCGTTTCGAGGGTTCACTATATAAGCCGAGACTAAATGAATAGCCCATGTTAAACGTACTGACTGCTCGCGAAACGGATGAAGGAAGAAAAAAATGACTGCAGAAGGGAGAATATATATAGATATTTGAATATACCGAAGAGCTAGAAGAATGAGAGAACTGTCATAAATTAAAACAACAATTAACCACTCTGAGGCCAGGCCTGGGGAAGCACAAGTGCGTTCCCACAGAAAGATACAACCCCAGCATGCTATCCGTATTTCTTTCGACCTGAAAATTTGTCTCGTTCTTTTTGTTTTTAAATGGTAACCTCCCCTTCATCTCCTTTCGACGTTCTTTCTCTCGTACGGAGTTTGTTAGCCTCTGTGTAGCGTGGCACACGTTAAGATCGCACTTTTGGTCGTGTCTGCACGAAGCCAAAAGAGCGTTTGGGCTCTGCAGGTGTGTACGAATGATGCTCGACGCAAACACATGTTGATGTGTAGTTTCGTACGCCACACAGAAAAAGCGTCAGATGAGCGGCATTAATGTATCGTTCGTGGTTCAAAGGTTAAACTGTTCTCTCAACGCCATATCTGATTTATTAATCATCGAGCCGATAGCTACCTACGGATATTCCGCCTCTGGAGTATCGACTCGATTATTTTTCTGCTCGGGGCGTCAATCTTTCGGTACGTAATCTTTTATATTTATGTGTACAATCGCGCAGCCACGAATTCGCTGCTCAACGTTCTGGCTCGTGCTTTTTTTTTTCTTCGGATAAAGATAACTCACGCTTAATGTGTTTGAGCAAAATAGGCGAGAAGGCAGCACAAAATTCACGTTCGCCTCAGGCAAACCATCGAAACTTGTCGAGTAATAATGAAAAAGCGATACCGATCACTTGTCATCAAGTACAAACGTATCTGATTGCAATGTTTTGCTTTTTACTGCCGAAAAATATTCCAGAACGAAAGCAATCGGAAAAAAAAATATTCTCGAGACTTAATCATTGATATTCACGAAGATAAACATTTCTTGAAATATTTAAAGTTCTTGGGTGTTCGAAATGTCGCGAAATATCTCATTCCGATCTCGTATTATTGCCGTCTTGTCTGCTGCGCCCACGCAAGTAGATTAATTGTACGCTCGAGGGTCAATGAGCGAGAAGATACCCGCTATACGAATTCAATGAATATTTACATTTGTACGGTTAACCTGTAAGTTTATACGAATGGCCTTTAAATGAACATATAAGCTAATTAACATGCTGCACGGGAGGAGAGAAGGGAAAGGGAGGAAGAGAAAATGAGAGAAACTCGTTAAACTGCAGTCTGCGACCAGTGTTCTGTCTTTTATCTTTCTCTCCGATTCGAGAGATTGAGTTCTTGGTGGAAAAGGAGAAAAAGAGCCGAGTAAAGTCATCGATATGGAGCTCTCGCGAGTGTTAATATCTCCCTCGATCGGCCAATTCAGTCTCAAGACGAATATGTAGGTCGTGCAATTCAGAAGAGAGCAGTTGGCGTGTTAAATGTTTTCATATTCGCCCTTATAATTTTTAGCGACTGATACGGGCTGCTACTCTCTATAAGGCAACGCGCAGGCTACCCCGGCGCCATCGAATTGATTTCAATTAATGCCGGGGCTCCTCGCGATTGCCAATAGGAAGGCAACCGATTTATGCACACCAATATATATGTATATTTCGAGACATAATATACATACATGATTTTGGCAGATAATCTGATACGCCGAAGCGAGCTACGGGCTTCGCGAACTCCTGGGGCAATAACAGCGTCTCTTTCATCATGATCCACTCTCATCTTTCTTTTCCTCTCGCTTTCGATCTCCAAAGTACATACAGCGGGCATTCCAGGCCACAGCTATCGAGCCGAGGCCTTCACGATGTCGACTCTTATTTTCTTTTCCCCTTTTTTGCGAATCAACGAATCAAACTCTTTGTCACGTAAAAAACGAATAAAAATTATGCTGTTTGCTAATTAAGCGAATTGAACTTGCGAATCAGCCCGGAATTTCTGTGAAATTTGAAAAAAATCTTTCAATTTCACCTTCCGGACTGCTCCGGAACGAATCAAAGTGAATTTATAATTAAAACGACCGGGTCGCACAGTATCCCGAGTGAATAAAAGTATCCAAGGTCTTATTACTTCTGGTGGTTGAAAATTTATGGTTTTTACTACTCGCCAGGACCACATCAACCGATATAAAGTTTCGGAGATTTCGTGAGAGCGCGGGCGTATTCCGGGACAATGTTTCCCGAAACTGAAACCCAACGAACGATAATAATAAGAAATCTGATCTCTGTAAAATGTGCTCTGCTATCCGGGCGGATAAATATACATACTTTTGTCCAGGATAAGCGATACAATCGTTGGCCTCATGAACAGATGATCCGAGGCAGAATTCGACTTCATCAGGTACGGTTTTCGGCATACTCGTTTTCCCCTTTTATCCAATGGAACAAGATCTCAAGATGGAGCAAGAAACTTTCGAGGGCCGACAATAGTGCACCATTTACTTCTGGACACATGTGGTTAAAAGCATAAAAGACGTGCAACCTTTCCACGAATTACTTGGAATCCCAACAATGATCGGACTCCGGTGCGTCTTTGCAAAGTAAACTCTTCTCGTTGGTACGTTATTGCCATGTTCGAAGTATCTAAACGATGACCACTCGATTCACGTCAATATCATGTTCGCGCGTCATTCCCTTCTGCTGTCTCTCCTCCGATTATTTTCCTTTATTTCTCTCGGATTGTTGCCGCTATTATTATTTTGTTTTAAATGCATCGCAATCACGGCCCGCCAAGCTCGACGTTTGGAGTGCTTCTGACGATGAGAGTCTTTACACGCAAACGCGCTGAAATCAACGACGCATTGTTTTTCAAGTCTCGACTCTTTAGCTAAACTCTCAAGTTCCTTCGACGTTTCAAAGTCATTTCTTACATCATTCTCGGCCGATACGATATGAAATCTCCACTTTTTGAAAAAAATGCTCAATTTTCTTTTCGGAATCTTCAAAAAAATTCTCCAGAACTTGAAAAAAGAAAAAAAAACTAAGAACTCTCATTCAATGTCGAGAATGATGCGATCACATAGAAAATGAGTAGAAGTAGCGACTCCAGTATCGGAGAGAAGAAAAGTTACAGCAGTTTAGTCCGTTTCGTTATATTTTAGTGCGCAGATTTTTCGGAGTCTTCCAGGAGGAAAAGCCGGAATGATATTTCATGGCGCGGGTGAAGCCGCACGGGCATAGCTACTCTAAAATAAAAATGTAATCAAATAAGCCAACATTTTTTCCTGCGCACGTGTACGTGTGTGGGCGTCTGTATTAACGCGAAAGAATAGCAAATATCTCCAATGACTACGGACGAAACCAAGTGAAATAAGCGAGTCCATTGGTGTGCGTATGTCGACGAGTGTTTGCGGAAGTGTCCGTGAGTGTAGGAGCAAATATGGATATCTACTCCAATTCATTGTAATATGGGCTGGGGCTTCGAAGCAATGGGATGCTGCTCCGCTCTGCACCCTAATCCGAAGAGGCTTAAACCCTGGGAATTTGTCTGAAGCCTCGGCATACGTGGAGTCTGTACATCAGCTTGCCTCAAGACACTCGTACAATGTGAAGATATACGACGATTTTTTTTTATCTTTTTCTACTACAATACGAGAGACACATGCAATAAAACGAGAAGAATCTATGTATAGATATTAATCGAGCGTGTATAATGGGAGGAATAAAGCGGGGGCCGTTGGACCAAACTCATCCAATGTGACTGGTCGATGTGTGTATATGTCCACGAGTACACACATTGCAAAGTCTCTTCATGGTCCATCGTAATCTCTACTACCGCACAGTCAGACTTATGTGGCGCCGAAGTGTAACGCGCTGACGCAACACGTACCAGAGTACGAAAGCAGGATGGAGATGTGGAACGAGAGAGAAAGGGAGAAACACGGATACGTCTTCAGACGGAACGCAAGAGGGAAAGCGGCAAAAGTATAGCCAAACACGTCATCGCATTCATGATTTACAGCAACAGGAACGACGAGCATGCTCTATGGCGAATATATATTTGTGTGTAGTACCTTTTCCCTATTTTTGATAACAACAAACAGAAACCGTCGCCACCCAGTCCAATCGTTCTGGTCATTGACCGATTTCCCAGGAATTTTCAGCTTTTTTCATTTCTCTACGTTCTTTAAAATGAATAATTACCAATTGATGTGAATTTTGCAATAAACTCCGTGGGACGATGAGGAAAGAAATCGCGAATTATCGAGTTATTTGCTTGAATCATTGGGACAATATTCCTGGTGCAAATCAACACTCTCCAGCAACAAGCGTCAAGACCTGAAGAATCTGACGTTGACGATGGGAAAAATAAATAAATTCAAGTAGACGCCAAACACGAATCTTTCGTTTGAAGATCGCATTGGGCGTCAGCAGTTGAATAAGTTTTGCAAAAATTAATGACCAAGATAAACGAAATTATGATCGGAATTTATCGAATAATTAACGAGCGCGATTCAGTATATTCGTTTCTTTTGTTTTCTTGTTCTATGAGTAAGAGAAAAAATCGAATACACCCGTTGATACGCGTGCATTGAATACGAAAGGTTAAAGAGAGCATACGTGCATATCTAAGGCACTGAGATCCCTGAAAAATAAGAAGGGAACTGTGAGAGTGTGTGAGAGAGAGAGAGAGAGAGAGGGAAAGAGAAAGGCAATGCGAATTCGTGGCTTTAGGGCCTCACGGGATGTACGAACCTGAGGTAATAAATATCGTGCGATTAGATCTCTACCAAAGAAGAGCTGCAACAGCAGCAGCATCTTGTGTCTCGGGGTTGCCCGAATGAAGCGAGGGAGCGACTATTAATCACTCCATGTTAATCAAGCTGACCGCTAAGTAGGCCGCACTGTGGCATTAAAGTGCGCTCGGAATCATGGCCAGCGAAGAATCGCCCTTTCTTTCCCTGTCCCAGTCCCTCGCCTTCTCCCTGTGAGAACAGTTTTTGCGGTGTAGGTTGATAATGTGGAAAACATATTGAACGTCTCGATCTGCATGAGATGTTCTACGTCAAGTGGCACAATTTTTGGCCATGGAAACTTTCAGAAAAAATTCAGTTCCCTTTGTACAATTTCCGGAAAGAATGATTTCCGAGCCAAAAGTTTGACGCTGAATTTTTCACGAATTTCATTTTGCAGCCACCACGTAAAAACCACAGCGCAGATTCGATAATCCTCCGGTGCGATCCGCGGTTCTTTCCACGTTGGAGATCCCATGCATCGATAGCAAAAGATAGATTTTCTATTGATGGCATTAGCCAACGGAAGGGCGTATCTCGACTCACTTCGGTCATCGAGTGCAGCGGGTTACGACGTTTTGTTTCATGGCAATCAATATACATAAATATATAGAAATATTAGAATAGGGGAAAGCCGGGCAAAGCGGAACACCCGGGCAAAGCGGAACACCCCCCCGAAAAACGTAAATTTTTTTTTCTTTTAGCAAAATATTCAGAACTCTGATTGTCCGTCACAAAACATTCATGATGATCGCACGATAAATTGAGACAACCAATTTCTTGAGTAAAAAAAAAAAATTTCATAAAAATAAAAAAATAAAAATCCGGCTGAAATTTTTAACTTCAATAGTGTTTTTTATCGACAAAGCATCATTGTTGGAATCATGAACGATGTTTTCAGTGAATCGATACATTTTTTTCAACGAGCAAAGAATATACACTGATCAATCGTAAATTTTGCTAACAATTTCATTAGAAACCAAATATGCTGCCAAAATAAGGAAAATTTTGCGATTATTCAAAAATATTAAGTTCACCGTATTCAACAAAATATCGAGGATTTTTAACATTTCATTTTCAGTGTATATTCTGTGCTCGTTGAAAAAAATGTATCGATTTACTGAAAACATCGTTCATGATTCCAACAATGATGCTTTGTCGATAAAAAACACTATTGAAGATAAAAATTTCAGCCGGATTCTTATTTTTTTATTTTTGTGAAATTTTTTTTTTTTTACTCAAAAAATTGGTTGTCTCAATTTATCGTGCGATCATCATGAATATTTTGTGACGGACAATCAGAGTTGTGAATATTTTGCTAAGAAAAAAAAATTACGTTTTTCGGGGGGGTGTTCCGCTTTGCCCGGGTGTTCCGCTTTGCCCGGCTTTCCCCTATATATAACCCCCTCGTGTGTGGTTAGCCTTTAGCCTTATGGAGCCTTCCCTATATTATTGGAAGCTGTAACATGTTCGGTATTCGTTTATGGTAAAGGTATGTATATATCGTCGTTAAACCACGACCTACCGCAGACCACCGGGCACGCGTTCCTTTCTCATTTTTGAGGAATTAATCGGGACTAATTGCCATGCCCAGTGCTCGCGGCTAGATGGACCGGGGAGGGAAATACTCACCCCTCATCTTTCGCTCTCTCGAGAATTATGGGGCTCGTTTAAAGTTCGCGGATAGTCTAGCGATTCTCTTTCTTCCTCCATCTCCCAGCGTCGATTTTGGTCGCTTTTTCCATTTGTCTCTTTCTCCCTTCCTTTCACCTTTATTCTTGTTCCCGGCGTCCTGACCAAAGGCCGCGGATTGCAAATGAATGTGCAGCCGGGCTTTCGATATTTTTTTTTTTTATGTGGCAATCAATACTCTGGAATGCAACGTTCTATAGCGTAACTTTTGGAAGAAGGTTAGCATGTTACCGTGAAATTGATTTTTTAAATTGATACTTTTGGCCTATGAATTAATTAATTGGCGACTCGTACGATTCCAGAAAATACCCACAACGAAGAATCATTTGATTTTTCGGCGAGAACTTTCTTGCGAGCTAAAAGTTGATTGCGTCGGAATTGATCGATCAATTTGTCACGCCACCGCGGCCATGGAACGTCAAATCGAAAAAGATCGAGTTCAACTTTGCCCTTACCAATGGTCCGTCCATCTATCCATTGCGCTTTTGTGTATCGTGATTTCGTACGTGCTTCTCGCTGTTCGCCACGAGAAATTTCACTTATTTATGTTACGCGGATGTTCATAGATCGCGATGTTTTTGAACACACTCTTCCGCGCACACAGCCACACGAAAGCATTGGTAGTGCGAGGACGTACGTATTTCAGATCCCGCGAGATCGTGACAGAGCGAAATCCAAATGTCCAAACGTGGTGCTGGGTACTTTCCAGTCGATACGGGTGTGTGTCGATATGTGTGCGAGTATCTCGAGGAGCTAAAAAGCTTGGAATACGCGTTTTCTATATGCCGATCGCTATAATACACACCTCGACGAGAACGAATGTAAAACTTCCGCGAGGCGATCCCGAAAGCAGGGTGGTGCGAGCGCACGTTGTGGTTCAACCACCCTTAACCATTCCAGAGAGTCGAAGAGAAAGGGATGGAAAGAGCTATAGAAACGAGAGGATCCGAGACCGAAGGGGAGGTCTTTATGGACTTGTTTGTCCCTGCAGTATACAGAAGCTCCGCGAACAAACCCCTTCCGCCCCTCTTCGCGTGTGCCCCTTCCAAAAGCGTTCGACGAATTATTCGGAAAGTTCGATTCTCGCCAACGCATCCACGGGCGGCCGTCTCGGACGATCGAACTGCTTTTATCCATCTCTCTCTCCTTTTCTGTCTTACTCGTGTGCGAATTTTTTCCACTGTGTGGATTTGCACCCATTCATACTCTCCTGTGGGTAAATTTGTGTCACTGATCAAAGTTTTATTTTTGTAATCACTGTAATGACAACGATACGCCATCCCGGCGAATAAAATTACAAAACCGAATATTTTTCGCTGATTGTTGCATCGAGCATGGTCCCTTCGGAATCCTCGAAAACAAACGTCATTTCGTCACCCGCTTTCACTCGAACGAATACCAGTCGATCGCCCACATATGACGAAGTTTCCATTTACTTCGGTCACGAAAACTCAATGCTAATGGAATTTACACTCCATTGGACCATTTTCAGTTTTACGATGTTGTAATCTGTAAAGATTACACTAAAGTGACACCTTTTCCTTTAAACGAAGATTCTAAATTTCAGGGCCTTTAAAAATCACTTAAAGTGCGTCAGCCTTCTAACGAAACATTGAATTGATTAACTCGAATTATCGGATCATAAATAACGTCTGTAAGGTTGATAATTCCTCGATTATTTTTCCATGCATAGGTGAGAATTTCCTTTGGACCCATTCAGGCATCGGTGCTTTTCTAAAACGTTAGAAATCTCAAAAAAAAAGTTGTTGTCATTGACTTTTCACGAGACAAGACCAAAGAGAGAGAATAAAACAAGAAATCTCAAAGTTTCATTGCTTTCGCAATAACATCGATGACTTACGAATCATCAGCATCGAATATTTAAATTTTCCCACCGATCCTCATCCCTGCTTTGCTACAAAATTTCATTACCAATTCACCCTCGCAAGGGGCGAATGTTTCCCCAGGATCGGAGGATATCACTCGTGCCATTTCCTCACGAGATCAACGTCCTTTTGTGCGTGTACGATGCGTACCAAAATCCACAAACCCCTGTCTGCCTCTCTCGACACTCTCGGCGACTCATTTTTTACGCAATGCTGTGTTTCCTCTTTCCTGGAAGGCTCCGAGGGAAAGTTTGATGCCGCGTGTCGTGTAGCAACTGATGACAAACACGAGGGCGCGATTCTCCTGAGTTTGGTCTTCGTCTCGTGCGAAGCGCACCGTTTTCAAAGAGCCAGCGATCCACGCGTGTGCATCGCTGCTTACTGGAAAGACGAGTTTTGGACGTGCATCACCATTAGCGTTATCACGTACTATTATTGTTGGAAACGTAGCGGAAGACCGAGGGAGAGAAACAGAGAAAGCAATATATTTTGTCGCCGTTCGACTTCACGACGTTCCGTTATATCCACCAATCGGAATGAGGGACTTTCTTTTTCTCAATTTCCTTCTGTCTTTCGTTCGTTACGAGCATACGTATATTTTATATGGAAAAATAAAATGAGAACTATGGACGACCAGTCGTAGACGCAAAACGACAATTCTTCCAATATCACAGTTTAAATAGTTTCTGTCTGCGCGTTATATCTCGAGCTCACATGGAGCACGTATCCATAAATAATCATACGTAACAATTTACAGAAAGATATCGTAAGAAAATTCGCGTAGTTTGGAATCAAAGGAGCAAGAGCGAGGGCCAGATCGGCTGGTTTCGATCATCGAGTCTCACTGTGTCTTCGTATGCATATGGACACATCGTGTATCGCGAAACATCGTGCACCGATTGGCAAGAATCCGAGACAACTTCTTGATCACCCACAGCTGACATTCCATTGTGATAAGAGACGATTGGACGAGTGGAATGAGAATACGATTGGAATTCCAGCGATGTACGATCGCAAACGTTACTACACTCCATGTACGTCGTTCATCATAACTGGCTCTTGCTTCCAATGCTCCGCAGAACTTGTCTTGGTCGTGTGCAGACATCGCTAATATGCATGCACGCCCATGCAACGCTATTTATTACTCTATGAACTTTTACTCTCCTCTCTGTATTTCTGTCTTCCTATAAATGCTTCGCAATACAATGGACATATGTTGAGTTTCTTCTTGTGGATATCACCATACGTATTAATCCCATGCCTCGTGGATGCGTCCGGCCCCCGTGAATCCGACGACGATGAATCAATTCCGATTAATCGATAACTCGATATCGAACGCTTCTCAACAATTATACTCCGAGCATCTGACCGACAACAGATGTTCAACTTCGAGAATAATCAACGCTTTGGATAGGTCACTCATAGAGAGATTTATCACTATTCACTAGTCGGAACAATGTGCAGACGATTCGCGAGAACTTTTCGCTAAGAAAATCTGTTTTTTTTTTTTTTCGTACCTTTTTTTTATCGATCTCCTGAATTTTGATTCATTTTCGATCGAAGTTTGTAGGAGAAATGTTAGTCAATCACAATAGTTAAATTTTTTTTCTTTGATTTTATTTTTCTGCAATTTTTGATCGCAATATCGAAATTAATAATCAAACTCGTAATTAGCGCAGGAAACCGATGTACTGACCGTGGTGCGCTCTCGCTCTCTCTGTTTCCCTTCAAGTCGAAAGATGCTCATGTTGCTGACCGATCGTACAATATCTCGTGAGTTTATTCCACACACGCTGGTGGCTGGGGCAGTCTCTATAATATACGACTGAATGAGCGAGGTTAGGACAGCTAGTCCTTTGCGAAAGACGTGTGTCCCTCCTACACGCGTGACCCATGACCCAGGCCGAATATTGAATCACTTTAGTGCTACGTCAGCAAAGGCGAGTGTATACGCACGTTGGAAACTTTACAAGTTCCTTTGCTTTACGACAATTGCTCAGAACCTGAATATCACAAACACTTACGATAATAACTCGAACTGAAAAATGTATTATTTGTAGCGACAACTACCGCCGTTTTTGTTCGGAATTATTGTCTGTCTGGACCTCGATTTAACCTCCCAGTGATCGTGTTGTCAGACATTTTCCCACAGCCTCGTAAAAACCATGATCACGCGAAAAATTCCGATCGATTAAGCATCGATTTGACAATTTAAATGATTAAAATTATTTTCGAATAATTCGGCAAATGGGCGAAAAAAAGTATTTTTTCGTTCCAGCAAGTTTCTGGATCTCAGCAAATCCCTTGAGATCGATGCCACGGAGGATCATGATCTGGAAGGTAATAAAATGACAAATGGTTCAAGAAACTGTACGAAACGTCGTCGATATAGTTACCAGTAAATTTTATTTATTCAATTGATTTGGAAATGAGTTTGTCGTTGACAAATTTTCATTGCATCGTTACCCGGTTAGAGGTAAAAATGTTGGTCTCATAATCAAAAGTTCACATTAATTATCAAATCTTCGTATCGAAGTCGTTTGTTCTGTAGAATGATGATAGAAAAAGAAAAAAGAAATTGAGACGAATCAAGATACGGATATAAAGTGGATCGGAAACCAGTTTTGCTTTCCAGTTGCACTTTTGGACCTTGTTCCATGATATATTTTAAGCCATAAATTTTAGCTTATTATGCAGAGCTGATAGAGCAGTCTCTGTTATCTTGTCAATCTTTCGATCGAGCAAGTCACTCAGTTTCAAAGACAAAATATTATACAGTAGATTTTTTTTATTTCGGATAGAGTGTCTCACGGGACATTCGAAAGAACGGCAAATAAAATGAAATATATGAATGAGGAATAATGTGCGAGATTTTAATGCAAAGTCCGAAAGCGTCCCTTCGCGATCAATCCACTTGATCGAGGTTTGGGCCTGTCTCATGGACCAACGGAAGCCGTCAGATTCTCCTCGAAAGTGTCAACCGTGAAATCCAAATCTTTAGTAGTTCTGACTGCTGGATTGCTATCGGTGACTCCCAGTGAGGCGTGAGATGGTTTGGTAATTTTACTTCGAACGAATGGACCGCTTCCTGGCATTTCGCAACTCAAGTGGTCCAGCGGTCTCCGGCCGTTGGACAATCTTGGTGGCGGCGTACGTGGAGGTGCCATCATGGATAAGGGGTGACGAGGGGGTCCCATACCTGGTGGTGGTAGTCGAGGAGACCCCATTCCGGGGGGCGGTAGTCGAGGGGCGCACATTCCTGGTGGTGGTATCCTCGGGGGGATCATCCCAGGCGGTGGTAACCTAGGTGGTGGCATTCCTGGCCCCAGGAGTCTAGGAGGTGGTCTGATAATAGGGGATGGTACTCTCGAGGGTCCTGGCATTTCAGGAGGCCCTGGCATTCTGTGTGGGAAGCGGGGACCAGGGAAAGGAGCTGGTAGGGGGGGTCGAGGCGGCAGCATGCCATATGCTTGAGGACGAGGACCATCGAGCCATCTTCCAGGAGGTGGAGGTGGAAGTGCCGGCATTATTGGCGGCCTGGGGCCACCGAATGATCTGGGCGGCGGCAGGCCATTGAACGGTGGACGAGGGGGCATAGGGTATGGACGGCCGTTCATATTTCGAGCACGACGATCGAACCTATGTGCACTGACTCGCATTAAGTCGGTGACGTAGGCGGCTCGCTCGATCGGATAGCCACGTGCCTTCTCAAAAGCTGAAATTATTTCGACGAACGTAACGTATGTATTTATATGCATATGATAATTTGTTCGCCATGGACAGCGTGTTTATGGTGCGACTCGTCGAAGGCATCGTTCGAGAAAGGTTCGCGGGTTTGGGACTCTTTGGAGCAGAGGGAATACCGAACACGTGTGTACCGCAACGATGTGGACAACGCAACGGTACGGCGCTCGTCTCATAATATTAAAAGCTATATGTGGACGTCTTTGCACATATTGCAACCGACCATGGACTCACGAGTGTGCCTCTCCGATCTTATCTCTCACTGAATTATTGCGGTACACGGGGTGGACGGTTTTGCCGGATTCATAATGATCAGCGGGGCGGATTTCGGGAATGATGTCGGGCCTCGGAGGAACAAACAAAAAGGAAGACTTCAGGACCGATTGAGGGAGGAATTCGACACGGAACCTTGAACTTTGCTGCATAGAGACTCACCAAATAAACCTGCTATGAGATCAACTACAAACAAATTTACTATACCTTTCAAACTCTTCTGTGGATCCCATCCTAATTGCTGGATGAGATAACTGTAACCAACAAATTATTAACAAACAATAAGTTTTTCACGTACGAGAAAAACAACGAACCCTCCAAAAGTGTTTAATCGTTTAATCTGCTCACCGACAAATCAAGTAGCCAGTCCGGTTGATGCCATGAGTACAATGGACTCCTATCAGTTCACCTACAACAGAATTCGCAACAATTGAAAGCTTCGTCTCACTCCCCAAGTAATTAATTAAGCCAGTAAACGTACAAAATCAACAAATTGCGAAATTCTTTCCGCATCTGTTGCATTTCCACAGCTTCTTAAATGAATAACTGTTCCGAGACTCTACGTTCGAGTAAAAACAAAAGGCCATCTTCCGCATTCATTAAATACGAAAAATCAAGTCGTCCACGCCGAAACCATGTTTTCGCGTCGCGACAATTATAAAATTCTCTACCGATCTATGCTCCTCAGAAAAGGCCCTAATTTCCGTATCTTCGTAAATTACTGACGAGCTTTCCATAAGGATTTGCGACCGAGTGTTTTTGGCGATCTTGGGTCAACTTGCCCCGCGACCTCGTGCATGCTTGCGGCAAGCGAACTGCCTGCTGCCAGATTATGATTTCACGCGCGTTCTTTCAAGGATTTTGTTCATTCTCAAGTAGCTTTATAAAATGTAATCCCATCACTTGGTGCAGGATCAAAGTCTGACCAACATTTACGTGGAGTTTTCTTCTGAAAAACACCGACTTGTTACGAGTTAAGTAGGGGCACCGACGTGCGAGCCTCCGACGCCCGATTATGCGAAGGTCTCTCATTCTTTAGTGCCTGGGCTTCACGGTGCTTCGACAGCCTCGGTCTTTGGAGATCAGTTTTTTTTTTGTCATCGTCAAAATGTCTTGGTTCAGATGGGAAATTGTAAAGAAGCAATTGTTGCAAGTGCACGCGTGGTCACGTACTTTTCTGTCGAGGGGGAGACCGTCGTTCAGCGACATTGAGTGGGCCAAAGACGTCGTTTTGCTGCCGGTAGAGCGGAATAAAAATTCTTTCCTTTTTCACGTATTACCAGGAACGACCGTTGAAGGCTGCAATTCGTATATAGTTGACCTTTACCTGGTACAGGGGTCATGTCGTATGGTTGTTGAGAAGACCGAGAAAGGTCGCAGATGTCGGAGATAACGGTGAAAAAAAGTGAATGAGAATAAAAAAGCAGAACGACGATGCGGACAGCGCGCAGGGGGCAGCGATTTCGCAGGCCTGGCAGCAGCAGTACCAAAGTGCAACGTATTGCCACTGCGATTCGCGTGTAATTTGAGGAGGTTTGATCAAGCGATTAAAAACATCGAAAGGAATGCAAGAACGCTTCGGCGGATGCGATTGAAGTGTCAATATCGTAGTGTGGTTTGTGTCTTTTCCGCCCAAAAACAAGTTGGACGTAATCTGAGAACAGCCTCTCGTTATATGGCTCTGCGAAGACGCTCGCAGAATTCACAAACGTCAGCGCAACGATTATCCTTCCTTGCCGCCTTATCTGCCTTGAGGGCATCGTCTCGTCGCTTCAAAACGTTTTGCATTTCAACGCGAGCAAAATAAGTTAAAGCTACAGAAGAAAATGGGAACCATATTTCGTGTAACTACGATTTCGAGCATGTGTAGTAAATCCTCGTAATTTATTTTTTATTGACATCGTCACCTTTCGCAAAAGCTAGACGTCAATCCCGAGATTGTCCTTGACGACTCCTGATGACATTGCATCGAATATCGAAATGATAACTCACATAGATTCGAGACTTTCCAACCTAATAAGATTTTTTTCTCTCATACTTTCGAGAAACTGTCAAACTTGTGTCAATGCGGCTAGAAATATTTCAGAAAGTCTCTTCGGAAGAAAATTTTTGTCGTTTCACTCGTAAAATTCACTGACAATTACGTTCGCTAACAAAATATCGACCATTTTTAACAAAATTTCATTTCCAGTGCAGTAAAACGTTCGAAATCGCTCAACGGGGGCCATGAGAATCCCCGCAGTTTAGTTGCCGAAGTTTGCATACGTTTTATCATGTCGGGGCGCCTCAATTCGTGAATCTGGGAACCAGCACTATCAATTAATGGATACACCTCGATTAATTCTCTCCCGAAATTGTTAATTGCCACTCGATCTCATTTGAATCATCGCAACACATAAGTATCCGTATCTCTCGGAGCAAAAGGCACTTCGTGCTTGGTCCTGCAGACTACCTGATGCTCCTGATGAATCCTCGGGATCTATACTTCCTGCACCCACCGCAGATTCATCCCGATGGGAGGTATAAAATGATTCTCAAGCTACGGTTGTGCCTCGGAAACGTGGTCATGGCTCGAGAAATTTTGTTCTGAATTATTGTCTCGTTCCCACGACGATGTAATTTTTCTTGTTGAGGTTGACGATCAGCACACACGGTGGCACGAGTATCATGACGGAATTTAGTTGCGATGTGAAATATGTGAAAGGTCAAGCCCGCGAATAGCCTCAGGTGATACGGGCACGAACGATTTCGACACTCGAGTTATTCGAATTTCGACTTCCGCCGTTTGGCGTCCAAGCGAAGAGAGTCCTTGCTGCTTATGGATCCCGGGAGCATCGTCATGTTTATAAAAAGCCACAAGACATACGGCAAAGGAGAAAAATATGTATAATAAAGAGTCTGGGCTGTTGAAACGACGCATGATGTGAGAACGTTAATGTCCAGCCGTTCGTGCACCCCGGCTGCGGGTACATAAACTTGAAAATATCGCTCCTGGTTGTTCCCTCTACCCCCGACGGTTATAACGAGATACGATGCTCATTCCGAGCGCTCGATTGCTCCCGCGGTCTAAATCAATCGAACGATCCACCGAGTTCACGGACTCTGCCGCTGCTTCCAATTTACGCCTTAAAGACCCAAACGTTCCTGGCAATCTTGACTCGCTCAAACGGAGCTCTCATTTTTTTTCGAATCACGAATCTCAGCGCGGTTTTTTTCATTCCATCAATTTTTGGCGATTGATTAATCTTCGTTTCGTATCAACGTCAAATCCGTTGCGGGAGACAATAAAAATATTCATTCAGCGGGGACAGATAATTGGATTCAACCGCTGACGATGTTCCATTGTCCCGGAGTCTCATCGAAATCGTTTGATTCATAACTCGGCAACTTTAGTGAAGTTCAGCAAATTTGTATCGATCCCCAAATTTTTTTCGATATTGCTGTCCGATCTTTCGTCATTGCCGGAAAATAAAAATGAAAAAAGAAAAAGAAGGAGGAATAATAAGCTGTACAGCTTCGAGGTTCCGAATAGTTTGGCGTTGATGGTTCTGGCCAGAGGGCGGGCGGTTATGGTAATTGGACGAAGAAATGTAGTCGGAGGGAAAAATGCTCGTCGGAGAGAACTACCGTAAATGTTTTCGCGTCTCAGTACGAACGTTCAATGTCGATATTGGCCTTTCCGGTCTCATGGCAATTCTTCGGACTTTCATACCGCGGGACAATCTTTTTCTCTGGAATAAAGCGAGTTGGCTGTTCGCTGGTGGAAAAAGGTCCGAGGAAAGTTGGTATCGTCGCGAAACGTTCGAGTGCTCTCGGCGCTGAAACTCCTGAGAAAAACCTCGTGTTATCGGACTCGCTGGATACGCAGCGCGGTACGATATGCCATTGATAAATTCTAAGTAGCATGAACAAGTGCTACGCGCTTTGTCCAAGCATCGCGTTTATCCTTTTCGTTGCTTCGTATCGCGCTGGAATTCGTTGAGAAGAGACTCCCGACAGAATCAATGGGGAACTCGCGATCAATGCATTTGCCCGATCGAGACGTTTCATTTTTCTCGTTCGGAATTTCCACGCAGCAAGGACGACACGGATACGAGACGCGATTTGGTCACACGAAAGCGTCTGCATCGCTGCTCTTTCACGCAATCCGCACTCATATGTCGGAGTCCCGTAACAGCGGAACTCCGGATACTAACGAAAAGATTACCGTATTGGATAAGTGAGCTCGCAGGATCTCTCTCAAAAATTATTTTTCATTATTGTCAACGTGCTTGGTCCGCGTTGAATTTTTATCGAGTCAGCTTCGACTGGAGTTGAATATTTTTTGCCAAATTGGTGAAAATATAAAATCGAAGAACATCGCAACATTTTTTTTTTTTCAGAAATCCTCACAAAAAAATGTAATTTTTTATTTTCATTCTTCCTGACAAAGAAACATTCTCTGTTTTTCTCATTCATGGCCCGAGTCAGTTGATGGGCCAGCGATCACCCAACCAAGTACCGACCCATCGTCTCGCAGTCTGGTTAACTTCAGTGATTGCTAAAGCCTCGAACTGCCCACCCATCGCTGTCGGTCGTGACAATATTTATGAACACTTCTGGGACCTGCCAATAAGCTGATAATAATCCAACTTGCGAGCAATTTATTTTGAATTCCATTGGTTTTGATAGTCGTTGGAAATAGTTGTTTATCAAAGAAAAGATTATTTATGATGGGTGATTTTTCTGAGGCTCGAGGTTCGAAGGGTTATTTCTCGAAATCATTGCTCGACAGGAATATTACCGCAAGTTTGGCGAGTCCAATTCTATTATCTGATGGTGAGAAAGGCAGTCGTCGGAAACATGAGATTCTTGTTAAGAAACGCGACGGGTGTATTGGAGCGTACAGATAAACGCTTGAGGGAATTCTCTTATTTCGTTGACTGTATACCCGAGAAAAAGTCTTTGATAAACGACGTCGGATAATTAACAATAACGCGTTGCGTGCTCGCGGTCTGAAGCGTGGGCGAAGCCGATGCCGAGATCGCAAACACGACGGCGCCACGATGGAGTAAGTACGAAGCATCGTCATGGTCGAAGACGAATTTGATCGAAACAATAAATTCGTCGAGGTTGGTCATTGCCACCGAGAAAAAATCAGGACTTTGGCTACCGCAGGAGATTCGATATTGCACATTAATAACCCACGAAAAAGTGCTCAGGAATAATTTCGATGTATTTACACAAATGCACAAATGTACGTGTTGTTAATTAACTTACCGGATTTGGCCTCCGATCTGAACTTATCCATGACGGTACAAAATCTGCAACGGAATGAAAACGGAATTATTAACTTGGTTGTTTTATGTTGGTGTTTTTGGGAACAGCGAAAAAAAAAATTGATCATTTATTCAAAGCCGAAAAATCTAATTTAATACTGCGACTGTTTTCCCCATGAAAAGTAGCCCAGAGTCTAATCAAATTCTGTACTATACGTTATTCGCGTTTTTTCTTTTCTCGAGATAAAAAAAGGGGACTGAGAAGGAGAGGAGTAGAAAGGAAGAAAAATATACACATGAGAATTCAAGGAGTGAAGGGCGGAGGGAGGGGAGAGAGGAATATCTTCGAATCTTCCTCTTCGCAGATTCGGAGATAGGAAAGCCAGCTCGTAATAATTCACGAGAAGGAGCCGTGCATCATCATCCCCTCGCGTGCACACGAATCGTCCCTATCCTCTCATTTTTTCTTTATTTCATTTTCAGTTTTATTTTATTTTAAAGGAACCTTACGATAAACGTGGGAGCGAGAGTGAGAGGAGAGCTTATTAACGAATTAAGCCCGAGACGACGCGATAAATTATCGCCAGGTGGTGCACAACACACGCCTTTCATTTTTTTCTTCTTCCCTCTTCATCATCTTAATCTCTTTTTCAAATTTTGCATACCGATCGAATTCCAAGAGACATTCCTGGCAAGCCTGAGTCGTTGCACTAATATCGCCCCCCACGTGGTCACAGATTTTCACCGCGACGGATAAAAATCTCCGACTCTTTTCATTCTCCGGAGGGATCATGAAATAATCGTTACCTAACGACGACCCGCCTCATTCCAACATATCCCCATAAAATTAGCCTGTCAGCGATCGAGGAATGGAAAAATTCCGCAGCATCCAAAGTTTCAACTATTCGTTCGAACAAATAACAGCAAAAATTTATCTGCCACAATAATTGCAACTCTCAACAATAGCATTCATTGGAAACCACGAGATCGTCGATATTTACACACTCAAAAAAATTGCCATCAATCGTGATCGTTCCTCTGACATTTTTTTCAATAGATTACATTTTTAATCGTTCGCAGTCTCGATACGTGACTAATTACTTTCATCCAATCATCATTGATAGCGAAATACTTGGTCCATGTTGGACTCGCGCCTGTTAAAGGCACGTTTAACGCCCTTAAGCAGTTTGCCGGCTCCGAAGAGAGGATCACGACTCCCACACCCCGAATACAGCAGGACCGATTAGTCCTAACGTGATTACAAACACTAATTCACCCAGAGTGCCTCGCGAGAACCTTATTTAGTATATCCATCGTGATCCTCTCACCGTTTGAACAACTCGGCTGCGCACCACAAGGCCCAATATCGTTTCTCTCCCCTTCGCGGTCTCACGCGGGCACGCTTCAAAGATACCTATTAATATACTTATATCTCCTATATAGCCATACGTATGACGCGCCTTCTTGACTCTCTTAATGACCGTCTGAATGCCTTCCCCGGATGCGTGTGCCGCTTCGTTTCACGCTATGAATTGGGCTCGAGCTGCCACCCTAAAGATACTATGTCCGCTTTTATATTTCATATTAACGCACGACCGTACTAGACGCCGGGATGGTTGAATGAAATATTTCTTTGAAAATCGATCATTCCAAAGGAATATGGAACTTCCAATCCACCAAGAGAGCGGAAGACAAGAAGAAAAGTCGTAAAATGCAACAAAAACAAAATCTCTACGTGACGAAAAAGCGTATGGAGTTTCTGTGAATGTAAATAGTTGAGACGAGATAAACACGTTTGTTATTGTAAAAGCTAATATTCAAATAAGAGAAAAAAAACCATTCATTGTAGGAGAGAACTGGCGGAATCGATTAAATAGGGAATTCCTCGTTGAATATGATTGACAGAAAGATTAGTCTTCACAGTGACGTCGAGTTATGTACAGCCGATGAAAAAAGCTGCTGATGGACTTGCACGTAAAAATTAGAGTCGGTCGTGTTTTATTTTGAATCTCAAGTATCTTTTTACGATGCGAAAGGGTTTTTTCTGTCGTTCATCCCGAAGGGAATACCGTGTCAGGGTGAGAATACGAACATTCTCTTGGACGATGGGTCAAAGTCTCACCATCACGAAAAATGAAATACCGAAATATCGATAGAGCTCATAGGGTTCCTCCTGCAAAGGGCTCCGGCGCCGAATGAATAATGACGAGCGTTAAATTAATTTGACTCGTGCCAGCGTGTATTCTATATGTTACAAATTTTTGTATGTACGAAGCGCAGGCTTCGATGAAAATGTAGTTAAAGGTGTCGGCGGTAAAAGGATTTTCTAGCAAAGGCACTAACTCGAACTCACAGTGGGAACTCCGAGGGGAACTCCTTGTTCCACATCAAACACGAATCAAATGAGTTGAGGCTAAGGAAAAAAAAAAATGAAATCTCGCGCCCTTTGAGTGATCCAAGGGCTCGTGGAAAGGGAGAACATCAATATTTATAAAAACGTCCATCCATCAACGCCCAGAACCATTACGTTTTAAAATTGAGGTCCAGAGTCTCGGAACAGGACAAAAATTGAAAATTTGATGCACACTCGTCGCTAATAACGAATCTCGAGAATTCTCAAACTTCGTTCAGCCTTTAAAGGTTTGAGAAAATTTCTCAATGTCCAAATTAATTGCAAGAAAGTCTGACAACAAAAAAACAGAAGCGAGGATGTTCATTAAGTTTGAAATGACGTGATTTTGTTTTTATAATCAAAGTGTCGATGAGCCACGAAGATTTTCTGGGTTTCTTGGCTCCGGAACACGAAGACGAGGGTTCGGAGCCATTGTAATCGAAAATGAAGGAGAATCTATGAAAATACACGAACTGTTAAGGTGAGAGAGATAGGAAGACTGAGGTGTTGGTACAAGAAGTTCTCATTTGAATATCGCAGCGTGTGTGGGCCTTGCGAGCACGCGTCGTCCGGCCCCTTTTGATACGGAGGATACTCACACTTTCGACACACGAGATACACGAGAGTGTGCGTAAAACGCGTAGACTCAAGATTCAGTGGGAAGTAACATACACGTTCGATCAACCAACTGCCTTGGCTTCTGGACTCTCTCGCCGATTTAACGGATCGTGCAGCTTGGCAATAATTCAGATGGAATGGAGCATTTACGCACGGACCGTTACGCCGTATACGTAATAAATTGAATGGTAAACGAGAGAGACGAGGCGAACGATGTACGTACGATTCTACTAAATATATACGTCTGTAGTTCATTTAGTCGCAGCGTATTTATCATTCAATATTTCCTGTTTCGATGCTCGTCCAATTTAATGTTATCATAACAGTCATTATCGAGATCAGTTAGTTAGTATTTTCCATATCATCGATGCTCATAGTTATCGGATACAAGAACGTAAAAAAACATTGCAACAAATTCTGTCAGTGCAGCGAGAAACACTTAAAGAAAATTACGATTAGATTAGAACTAAATGTGTAGTTACGTGTTTGTAATTGGGCCTTAATAATTAATTAAATAAATAAATGAATGAAGAACGAAACGAGGCCGTTTTCCTCGCTCATAATGGTCAGTTGGTCAGTTATCTTTTTGTCATTGCATTGGAACATTTTTGCATAAAATTCATAAATTTCCTCGACGAATGAAATCGATCATTGTCGTCTACTTGGACGAACGTCAAAAAAATAAACAACTTTCGGAGGATTATTTTAGGAATATGGTTTTTTTGTTCATTGTTGGTTTGTTGGTTTCTGAATTTTTTGCCAGCATCGACACAAGGATGAGATCAATCACGTCGGTCTGATTGGGAGATCGCAGTAGAAAAAAAAAATCACCAACTTTCGTACAATCGTTTTTTTTTTCATATGCTGATTCGTTCCGTTTTTTGTGACGCTCGATTTTGCAGTCACGGTTGGATAAAATATTTATAAAACGAAAATGAATTTGGAATCAACGTTTTGTGACGTTACTTCTTAACCATCGAACCGCTCCATAGACATACACGCCATGAACACTTACTGCTCAAGGATTTTCCATGTCCCACCAAGTTTATTGCTGTGGAATTAGCATAACACAATATTGCATAATATTCGAGGAAAAAAGTGACAAAATATTACCATCTTTGCACCTACGCTTCTCGCTTCGAGTCTTGCTCGGCTTCTCGTATCGTTCGTTCCTAAAGTTCGATTTTACTTCTCTAACCGTCGTGTTTTTTTTTTCTCTCATATTTTTATTTCAATAAATGCCCGATCAGCTGAATACTTCTTCGTTCTTTTACGTCGTTTGAAAAAAAGAAAACATTCTCCGGGAAATCGAAGATCGAGGCTCTGAACTCAAAACGATATTTTTCAAACCGGAAACAATCTCTTCTTCCAACTATTAGAATTTTGTTAGTATTCATGAATTTGAGGAGCGAATAGTCCAATACTGGCCTTGTAACCTCAATTCCCTAATTTTCGTGGGCTTCGAATTTTTCAAAGTAAAAAATCACGAAAAAACGTTTCTAACTCTAGGATTTTCGATTGTCTCGAAATCTTTGAAGTACCAAGATCATCAGCAGAACTGAGCAGTCAGAGAAACTCGAGCAACGTCAAACTTGCAGTCGATCAACGAATGTTTCGATGCTTCATGAACAAAGGACGATCAAATATTGAACGTGACTGCTGCAGTTTGTGAGACCGCGAGTCTCCTTGGCAGCCTCTGTTGCGACCACGAAATGCCCAAAAAAGTGCAAAACCGCGTATTAACGAGAAAAAAAAGTTTCACCAACCATTTACACTGCACAAATTTCTTCCATTCGTAATTTTCACGAATTCCTACGAAATGTCATATCCTCATCGTAATATTATACACAATTCGACGGGAATAAATAAATATATGATGAGAAATTTCCCGAGCAGTGTATATCGTGCAGAGATATGGGAAATAATTGTCTCATTATTTTCGGTTACATCAACACTTGCAATTGATTGAGTAAAGAACCTCGTGAAAATTTGCTGTCGAGAATTCTATTTTTTGGTGGAAATAAACCGAGAAATAAACCGCGGCACCCGAGTCTTGTTAACCGTAAGAAAGAGAGAGAGAGAGAGGGAGAGCTCGTGAATACACGCGGAGCCGCGCGTGTCAATATATATATTTATATGGCATTCTCGGCGGTAAGATCGGTTCTCGATGTTTGTTAATGTTTAATGCATATGCGTTAGTATAGACACACCGCGATATAGCAAATGGTCGAGGTTGTTTGTACTCAGGCTTCGTGGCATATATATTGATATATATGTGTGAAGTTATGTATCTGTATATATACTAAATAATATATAGTAGTGTGTACTTGTGAAGGCGCAATATATAGGTGGGCACCAGTGAAAACAAGCACATCCTCCTCTCTCGCTTATAAACCTGAGATCGACCAAGTACTTAGCAAACACTCATTCGCACGGACTCTCTGTGTTTCTCAATCGTATTGCTCTTGCCACTCGAACGACATATACTATAACGTGGACGTAGTAAAAAGGCATTTGGACACGATACCGTTAGAATTAACTTACGAAAGCGTTCGAGACTTGGTTCGAATAGATTTGGGTCAGCCTTTGCGGGCAGAATCTGGGAAGATGAAAAATTGATGAAAATTCTGAACTATGTTTCCAAATTTGAAGGGAAATAGTTGAAACTTTTGACGTTTTCGTTTAGAGGAAAAAAAACAAAACGACGCGAGGTAAAGTTTTGGAGTTGTTCTGAAAAATGTGACGGAAAGAAATGGAAGAAGCGACGGAAAAACGTAACGCTAGAGGGGGCCGATACAGAGTCCGATTTATGGAATTTTGTGCCCGCAGTTCCATGTTCACTTTCCCGTCGGCACCATAAAATTTCGAAGCAAAATTATTTCCACGATTCGCAGTGCGACAAAGACTACCAAACATTGACGCACGCACTCTCGTGTACGTAGACGTGTGTGTGCGAGCACCTCCATCTCCCCGGGCGGAGTGTGCGCGAAGAAAAACACCGTCACGAATCCACGTAATGAAGAGATCTTCGGGGTGGTCCATTGCGGAGAAACGGCAAGTTCGAGAGGTACGCATATGTGCAAAACGAACGCGTATAACATCGCGGAATTTCACATACGTCTTGGCGCGGAGACGGAGTGCAAAAAGAAAAGAAATTTAAATAATAATGGCGACGATAAAATAGTAGTAACAATAATAATGATAAAAATAATGAAAAAAAAAGAAATCAGCAAGAGCCGAGAAACTGCGGAGTGTACGTAAGATTGCATGACGAGCACGTGTGAGAATTACGAGCGAGAGAAACGTTGGCTGGTACATCGAGCCGTACAGACTCTGTTTTCAAGTTCCTCGTTCGCGCCACCTTTTCGGCCTCCACTCCGTCTTTGACTCGACGGCATGCAGCGGGGAATTTGAACGCTGCCGGGAGACGCGAATCAACGGCGCCGGAAGTATATGAGACAACTTGACGAGAAACACGCGTTAAGTTTCTCGCGTTTGGTACACACGCACGCATATATGGACATACAATTATGCATCTACATACGTTATGATTGTGAGTTTGTCGAGAAAAGCAAATGCGCGAGATATGGTTACCACCCACAATCCAGTAAGTCTCGGGCTCAGCTTTTTCTGCACGTCTCGTGCCTCTCTTCTCCTCGTTTTTCTTCCGCGACTCGCTCTCTCTTTCTCTCTCTCTCTCTCTCTCTCTCTTTTCTTTCTGTGCGTTTATCGTCATCCTCTCGTTTCTTCACTCTTTTGAATATCGTCTCGTGCGCTGCTTGCACCTCTTTGCTCTCTTCTGAGAGAGAAAGCAGATGCCGGAGCATGCACAAAAAACACAGAATGAGCCGCACGTCAAAATATTTGAGATGGGTTTTCACCTCCAGGTAAAAGTACGAGCATAAAAAAACCTTCGGACCTGAGCTGCGAGCCACGAGTTATCGTTGTTTGTACAACCAGAAAGCCACGTCGTCGCATACTCAATTTTTATTCTGGCCAAACGCAGTAAATCATTCGCTGACACCATCGAAACGGAAGATTGCACTTTGTCGTGGTTCGTTAACGCTGGTGACTGCGATCGGGACGCATATCGAAAAAATCAAAAATTTCGCGTTTTTTTTTTGTTCATCTGGAATATTTTCCCTGCCGGACGTACGAGGCTCATAAATTTTCATCGATCTACAAACCTCAGAGTATCTCCTTACTCTTCGAGATTTGTGCGCGGGACGTATGAGCATTGTTTTCCATGGACGATACCACGAGACAGGGAACACGCAAAAACCTATGTTCCCTGTCTCTTTGCAACCAAGAAATAAAGACGTCACGTGTGAAGGCGCCAAACACCCACACGCAAAGAGACTGAACATAGAACAGACACGCGCTCTCTTGGTGAATACTACGACGTAAAGGTGCTCGGACCTCGGAGATGTAAGGTGAAGACAACACGTGAAACTTGATTCCAGATCGCCACCCATATCTGCCTTGCATATCTACATACGTTTCTGGAACGACCTTTAGCTATTCTATAAACTGCCTACGTTCATTTTGGCAGCAATACAACTCTCTTCTTCATTTCTGTATTCTTAATCAGCTCTCTGTCGAAAACAAAATCCATTCTGATACATCTCCATTATTTTTTTAACCAAAGATTCTCGCTCGGGGTCAATTTGACCCAGGTCGAATGTGCACACTTTCGTAAAAGATAAAATAAACATAAGAAAATCGTCAGCTACCAAAAATGGATTCTCTCGAATCTCAATGAAGAAATCCGGATTTATGCGGGTCTGCTACTTCGTCTCTAATTCCCTTCCAGGGATTTCGTTCTTCGCTGACCGAATTCTCAGGCAAAACTCAAGCAAAACTCGTGAATTATTGATCCTACGAAAATCGTAAAATTCGTTTTCTCGGACTTGAATAAATCGTTTTTGAAGATCGAAATTTTCGTCTCGTGTTCGTAACGTACGACCTTTCCTGGCCTATGGCCATCCCTGCATTTTACCTGGGCAATTATTTCTCCGCTGATTTCGTTTTTNTTTTTTTATTTTTTTTTTTTTTTTTTTTTTTTCAAGTCAAGTCTTTTGTTCCAGGCTCCTTGTTTCTTTCTTGTGGCTTTTTTTGACATTACTGTTTTTTCTAATTGCCTTTTATCCGCGAGAATTTAATCGCATTGCTCTTTTTGACGCTTGGTTTCTCTGGCCCAGGTTTCCTCTCGAGCAACATGCTGAAGTGTCTCTGTAAGCGAGCGCAATTATGCGGAAAATGTCGAGCCAAGGAACGAGAAGGTGTACATGGTAGGGTGACTTTTTTTTGTAACATACTCAGAGGAGTCGAGCATATAGCGATGTGCTTAGCGAAAGTGACACTCGAGCTTGTCGCGAGAGAAAGAGGAAAATAAAACGACGAAGAGGTAGCCCGGCTCGACTTGATGGATGTGGCCAAGTCAGAGAAGAAAGAGAAGGAGAAGATCTCTTACTCTTGGCGAGCATCCTGAATCTTTTTCGTGTTTTGCTCCGGCGTACACTGTCCTTCGGGAAACCCGAGAAATCCAACGACAACGACAACGAAAAGACGACGATGAGTTGGAGCCTGGCAAGCTTGACAGTCTCGTGCTGAAATTGCTGCTCACGGTGGTTGCTCATGTTTATGTTTCAATTAACATCGCGTTCAACGGTGAAATTGCTTAATCCAAACCACCAGTTTCTCTCCCTCTCCCTCTCCTTCGCTGTCTTTCTCTTCCGCTCCCAAGAACAGTTTTAACGAGATGCTAGACCAAAGATTATCACGTAAGCAAGCCGGATAATACGTCAAGAACCCGAGTGAATGATCTCCTATAAAAATCTTGCGTCACTAAATATCGAGAAAATATTCTCTCGACGGCTCAACGTGCTGTGCAAGAAGAATGAATATGCTGGTTGAAAAATAAAAAATAATAAAAGAGCTACTACATGCACGATAGGTAGCGAACACGGAGTGTGTTCGCAACAACGTCAACGATCATTCCAACTTTTCTCATTTTACAACTAGTCACCGTTTACCTTCAATTTACTTCTCTTAATTAAAAGATACATGGTCTGGAGAAACAAAAGAATTGTGCGATTCGTAACTGCTGCCAAGATATTAATTAGCAGCGGAATATTTTCTACAAGCTCGTTCCGTCATTGACATGCATTTAAACATGCAAAAAATAAAGTCGATACCCTGAAAATTGATTGATTCGTAATGACGATTATTCCGAAATGAAGCCTGAGAGCAATTTGCCATTTTTTTTTCCTACGTTTTCGACGGGTGCGGATTTTGTCCGAGAAAAAAGTACAAGAAATTTTATTCATTGGCCGAACCGTGATCGTCTTTTTCGTATGTAAGAATCCGGGGGGCAATGGGGCCTGAAGATCGTAGGGAATCTTCATTAACGTAACATTTCTCCGAGCGTTATTTTTTCTCCTAAACAGTCGAAACTCTTCCTACACAAAACGCGTCGAGACTTTCTCGCACGACAGAGCATACGAACGATTCCATTAGAGACGAAATTATGCGTGATAATGGCAACTCGTTACCAGTCACAAGAAAAAACCGAACAACCCATAGAAAAGTAATAAAAAGGGGAAAAAATTGAGTACAAGAAAAAAGTAGGTGAGCCTCACGAGAGTCACAAAGTTTACATGGAACTTCTCGACTGTGTACCAACCCAGTCGACGTGATCGCTGATTATTACCCAGACTTGTTTCCGATCAAACTACTTCTCGTTCCCTGACCGTTTCGAATCATTTATCCTCTTGATCGACCAGCCTCGATACACAATAATACAATCACGAGAACGAGAATCAGATGAGACCAGCCTCGATACTTGATTCCCTCGCAACGAGCAATTACCAATAACAAACGATTCTTGAATAAAAACTAGACTCTGATTTTCCTTTCGTTCTATGAGCTCGAGAAAATGGTGCAATTCGAAAAGAATAATTGATCAAAAACTTGGAAATTTAAAACCAAAATCCCGTAGAACTGGAAATTTGTAATCGAGCAAATTGAAGAATTTTTTTCAAAGATTTTAAAAACGACAAGCAAAGACACCGAAAAGATTTTGTAAAATTCTCAAATCTTTTTTCCGAATGGGATTGGAACGACGCGATCGTTGAATCTTAACGTCGAGTCGTTAATTCCCATGGTATTTGAGAGTTTCAGGTTGTAAGGTTTGGTCATTGCCATGTATGCAGTACATAGCAGTGAGCGGTGCACCGCTTAAATACTTGTTCGATTATATTCGTCCCCTGAATTAATTATCTCTCGACACGATCGCGAACCCAAAGGATATTAGTCGAAAATATAAAACAGCCGCGCTCCGCGAATCGGACAATGTACGAAATAAACATGAGCATCAGACCCACGATGGTTTTTCCGTAAAGCGCATGCTATCCAAAAAATACGAGCCGATTATTTATTTTTATGGCGATCCTCCAACGCCTTGTGCGATTGTTTTTATTTCCCTAAGATTTTCATTATTATGCCTTTTATTATTGTTATACATTGAAGCCTCACGTGGCTTACCTTCGCGCACGACTTGCACAAATCGTGGGGCTGGGACGAGGCGAAAAAAGACGCTGAAAAAGTCTCATTCGCTCGGAATAAAAAGAGAACTCAAACATTGGCTCTTCGTAAACCTTAAGCACGTTCTTCCATGACTCGGAGTGTGCGAGAGATTTCACTGCACGTTATATGGATGCGGAAGGACGTACGAAATGTGTGCTACGAGAAAACGAGTATCGGAGTAAAGAGAAACCGGCGCGTAATTTTTCTCACAATTAGTGGCAAATAAATCGTGAAAAACCTGTGGATACGGAATTCTCGTGGCTCGAGGACATTGCGAAGAGGTTACATTGCAATAAATTGTACACGTTTGCAAAAATTTTCAAAAAGGTGATCGAATCGAAAATTTAAAGTAAAAAATGACCGATCGACAAAAAAAAATCGTTATAAAAAATGAAGCTGCATATTCATGAAATAATTACGAAATCAAAAATGAGCCGACAGTAAAATCGCGGTGAGGATAACAAAGTGGGTCGATTGGTAAATGTTTCGTCGAGTCAAATTTCCAATAAAATGAAATTTCAATCCACAAGCCATTTAGATGTTACGTGGTCGTGGAAATAACGATTAAGAAATTATAATAATGCGGTGCGATGCACACGCACGTATGATCAAGAACGTCAAACCCACCCGCATCGTGAATTTCTCTCTTTGGCGCCCGAGGAGGTGAGCAATTATTCAGACAACATATACGAAGGTGTCACATTTTTATATTTGTTCCGCGTATAATTCTCTTGTCTCGTTTGCCACGAAGGTTCAAGGATATCCAGGATATTAAATGCCATCTAATTTCACCTTCGTCTCTCTGACCTTTCTGTATAAATACAAATGCACGCAGCACACAAGTCAGCAGCATAATTCGATATTTTCCACAAGTATGTAAACGCGATATCTTAACGACGTTGACCACGTTGTTAATTATAAAGTGTGGCGGCCTGCGTTTATTTCTATTATAAAGGTTTTCCGCATTACGCTGTCAGAATAACCGAGCCAATTCCAGCCTGCGATCACCCGTTAATGGCGAATTGCGAATCACCGTGCTTTTATTCGCAAATTATGCGAATCTCCGACAAAACAAAAATTTCATATCCTTTACTTTATATCGCGCAGGCGAGACCAGCAAAAAAAGGGCAAGCTCGTGAAAAGTATAATGCATTCTTCGAACAAGATCCCGCGAGCCTCTAGCGCGCCAAGTCGATTCATTCGAACGCGTTTAAGTCCTTGGTCCGAGCATTAAAAAGCATTCTCGAGGATTACGACCTCAAAGGACTTTGGAAAAATGTGATCCAGTTGGTCGGAGAGTTGCTGGAAGACGTGAACGGGAAATCGATCGCGTCGTGGATGTTAAAAAAATAGAATTCCTTGAGATTTTTCTCAATTTCCAAACAGAAGCATTCCGATCGAATTTATAAATTAAACGAATGAGAAAAAGGAAGTGAAGATTAAGGTACAAGAATTTTTATGAAAAATCTCAACGTTTGTCCGTAGCGCTCTCTCGTCACTATCGAAAGAAAAAAGAAGGTATGCGTGGGCGGAGTATGATCTGTGGTGAGATTCTTCTACGGAGCAAGTGAGAGTGATAAAAAGAAGAAATCAAGAATGGTGAGAGAACGAGAGAGGGGGAGGAGGGTACACGCGCTGGAGGATTCAGCGTTCGGTAAATCATCGGACGTTTATTGCAGTTAATTAGCCGGCTGGCCGCGCAGTCTCCACGGTCCTGTTTTGCATTAAAGAGAGAAAGAGGCGAGCGAACAAGGCAGAAAGAGAGAGAATAGCGCGCGAAAGGGGCTCAAGAAACGAAACAAGCGAGGAGATGAGTTTTGTACGATCACGAGCGCGTGAGAGAGTTTGCCAAGACCGCGCCTCAACGTCGCGGAGATACAGGCTCTCTCATGGCGCCTGTGAGCGACGAGAACGACTCTGCTATACATCCGTGACGTTCATTGGTAGATTGCGACTTGGGAAATGTGAATTTGCACATCGATTCTGCATTTTTTTCTCATTTCGATCATCAAAATCAATTTGTGCCTGATTGCGAAAGGAATGACTCATTCGGTTAGCAAAACGAATCAAGCGTTCCAAAATCCTCAGCACTGGATGCTCAGGGAGCGTGCATGACGCCGTACGAAGGTCATCAAGCTTAAGCCCAAAATATACTGTCCCTGCCACGTCTCTCTTTCTCGTTCCGTATGCAACGAGTGTTCGCTGCAAGTACATGAATAAATAGATAACGAGAATGGACTTTGATTAGCTGTTTGACGTTTCTGTCTGTCATCATCGTTGAAAAAGTGGCGCCCACCGTCTACTAATATGTTTTCTGCTCGTCAACGTCGAGCACACGAGCGTTATATTTCCATGGAGATTACGACGTGGAGAGATTCGTAAAGAACGACAGTGGTGCAGTGATTGGCACGTAGCTTAGCTAGTTGCGGGTGTTTTTATTTTTTCTTTAAACAATTTTCACGACCGCCCTCTGCGTCGATGCTCGTTCAATTGAAAATTCGATCGAGCCCTCAATTTTTGCTAAAAGTCCATATTTTCATTTTGAATTTTGCATCAAATCCCGAGCAACTTTTTCATGGTGAATCGTCAAAGGTTTGCCAAGCACTGTAAGGATGAAATTAAATTCGCGCGTGTGTAAAACGAGACACACTCATAACCGCCGTCAGCAGGACATAACTTGGTTGGACTCTCCCGCGTTTTAAACTCATATCCTTCCAGAAGTAAGCGTTTTAACGTTTCGTGCTATATGCGCGTGCTGCAGGGGATGAAATACGATCGTTGCCGGGCTAGATATAGGCGATTAACACGAGAATCTCGGTACGAGGTAGCTCGCATATAGGTTCTTGGTAGATCCTCGTGAATACACCCACGAGGCAGCGCATAAATGCAAATAAAGCAGGAGCAAGATGCGTCTATTTTCCTTAGGAGCTCCATGAATCGCGGTTGTAATACAGTCGTTCAATATTTACTTGGAATTCGTGAGGACGGTGATTCAAGAAGCGCGTCCTTCCGTCAAGATTTAGCACCGATGTTTTAAATTGTTGAGATTTATTATTTATGAGATCGTTACAGAAAAAGAAACTCACCGCTCAACACATTGCAACGGAGGCACCTGTTGACCAGGCACCATTATTTTTATGTACTTTATTCCAGCGTTCTCGAATTCCTGCAACAAAAAGTATAGGCGCGAAAATATTTAACGCTGCGAATCACAGCGTGCTGCATTCCTTGCAACTTAAAATTAAATGTGCATGAGACTTTTTTTAATCTTTGTTACTGGTTGTATCTTCTCAAGACTTTTAATTCGATCCCTCCTTTCCCAGTGAAACTTTATTAGAGACGAGTGCGAGGCGAACGAAGAGGAACGACGAAGTTTACGCCTACGAAAAATCGACGATCCTCCCTATGCGCGGCCAAAGTCTTCGAAGAGCGTTTCTCCTCTCCGTCTCCGATATCGAAAGGGCTCTTCGGTGCTAATTATCCTGGCTAATTATTACACGGTATCCCGTTAATTATCCATGTTGTGTATGAATAATTGATGAGTCGTGGCCCAGCAACGCGGCAGGTTTTCATTTCGAGTATCATCGGTTATTACGGGACTGAAAATACTTTCCCGCGATAATTCCGAATGGCGAAAGTTGCGGCTGAAAATTTCGGGAGGAAGAGACGGAAGAGAGTTTTTTCTTAACAAACTCGAGGATCCTTGTCGGGGTCCATTCGACCTGAGCCAAAATCAATCGCTAGCGAGAAAAATGAGTTGCACATTTTCTTTCGAACTTTAACCACAGTGGAGAGTATTTACTAATATCGAGCTTGGTGCCATTCGCTTAATCGCGAGCTGTAAAATCATTTGCTCCAAAAAAAAAATCAAGAAAAAACGTTTCTCGCTCTCGAATTCCTTTCGTCTCGTATCCGTCGCTTCCGTTATTATTTAAATCAGTGTCATCTCGTTGGAAGTCAATTTATCAACAAATTGGACAATTCGAAATAGAGCTCGATTAAAAAAAAAAAAAAAACGCGATTTTTACCGAAAACTGTCACTAAGGACGTTGTATGCCAAATTTTCTATCCATAGAATTCCTTGAAATTTTCGACACACGAAGAGCTCGAACGATTCTAAGTCTCGCCATGCAGAGGTCGAGATATTTATTTATAAAAATTACCATTTTCAGTAATTTTTCCTGAGAGCGTGTGTTAAAAGTTCCAATTTTCAACATTAAATATTTCGATTTCTCGATCGGCTCGGACGATTTTGGATTTAGAGTATCTTGATCTTTAGTGAATTTGTAACAACTTTTTCTTAATGGACTGGAGCTCGCGAATCATTTTTTGTGTGAGAAAAAGTGACTCGAAAAGTGACAATAAAAATTTTAATTTGACCGTCGCCATGCAACGGCCTCGAGCGATAAATTTGTCACGTTCCGGATCAGAAATAGTGAGAAAGATGGAAATATTGGGATTCCAACGTATGCTTCCAAGGAATTGTTAACTTAATCAATCACCGGTAAAATCGATCACGTGTAGGGGCCTAAATATTCGATGCCGGTGTCGAAGTCGTCAAACGAAAAAAATGAAATAAAATGAAACACGACGGACAGATCTATCATCACGGATGCAGACACGGGCGAGATGCGACACGGCGAAAGAGGATGGAAGGAGAAGAGTTTATTAGAATCGGAATATACATTAGTGGCGTGTGTTCTCGAGATCGCATACCAACCGACAACTCACTAGCGATAAGAATCTCGTGTTAGTCAACGACTCTGTACGTTTGCTCTGCCTTCGGAGGATCTCGTCCCGCCGATGAGGGTTCTTTGTTTTGGGGAATGAGTCTCGATTTTTCCTGACCACGAGGGTATATACGTGTGTATCGTATGCGAGTGTGAATACAAACACACACGAAGTAAAAAATAAGCTGCAGCGAAGATCGAAAGCAGGAAGCGCAGTAGTTCAGGCAAGAACCGCTGTTCACAGATCTTGAGGGATCTTGGACTACGTGCTTCCCAATTAGACGATTAAGCGATTGATGCTACCGCGCAGAGGTCGTTTCATTATCGCCATTCCCACGGAATTCGAGCGTTGAATGAATGAAATTTAATAATTTCCATAACGTTTAGTCTTTTTGGGCAGGAGGATCGCAAAAAATTTTTTTATCTATCCAAAATTATCTTGTAATGCATTCTCATTGATTCTTACCTTCGAATGGTAGTAACGGTTCGTATTCGTCAGATCCACGATAAACTTCAGCTTGGGAAGCTCCGCCATCAGCTTTGCCGGTGAGAACCTTCGAACATGGTAATTCAAGGCTTGTATGCGTTCGTTTGTGATTGCTTTTCGAAGCGACGTTCTATTGTCTTCTATTCTGTTCACAATCCTCCATCGACTTTCGAATCATTTTTCGTGTAATTATCAAAGTTACTGTTTGAAACTCAAGAAAGCACATGCCAAGGACACGAGTAACAAAAGCGAACCAACGGTTTTCATCAGACTATGAAACTCTCCGAGAAACTTATTCAATTTTCCTTAGAACGATAATTCTATTCACAGTTCTCAGCAGTATTGAGAGCTCCCGATGATTATCAACGATGAGAGGCAGCACGAACGTTCACTGTAGTTTTGAAACTCAGTCGGTGGCCTTTATCTTCAAGCTTATCGATTCCAAAGGCCACTAACGAAGCGTTAATTCGATAGTCTTGGTTTAGGCGTGGCAAGTGACTCTGTTAGACCTATGCTCATATTTCTGATTCCCTTAAGAAATTTGTGGGGTTGCAATCGAGTTTTGATGATCCAAATCAGAGATAAACAGTAGATTTTGAAATTTGGGCTGCCTCAAATCCGACAAAGTCGTTTCTCGAACGCCATTGCTCCGGGAATTGCTTTCGATTGATTCGATTTTGCTTTCATAGAAAACAAAATGATAGAGAAAAAAAAATCAACAAGGTATCAAAAATGATAATTCTTCGTGGTGAGAAAACAAAACGATACGCTTCTGTTTGTAAGTGAACTTCACGTCACATATCAGGTTCTTCCTGGTGATGGTGTTTCCATTCAGAAAACACCATAACCACGCGGTAACCTTAGACCAACCGATTGAGTAAAGTAACGGTTTAAATATACTCACTGTTTCTCTGGTGGCAGATTTCTCGATATTGCCTGAAAAAAAAAAAGATCGTTAGAATGTTGTTCGAAATGGCCTGGTAAGGATGATCAGAAAAACGAACATCAGGTAAACATGAAAAAGAAAATCAATTCACTTTTTTGGTTCAGGACATGTGACATAAAAAATGCAAAGTTGCAACAGATCGTGGGGTCGATAGTAATCTTCGGGCGAAGCAAATCGGTATAGAGACGTAGCTTTTAAAAGCTGCAGGGTAAGTTATGCCTAGTAACTAATGGTGCGACAGTAACGGGCACGTGGGACCAACCTGTCCATTCCAAGCTTCGCCTTTCGTCGTCCATGTGATCGATTACGTTTGAATTCTTCTCGTCCCTTCCCTCCCACCTTTCGTATATGATAAGCATACGTGATACAGGCAAGAAAATAAATAAAATAACTGATAACCGTGTAAGTAATACACGCATGCATATACTTTGTCATAGAGATTCAAAGAAACGGAGCATTATCACATTGAACGCACAGATATCTGTTGTGGCTGATTTGACCGAAATTCTAATCGTGGCGTTCTTAAGAGAAGCTCCCTGTTTATATTCAAAGATTGAAAGTTATAAAAATTTTGGAGAGAGTTTCGGGCGATGGTGAAGCCCGGAAACTGTGCATATTTGGGGCTCGTTCTCCTTTCTTTTGTACTTTGTCCGCCCTTCCAACGAGGGAAAGAGAGAACAATTATTTTAAAACGATGAGACGTGGAATAATTACAGAAACTGCGATATCAAGGATTCGCACATACGACAAGCATTTCAAAATGTATTTCCAAATCAGTAGTTAGATACTTTTGAGCAGGTTTGTTGGTGAGGTAACAAGACGTACGTAGATTCATGGTTCCTGCCTACCTGCGAAATTTACGGGCCATCGAACGCGGCCCAGGAGCAGTTTATTTATTTTCACCCCCCAAGTTGCTACATCACCGCCTATATCTACCGGGAGAATATGAGGCCGGAGAATAAAGACCGACAGCTATAGAGCCACAAAGATGAGGCAAAGAGGCGAGGAACGCGAGGCACTTCTTAGCTGATTCCACCATTCAATTTCAGGATCCTTAGTCCGATATACGACCGCGACTAAATCAGGATTATATCGAGCTACACGTTGTGACAGCATTGTGTATACACTGGCGTCAGCCCGGCCCCTCTGCCGTTGGTCCACCCGCACGTCTCGGCCACTTTCGCAGTCCCGTGTATGCGGGCGGTGAAATCCAAGGGTCGCTAATATCCATTGAATTTCTCGTCAAGAATGCTGCTTTTCCGTATAATCAACCACAACATCAGCAATCCGTAACAATTTTTATTTTCCATAACACCCAACAATTACTTCAAAGTGTTTCTACTGCGAGAACAACATCTCCCCAAAAATACCAACAACTGTTTCGACATGTCATTTTTCCTATTTGCATCGAGCGGTCCAATATTTCACAGTCTTCTGGGGTCATGCAGACCAAATTTCCTCTTGCAAACACCGACTGAGAAGGGCCTTCCGTGATGTAGAAAAAAAATTCAACAATAAATCGTCTCTTTTGCATTAATCAAGGAAACTCAAGTTCTGGTCGTGGAAACCATTGAAAAGACGATTGCTATATGAATAATCAAACCCTGTTAATGGATTAAGAAAGAAAAATGAGTAAAACTGCATTTTTTTTATTGAACGGGAATCGTAACGTTTCTAACGAATGTCAAAAAAGAAAATTGGGCCACCTTGTGTACGAATGAAAGTTTTTTGAATCTAATAAGCTTATGTGTTTTCTAACAAATCAGGATCGGAAACCTCGGGTCCAGTTGGTGGCAGAAAGAAAACATCATCAGGGAATTTACGATGTTAAGTAGCTTCGCGCAGAACAATATCAAAGGCACAGTGACGTTGAGCCGATGCACATCAATAAACCTCAAAAGACCGAAACGAAAATCCTCGTTAGAGGTCCGTCGATCCAAAAGCCTCGAAGAACCATAAATCCATTTATCTCTTTCTGTTACTGTACCAACGCCTGTTAGCAGTTCACAAGTGGCATACGGACAACGGCAAAAATCATCAGGGTGCGATATCCCCTGCCATGGATTCCGTCAACACAGCATAGCAGTGGCATGATACGTATTTCATAACTATCCATCAACACAATGCTAATACCACGATATATGAAAAGTCACTATGTTGCTTGTGACTGAGGATCTTACGCACGGGGTTACGTGGCATTTAACGGCAAAAGGTTTTGGAAACTCAAAAAATACCGCTATCCATGCAAGAATTGTTCCTAAATCAATCAACGACTTTTCGATTAGTCTCGGATTCCGCGGCATGTGTGTTAAGTCCAGAAGAACCATTGTGTACGACGAATTGGCCATTAGTGTTGGAAAGATATCATCTTGCCCTTGTCGAGTTATTTTCGAGACTACGAAAGCATGCTGCGCCCTCTTTTATTTTCCTACTGCATCGTAGTTTTTATTCGACTTTTTCTTCTTTTATCTTTTTCTTCTATACGTGTAGCGACTCTGTTGTTGGCCCAGACTGGAAACCTTTACGGAGATCCAACGCCAAGAGCCACACCATGTGTCTACTGATGATTGTGAGATGTTTCCGAGACTCTTTCGGGCCTAGTAGCCCAAGGAACGTAGAAGTTCAGAACATGACCCTTCCATGTTTAGCCATATCGTTGAAACTTACCGGTCTCAACAGTTTCCGCAGTCCAGTATGGGCAACTTTCGCGCTGGACCGCCTTCATCGACCTCTCGGTCACCATGGTCAAAAAATACTTCAGACGTAATGGTACCGGTAGCCGCGGGGGATCCTCCTCGGCCCGACGGTCTCCACCGTCGTTGTCCAGACCTGAAGGGCCGCCGCTATGCGCTACAAACAGCAAGATCCTCCACGAGCATCTTCTACCCTTATTTATGTTCGCCCTTCTGACCCGATCCCGCTACTGCGATAAAACGGCAATTAAAGGTGCTCGACTATTTCCCGTATGTTTGAAAATACTTCAAGGACTTCCAAAGGACAAGGGACATCCTCGGAAAACAATGCTCTCTTGGAGCATCTTCAATTCCATAGTTTTCGAAAACTCTCTTGTTATAATGCATCTAGTCCGTAAAACGTGAAGAAGCTAATCGAGGGCGATCGATCTAAACACAATTTAAGGAGCTCGTTTGTACCAGTGTCATCTCTACAAATGGCCGACTCGAAAGAAAGATCAACGAAGCTGCTACATGGGAAATCTCCGGACTCAGACTCACGGTGAATCTCCTACAGGTTGTTCGGCAGGAAATCAGTAAGCGATGTGAATACCATTTCGAATGGTCAGGTTTCCAGTTAATTATTCCGAACATTCATGTTTTTATGTTTTGCAAGTCTACATAATGATATAGATTTTTTTTATTTCAGAAAAGACGATTTAACATTCTCATAAAAGGTATTCGAATGGTGAAAGGATTTAAATTCGACGAGTCGTGTGTCCTGTCACCAAGGACAAAATACTGTGGTTGCAGTGGCGCCTTTCGAGAGGACGAATCTTAAGTTATCTGCAGTTCTGCGCATATAACGTTGCGTATCCTTGCATAAAAACGTATAACCATAGACATCACATAAAATTCATTCTGACCAAACGAATATGACGCCGGTATGCGATTTCAAGCGTGGTTCTCTTCATTGTATACTAAGAGACTCGTATAAATAACAACGAGACCATGCAGTGGCCCATCGCTATAATTCAATTCACACCTAATAACCGGGTCGTAGAATTTCCATAATACAGGCAGTAATAAAATTAAAAATATTTTTTATCTCATTCGGGGCAGCTCACCACACGCGTCGGGGGGTCTAAACGTTGAGGCACCGCACACTAGTCCACCACTCATCTCTTCCTTCCCGAACAAGTCGAACTCGTGCAAAAGTGCACAAACGAATGATATTCATGAGTATTCATCCACACGACGGCCCCGAACATCGTCACAATGTATTATTTCCTATTACTCATAGACCCTTGCCATAGACACACTTTACAAACTTGTCCAGTGAAAAATATAGGGACGTACATTATTGGCTAATAAAAGGGACATTGATTCACGTTCACTGAGCAAAACGCATACTCAGCAACAAGCTCCGTGGTCTCTGATTTGGTTAATCCTCCAGGAATCTCTTTCGTTCGCATATGTAGAAATTGATCGTTACTCTGGTATGTAATTTCAACCTTCGTCAACAAGGGAACGTTTCACTGGTCCATTTTGATTGAGGTTAATTATCTCGCAGTAAAAGGGCAATTTTCTCGCTCTCGTAACAATTGAAATGTTCTCAACAGCGTGGACGAATTGTTTCTAACTTTCTGCATGTGGTGAAAAGATCGGAAGAAGTTTAAGATTTGCAGGTATAAATTTGAAAAGTCAATCGGACGTTGCTGCTATACTTAACATACATCATTTCTTTACCGCGAGCCTAAAGGAAGGGTCTCAAGATCATTCCAATTCCATGAATCGGTCTCTCGATCTGCAGATCTATATCCAAACTGTCAATATATCTTCTGCTCCAACTATCGACTCCGAACACTCTTAGAGACCCCTCCTATACATAGTTATGTTACCTTAACGGGGAAAAAAGAAATTATCGACAGGTTCGAAGCGGTTGGTTCTGTTTCTTTTCTTCTTTTCGGTTTTGCATCAGTCGCACGTCGGCGCCAAGGTGAGTTGATTGTTTTAGCTACAGGGGTGAGAATACATTATATATATTAACGAGCCATGGCGTTGCTATGGGCAGTCGAAGACAAGATTAACGACTGTCGACTATTTATGGTCGTGAATTGCCGGGACAGTTTAAACAAATGTTTGTTTCTGTGGCCCCTTCGCGTACGAGCAAAAGAGCGCGCCAGTGGAACGAAAGTGTTCTTTTTTTTCTGCCGCCTGAGACCCTACATGAGTATTCGGTTGTGGCCTGAAATTCGGCATGACCTGATGACTACCCGTCTCGTAGCATGAACGTTCAACGCTAACGGTGCCACAATATCCCTCGCGTGCCTCGTCACCCTTACCCCAGAACGTAACGCCCTTTCTTAGCGCCGCACGAACCCTATACTTTTCACATAATACCCGATCTACCCTGAACTCCCACAGCAGATGAGGAAAAGCGTAGGTCACTTTCTTGTAAAAATGACTCGGACTCTTGCTCTAAACCGACGAGACGATGGCAAATCGATGCCGCGCCATTAGGTAACGCCTCAGGTCAACCTTTCCCTTGAATCCTCGGCAAACTTCTAGAAAAAGGGCGCACTTGGAAGAACTGCAACATCAGGCAAGAATGCGGAGGCTGTGAAAAAGTGACACGTCGATGCTAAGCGACAGTATTTCTTGATCGAACCAAATTTTAATCCCAAAACGATTTAGAGAGAAACAGTCGAGGGCCATTGCGACGGATAACGTAAATATCGTGAGGTTTTTGTCAAAGGAAAATGCCGGAAACTATATAGGAGTTGAATATGGGACCATCTATGTGGACACCGCATACTCTCGTTCTTTCTTCATTCAACTGGAAAATCAAACAACTTCCGGCGTGCGGTACGATTTAACGAGTGCCAAAGGAAAGCTGACATGTGGCGCGTGTAATGCACCCGCCTGTCTGCATTGAGATACAACGAGGGGGATGCTGGTCATAGCAGACATTTCATGTTCGTCTGTAAAAGATGCTTTCTCTTTCATACAGTTTCCTTTTTCCTGTATTGTATTCATTTTTGGAACACTTGTCTTATGTTCCGTCTCCAATGTTAACGATAGAGAAAGTGAAAGAGAAAAACGAAGAATGAACATAGATGTCATGCAAGAGGTCTGCTGCCACGCCTCTGCGAAAGCAGCACGCATGGTGGATGCGAATTATTACGCCTAGACGCAAACAATGGCAGAGAGATGGCTCGCGAAGGGCATAGAGCCATCGCGGTTTCGGTCGATGATTGCGATCGAGGTCAGAGTGAATGACTACATTCCATAAAAACACCAAAGTAAATTGTAAAAGTTAACGGACAAATAAATTCACGATGCACGTTTTATTTTCTCTTATGATGTGGGAGAGAAATGGGGGAAAAAATGTAGAAAGTTATGTACAGAAAGGCCCGGTATGCGCATGTAACAAAGAATCGGGTGGGCCATGAAATTGAAGAAGAATATGCGTCAGAGGGGGCAGGTGGGATACAGCCAAATGACGATGGGCGCCAAGACCGAGTTCATACACGCACGACATACAGAGGACATCGAGCAAAGCCATTCGAGGGAAATTTATGTCCCAGAGAGGCAGCATAAAGGCAACAGAAGCTCAGAGGCAAGTAGCCCAATGTCCATTGAGGAAGTCAGAGAGGAGTAAATGGAAGGTCGCACGTCCAAACCACGAATCCACAAATGTCTTGACTCTGCTAACACTTTAATGTAGCAGCGCTTCACGCATTTGCACTTACACGGATCAAACAAGTCTGCTCGTCTCGTAGCTGCCCTCTCGCTCACTTTTCGATTGTCTTGGCAATGTACTGGCTGTAACAATGGTAAATGGATCCATGCGTTCATCTTGGATAATAACGGCAAAAAGGGAGGGACCGAGCAAAGTACGGAAAAAACCGTGAACGCCAAAGAAGTCTACGACCGGCTCTTTGCACAGTGACATCTGTAAATTGAGGAAAAAGTATTGCGGCGAAGTTACTTCCGGGATGCCTACATAATTCTGTATCGTCTCCTTAAGTCCTGAATGTGTTGAGGGTAGAAAATTTGACCGACGTCCATTTTCATAACACTGAATAAAATTTCAATAAATATTTAATGTTCACGTAATTATTTTCCATCCAACGTGAGCCTTCAACAAAAAGTTGAGCATACAGAAATGATTGCGTATGTACTCACTCGTAACCAGGCCATGCACATAGGAGAAGAGAAAACAATGCTCACTGTATATAGAGCCTGGTATAGCGAGATGGGTTAACGAGATTACGAATAATACCAACAAGAATAAGAAAAACAACGCTACTGCGAAAGTTCCCCGGGAGTCGCTGTGGGGTTCCTGGAAAAACTGGTAAAAGCGAGACTCGAGCGAAACATGAAAAAGCGAAAGAAAGGCATAACAAGATGGATACTCGACCATTTCGACTAGCCGAGATAAAACGTGACCCATGGCAAGTCATATCTGATGATGCCTCAAAGGATGACGGCAAAAAAATGCTGCAGGCATAAAATGCAGACAACTGTGAACTCATCTCCACCATCGTTCTCTTCATCTTCCTGCATTAGCGTACTGGTCTACGAATTGAAGAAGTTTTCTACATTGATTTCCCTCCACCAAGTCTTTGACACAAGTCTTTGACACAATTGCAGTGAATATTTACAGCGAAATTTTGGTAGCCACTTCAGATCCAATCTCCATTTATAGACAAGGAAGAGTTAGTATCTCTAGCACGGAACAGAAAGTGAACACGACCGCAGCGGATGGAAGAGGCCGAGGATTTACCTCGGGATTCATCCGGGACAGTGGTATATTATGAGGATCGTCTGGACGGCGGCACATTCCAGGATTTGTCATAACGGAATTAATCAAACAGGTTAGCATGTTTTGGCTCCAGCGTACACTAGCCGAGATGTGTTTAAAGACATACATCTCGTCTTTCTTCGAGACTGGGGAAGCTGAACGAAAAAGATGTAGTTAATGTCGAGGCGTGATGCGGATGACAGCGCCCAGAGTCAGGTCGAGGAAAGACGGAATAGGAGGGTTATTTACATGGGTTCCCCGTACGATCATGCAGCTTCGGGAAGAGGCAGGAATAAGAAATATACCAGTATATCTAGATATCGTGTTTGGGTGTCCCGAAGCAATTTTAAATGCTGGCCGAGGGGTGCGGAAATAGGAATGCAAAATATCTGCCATTCGCACACGCGTTATACCGAATACGCAATGTTGGTACGACGTGCAGTGTCTTCCGGGGAAATTGTCCTCCGGAATGCGAGGCTGCCTGATATAGTGTCTGGGAGCAGTTTGTATTGGGGAAGTTGCGGGCAACAAGAATGATGGTTGTACAACTCACAAGTCGGATCGTTCGATAGTGATCTGAATGTCGAGAAGAAAGGACTAGGGTTCCCGAGAGCGTTCAAACAGAGATATCACCCGCGACGAAGAGCCTCGAGATCCTCAGAGAGGCTGCAGTGGCTTCGGCATGTGAAGTTTGTGTAGTGTTATAACTCGAAGGCTTTTGTTTGACAGAAAGCAGTCCATCTCGCATTAATATTCCCTCTTCGTGCAGAAATGAGCCAAAGCCTATGGTGGCCCCGCACACCTCGTTCTATACGTTTCACTCCCTTTCCCTTTCGAAAAAGACCCAAAAAACCTCCATGGACCGAGAGGACGCGACTACACGCGACGTCTCCGTTTTCCACATGCTTTATTCGTTCCTCGTGATCGTGGGAGGTAACCGAGTGGCTTTACCGTAGAAAGGTGAAAGACCGCTCGCTTGAAGGGTCCAGGGATCCATTCTGACAGAGAAATTTGTGTCTCTGAGCTGTCTCTAAAATATTTTGGAAAATATATTGTCTCCACGTCCGGTTAGAAAGAAAAGAAATGCCACCTTTTCACTAGATCCTTCCGCGGTCATTATTCTTGTTCTAACCTTTCTCACTCTCTTTCTCTTTCTGCCCACATTTCTTTCGCCTTTCTTCTTTCTCACTCAAATTTATATGTCGAACGAAAATTTATGCCCTCACGTCCCTGCATGTTTCTTTATTTCTAAATCTATCAAATTGCCATCGTGGATGTATAAAAATCTTTCCATGATCTAGCTGCAGCTCCTTGCATCACGAGGTGTCGGATAAGTTCAACGCCGTGTGTCGCTTTGCAGTTATAATTATTACATTTGCCTGCTGAGTGTGCAAAAATGGATTCGCGCTTCAGACAAAGCGTACATCGAAAAAACAGCAACAAACATTAACCAGTTTTTCTTTTTCTTTCCTTTCCTACGACTAAACCGATTCATTGTTCGGAAATCAAAATCCCCATCCGCCGTTTCTGTGCACGGCGCGATTATTCCTAAAGTGAAGAATCGACATTTTCATTCAGACTTTCATAAAAATATGCGGCTATGCAAAAATCTGCGAAACGCTAAATGCACGCTGTGAGAATAAGCGATCGAGTGTATATTTTCGACCCTCGTAATTGGTTCGGCGGCTATTCCTGCTTGTGCTGTATGTCTAAGCGATGTTCAGACCGGCAGGGTTCCATCTCTCTGCAATATGTTCGAGTTAACACAGAAAATATTAGCCGGGCAGTCATATTGGACACTGAAAATTAGTTACGAGGCGAATCCCCATCACTTTTACACTAAGCTGTATATTTCATTGAACCCGGGCCACAATTGTCGCATGAAAAATAAAAAATAGTTTGTTTCAACTGAAAAGCCCATAGAAACTGAAAAATCGAATCTGCGAGTCCAAATCTCAGGGTTCGACACTTGAAATTCCAAACAAGAATAATTAAAGTGTGAATCGAGCGCTAGAAATGACGAAACTCGTGAGAGCGTTGGACGTCGCAGAGATCGTCGCGTTTACACGCGCGTTCACGAGAAAAAAGGCACGGAAGTGTCCATGGTTGCTGGAATGATGTACCGAGCGGGGAGATGAATTTTCGTACGGATCTCTGAGTACCCTATTAACAAGGGCCCCCCTGCCGGCTGACCCAGCGGGCCCAATCAGCCCATATTCCCGCGAGGTCCAAGCGCGAGAGTATATTTCTCAAACGAGTCTGAAGGAAGATTCACCGTCAACTTGTTTTATGTAAAGCTCTTATGTGACGCCAGAATCAATTAGTCGAGGCAACCACCTATTTGGTGTATGCATACGTGCTCGGACTATAACGTGTGGATATACTGATTTAACCGAACCGAGGGAGTGATCTCGCCCTGCAGACGGGAGAGCGTGAGACATGGCGGGAAGACCCAAATCCCGCGATGAGCGTGTGGCGTCTTCCGCATGTAAAAGTGAAAATGTCCGTTCCTGATAGCGCAAAAATATGTGAGAACCGGTTTTCCCTTTCTGCTGATGCGGTGAAGGGAAGAATCAAATGATTTTCATGTTGCCTCAAATGAAACTTAGCGAACCACGAGTCCAAAATGAAGACGCAAGAACAGGTCGCTTCCAGATTTAGTTCAGTTTGTCGGACATGAAATTAACGCGATAACTGGTATCGACCAATAACGAGTACTCGTAATCGTTTGCACGGGAAAACGAGGTAACGGAGAAATTTTATATTAGATTCGAATTTTCGGCGATTTTTTATCTTTAGTCTTTGGTGATTTTGAAGATTTTTCTCGCGATTTTTAGAAAATTCTCTGTTTTTCAGAGTTTCTTGGAGTCGGCAGGGCGTAAGTAATTAATTACCGAGCCACCTTAATAGGAAATGAACATTCCAACGCAACGGGGAAGCGTCCGATGTACGAGCGATTGGATTCTCTCCTGGCGTTTATCTCGCGAGGCTCAGGGCATGGAAATTAGCAAATACACGAGTTCGTTATTTAATGAAGTATACGCTTGAACGAGAAGCAGCAAAGGCATAAAAATGGTTTATGTCCCGCGAGACTCTACACCGCGGTACCATCAATTAGGCGATTGGCTTTCTCGCTTGTTCATCTTGTACGTTGACGCGTAAAAGTCTTTTCACTCGCATGCGTATGTTGGGTACGCGCGTGCCTACATGCCGAGAGCTTTCGCCACATAATCATCATCAACCCAGCCACCAAATGAGAAGTTCCACACGTGCGAACAGAAAGTTGTGACAGAGATTGGCAATTTGGTGTACACGAGTTAAGCGCTTGCATTCGCAGCGTATACGTGACGCCAAGATTTCTCATCGAAGGCCCATAAAAATACAAGATCAACGATCACATCATCGGCTGAATGTGCTACCGAACATTTTTTCAATACGACAATTTGGAATGTCGTGTCACAAACAGTACGTTCGTATAACGAATCGTCAGCAAATTCCTGCGGATAGCCCCATATGAGACGCGATTGCCACTAAAAAATTCTGCGAACTTTTTCTCTCCGGAATCCCGGATTACAACGAGGATGCCATTTGTACTACCAAGTCGTTGTTCGCTCCGTTCGATGAATCGAATACTCATTGGAAACTCAAAAGACTGAACAACACGTTAGAACGGTAAAAAGCGATGGCGTGATAAACCACAAACATAAATTTCCGCTATGTGTGTTCACGGTCACCTTGAACAAACCCCATAAAAATGGAAACAACTTACTGTCCCGAGTCGGACTCTTCTTTCCTCTCGCTCGCAATATGTTTGTAAAAAACGGAGAGTGCGCGAAAAAGTATAGTTTACGAACGAGTCAAGAAATGCAATGAACTACCGTCAGAGGTAAAAGCCTGCGAAGATATTGAATAATCGAAAAGAATTTTAAAAAAATATATTGTGTCGATCAATCAAACAATTGTCCAGGCTCCCGAGAACTTTTTTCTTTTTAATCTTTAAAAAAACGTTTCTCCATAAAGAAACCAAACGAAGTGTCGATCAAATTTCATTTTTGGATTCTAAGCTCACGAAGAACCAATGATTTTCAATTCATCTCGAAATAGTTGTTGAATCGAATTTCAAACTCAATTACGAAAATTTTCTGATGCTCGTCTCGCATCCACGTAATTATGTAATCTCATTGACGTGAAGAGGTGAAAGAAATAACCGTTTCGCGAATAGACATGGAAAACCCCATACGCACTTGCGTGCATGTTTATAATGCAAGATTCGACAAAAAGAAAAACATTCCTTGGGGGAATGAAGTTTGTGTTTGTGTATGTAGTTAGTAGAGAATCGGCAAGACGAGCGTGCCGAGGTGTCCGCACCGCCACCAAACAAGTGATTTATCGCGGCATAAATCAGTCCAACTTATACGAAAACGGTTACCTTTGCACTCAATGCACTGTACACCATTTCGAGTACTTTTTTGTCGGTTATTTTTTACCATTTTTAAACCACACCTCCTTCACGCTGTTCAGATTTTATCACGAATCGTGCGATGGCAATCAACGAACACAAATTCGTAATACGAAATCGAGCCCTTAACGGAAACGAAGTATTCAAAGCAGCTGAACGATCGCTCGGACCGTTCACAACTTCTTGAGACGTGTCAGTAAATGATGATTGCATGAAAAATAAATTACCATGACGAAAATAATAAAGAATAAAACACATACAAGTTTATAGGGTGCAGAGCTCAAAAAACATAATCACCGGAGTCGATGGCGTTTTGGAATTAAGCGGAAATTTTTTTTCTCCAATTGACAGATGTTTAAATATCGATATACTTTTTTTTTTCGAGAATTCTTTTCGAAAAACTTCGAGCATTCAAGATCAAAAAGTAAACGATCGACCCTCAATATTTTTTTATATTTTTGGAAACCATTCGAGATATCTACGAATTTCAATAATTGTTATTCGCACTTACCACCTTCAGCGGAACTTTGATCGCTATTATGTTCGTGCCATCGATAACTGCCCGGTAAGGCTCGTATGCCAGCCATCTGTAAATATTTTCCGTGTTTTAGTATTTTTCCGTATTTTTTTGTTATATTTTTATTTTCCCTTGACTGATTTTCACGAGTCTCACGAAATTCACGAATTTCACGAGAATCGCTACTGCAAGTATTCGCAGGTAAAAAAGTCTGAGCTAACGGAAGAAAATACATCGAAGACAACCGCGTTTCCAACGGACGAAAATTAAATTGCGAAGATTTCTACATACAGCGCCATCTTCAGCATTTTTTCAGCAACATCTTCGCTTTAGTTCGATCTCGGTCGATAAACCAGTATAAATAAACAGATGAATAGGTTATGCTTGATATGTAGAGTGGAAAGAAAATCGAACGATTTATGGTGATTTGAAGAATTATTAAAAAATGGTTGTAACATTAGGAAGATTTGAATGCCTGGAAAATGTCGACAGCTTCTGTCAGAAGGACCGAATACGAGGAGATTCATTTTTCAGAATCCCGTCTCCATTGTAGCGATATTTGAACCGATGAAAACAACGATTTTTTCGTTCTCGCCATGACTAAATTACTACACGAATTTCCTCATCACCGAGTCGTTGATAAATCTCACAAACATTCATACACAACACGCCAAGTCTAAACGTTTGATATCAGCAGAAAAAGAAAACAGCCACGCACCATAACCTCAACGAGGGAAAGTATATTTAGCAACCGTCACGAAACTCGTCAATGAAATTTCCTTCTTTTACACATTGTCGCATGTACTGAAACTTGTGCTCACCTGTCGGGGATACTTCTGGGTATTTTTGAAGGATTCATTGTTTACTTCTTGATAAAAAGTTTAATAAACAACTGTATTATACGAAAAAAAAAACGCGCACGCCGCTAACACAACCACGCACTTTGCAACTTCTTGCCAATTTTATTGAACCGATCACAGCGAAGTATTCGAAGGGATGAACCCGGTGGGTGATGGGATTTTTCAGTGATTCTTTCCATCTGGCGCTTTTCACAGCGGCCATTTTGAGAAGCTGCAAAATCGCCCATACTCGGTCGACTCTGTAGTTCCATACGATCCGGTCAAAAGTCCTCTCACCCCCGTGAAATCACTTTATCCCATTGTTTTACAACGCAATGTGAAAATAAATAATTGCGTCTTGATCGAATTTACACTGCAATTAAAAAATTACTATTTCGAGCTGAAATTTAAATCCCAGAGTAATGCTTTGATTGTTTTCAAAAGTTCGTGAATCTTCCGCCATGGAGGAGCGCTGTGTGTGTCCAGTATCGCTAAATCTCGAATCCACAACCTCTCACGACTTTTTGCGTTTTGATCGCGAAAGCCGACACGTGCTCCCAGTAAACGCGAGCGGATACTAGCGGTACTACAAAGTGATCTCTTCGAACGAAGCATTCGGCACAAATGCACAATTGCGATCGAGGTTCGCCCGCCTTCGCCGGGCTCACTCGATCTCGAATTTTTTTTTTTTAAATCTCTTGACCGCTGAACAATCTCATCGTGCTACCATAAACCACCGAACGACCCTCAAAACATTTGTAAAAAAAAAAACATTTCCAATTCGCGGGGGCGATAAGAAAGTGGAGAAACGAAAGCCGCGGTATTTTTTACAAATAGCTCCATCCGTTGGAAGACTAGAAACCTACTTTTCCATGAAGAATGAGGTAACATGAGGTTATGTTTCACACAACACAACGCACATGTTCAAACGTGCAAGCACGATTGCTCTGAACGCTTATTGTTGTTAATTCCATAAACAGATATTTTTGACGATGGCAGAAGTTTCTACAAGACAAGACTTGATTAATAGTAGCGAAAGTGGCGCAAGAGATCCTTACGCGTATCTCGATCGTGATGATTTCACATCTGAAAAATACAAGATCGAAATTCGCGGTTTACCAAAATATTATGGTATCGGTGAATTGAAAAAATTTCTCAACGAGAAACTCGAGCTCGGTACGAACAAAGTAAAACCTCCTAAGCGCGGTAGTGGTTGGGTCTACGTATGCTTTCGTAGCGAGGAATCTCGAGAAAACGCGATTGCAACGGTCAATGGTTTGACTTGGAAAAATGCAAAACTTACAGCACAGGTATAAATTTTCCATTCATCCGCTCCAAACCTCTGCTGAATTTCATTATTTCATTCACCCATTATTCACATTACGATCCTCAGGCAGCAAAGCCAGCTCCGGACCCTTTCATCAAAAGGAAAATGGAAGCCAGAGAAAATTCTTCCAAGCGACAAAAGACGGACACACCTGAGGAATCGTTGAAACCGGCAGAAAGGGTAAAAAATAGCACAACTCCATTATGGAATGTTCCGTATGAGACCCAGGTAAACAGGTTTTTATTCTCATCCTTGCCGTATACAATTATTCTCGTCGATGAATTTTTCAACCGTCAAGGTCACAGAGCACAATAAAGAAACCAATAAATGAATAAAAAAATAAGTTGACGCGTTGGATTAAAAAAAAAAGGATAAAAATTTCATAAAAATGCAGAATTTTGCTAAAAAACATTTGATGCATGAAATAATTGCAAGTCTCTCTGCAGCTGGAGATGAAGGAAAAGGAGATCAAATCGGTCTTGATAAGAATGGGAGAAGGACTGCTCAGAGAAAACAAAGGACTTTCCCAGTGGATCAAACAGCAGAAATCTCTGTTCGATGGTTTACCTTGCCAACTGTTGCCTATTCTGAGTGCCGACGTTACAGAAGGATACAGAAACAAGTGCGAATTCACAGTTGGTAAGAATGAATTCAATTGGCTGTGCCGTTTTTCCAAATGGAAATAGTTTTCACCTTGAACTGTTGGTCGAAGTAACAAATGATTTTTTTTGAATTAACACAGGAAAAAGTGTGGATGGAAGCCAAGTTATGATTGGCTTCAGGCTGTCGAGTTACGCAGCCGGATCCACAGCAGTCGGTCCCATCGATGATCTTTGTCACATTCCAGAAAGAATGAAATCAGCGATTAAAGTAAAATGACAATTTTTTAGTTGAGAGGTAGTGATCGAGGCTGAAGAACAATTCCATTAACTGTGGCATACGACTTTGTAGATACTAGAAGAATTCATAAGAACTTCTGAATTGACAGTCTTCAATCCGGTCGATCACAGTGGATATTGGAGGCAAATAACGGCACGTACCACCCGCCAGGATCATTTGATGTTGATCGTTGGAATAAATCCGCAGGACCTCAAGCCTGAAGATTTGAGCAAGCTTAAAAGCGAAATTAGTGATTTCTTTGAGAACGGAGAAGGCAAACGGGCTCGAGTTACTTCGCTCTATTTTCAGACAATAGGCAAAAAGTTTGTGCACTTTTTTATTATCGCTGCAAGCGAATATCGAAGAACGTGGACGCTTGATTATTATTTTTTCGTTTCGATTCCAGAGAAACTGGTGGAGAAGGTGGAGGCTCGATCGAACATTTGAGTGGCTCCGAATACATCGAAGAGTCTTTGCTTGGCATGACTTTCCGTGTTTCCCCACAAGCTTTTTTCCAAGTCAATACTTGCGGAGCTGAAGTTCTATACAAAGCAGCTATTGACTTGGCAACACCGAACGAAGATACCGCACTGCTGGATGTCTGCTGCGGCACCGGCACCATCGGTCTTTGTTTTGCTAAGGTTCGTCAAAAATTTTCATTCGTTTCATTTTCGGATCAAATTTCCTCTCAGCTTGGTACACGATACTGACGAAGTTGGATCACGAAATCATAATAATCAGAAGTTGATAAAATTTGGTTACAACATTCTTTGGCATAAAGTATAGTGACACAAATTCTTTCCAAATTTTTTACCACGTGGTTATCGAATAATTGAGAGTTAAATCCGAACTTGTTATGCACGAGACGTATACGCTCGTTACATGGAGCGCAAAAATTATTGTCATCACTCTTTTGTTTCCACAGCATTGCGGCGAAGTATTGGGTTTGGAAATGATCAGCGATGCGATCAAAGACGCAAAAGTCAATGTTATAAAAAACAATGTAACGAATTGTGAATTTTTCGTTGGTAAAGCGGAAGACATTTTGAATCCTGTGATTCAGCGCACGACCAAGCCTGATATCATCGCGATCGTGGATCCACCAAGGGCTGGTTTGCGTGAGTACATTGTCGAAAAAAAAGTAAAAAAACATGAAAATTTCAGCGTTATATTCAATCCGTTTAACCGATTGGACCTTCTTCCAGATCAAAGGGCTTTGCTGTCGTTGCGAAAAGCGAAGAAACTCCGTAAAGTCATCTACATATCGTGCGACCCAAAAGCCGCGGTTAAAAATCTCATTGATTTAGCGAGACCGAGTTCTAAGCTCTATCATGGTGAACCTCTGGTGCCTGTTAAAGCTGTACCAGTCGATATGTTCCCTTACACCAATCATTGCGAACTCATCATTCAACTGGAACGACTGTCCGAAGCGACGAAAAACACCGCCGATGTGTAAAATTGTAAAGAACAATATTTTGTTTATTCGAAAACATTGATACAAAAAAAAAGCAAAAAAACACGCAAATAAATCGCGTTCGATGGCCAACATACAATCACAATTCCCCGTTTTTGAGGTGCTCCAAATTTTCACTGAAACAAAATGCAAGCAGTGCTGGAAAAAAAAGAAAAAAACACGGAGCGAGGGGAAGAGGGAAGGCAACTCTGTCGGTAAGTTACCGACGGAGATTCATCGACGTAGCTGCGGGAATGGTTGCGGTCGTCGAGGATGGCGCTGGTATGCACTGCGAGGGGAGTCGATGGTGGGGAGAAAAGTCGTAGTGAGGAATATGAGGTGGGAGAGATTGGTAGTAAAAACGTATAGTAGTGGTTCGCCACCGTCGTGAACAGTTGGTGGTGCGCTGCGTTCGCCACGTCCGTATCCAGGCGTTTAGCGAGTTAGAGAGAGAGAAAGCGTAGAAATAAAAAAAGGAGTACAACAGTATATATATAGATATATAAGTAGCGTGATGACGTCAGAGTTTCCGAGGTGGAGAAGCCGAGAGAACCGTGAGCGCGTTTAAAGCCGAGTAGGGCGTGAAAGTGTGTATCGTGCTAGGGATTCTATACATTTGTGATGCCTTGTGCTTGGGGATTTTGCAGAAAGTGACGACAAACAAGCCTCGCTGCAATTTTGGATAATAGAACGGACGGGAGATTGAATAATTGTTGGAGGAATACCGCGGAGAACGAAAAGAAAAGACAGACGCGGAGAAAGGACCGGAATAAATATCGAAACGAAAATGTTGAAATAACGCTCGTAGTTGGCTTAGCGTAAATACAAAAGAGCGTGAGAGATCGCATTATGCCTTGGTGCTGAGAGTGTTGGTGCGCGAGTGTTGCGTACCGCGTGCTTGTGTCGTGTGTGCGTGCGTGTGTGTGTCGTGGGTGCGTGCGCGTGTGTTTTGTGTGTGCGCGCGGGTTAGAAAACTCGTGGCGTTTTTTGTTGTTGGGTTTACGATAATTTTCGTTAAGATACAAGGAGGCGTACGATGTTTCGCTGCATTCCGATTTTTAAAGGGTGTAACAGGCAGGTTGAGTCGGTTGACAAGCGTCACTGCTCGTTACCGAGCGTACCCGACGATATACTACGTTACTCACGTAGCCTCGAGGAACTTTTACTCGACGCCAATCACATCAGAGATCTACCCAAGGTAAAAAATGGTCTTTTTTTTTTCTTTTCTATTTCATCCTTAATTACTGCATCGTTGACGGAACTTTTATTTCGGCATTTCGATAATCCCTATCGTACCGGCACAAAATGCTTTATTTTGGTTCCCGAAACGTTAACTTTTTCTCTCGCGTTTACGAACGTGCAGGTACCTATAGATATGTTTTGCACAAATGCACGCTATCGCGAGCGCGCTATCGTGTTTGTTCGCGTTTTGGCGTTCATCACACACCCATTCGTTTCATCTTTTTATTTTCGTTCCAACGTTTTTCTTCTTCCTTCTACTGTTTTCTTGCATCGCGCCCTTATTCCATCCTCAACTTTTCGTTTGTTCGAAATTTCCAGAATTTCTTCAGACTTCAGAGGCTAAGGAAACTCGGCCTCAGTGACAATGAGATACACCGGCTGCCTCCCGACATTCAAAATTTCGAGAACCTCGTGGAGCTCGACGTTTCGCGGAACGGTAAGCATTTTTCATACCTTTTTTACGTATCAACGGATCCTTTGTTATTGATTCTCAACTCTGCTCGCAAACATAATATAACAGCGAAAAATAGAGAGAAGAGCTAAGAATTTTGTCGAAAAATCAACATAAAAATCAATTCGAACATATTTTCGTTATCGTAATACTACTGAATTTTTTCGCTCAAATCACTAATCGATTCCTCAAATTTATAGAAATTCTCAGAACTGGATTTTTTTAAAGTTCGTCGATCGATCGATTGTACGAAAAATGTAAATGAAAGTGAAATTTTGAACGAAATGAGAATTTATTTGCATTTTCGCAAGTTAACTTTTTCCGATGGAAATGTTCACGTTCTTTCCATCATTCCGACTAAATATTCACGATCTCTCTCTGTATCTATTGTTGGTGAATTTTTTTTTTTCTCAAGGCACAATGAAAATTTATAATTGATGAGTGGAAGGGGAAAGCTGAGCGAGTGAGAATTCGTATCGATTTTTGCATGTGCGACGGGTTTATTATTAACGAAAATTTGGTGAGGCATGAAGCGGCGCGTTCTTCCGACTGCGTACAAATGTCTATAAATAAATTGATCGTTTTAAACATTAAATAAAAAGCACGAAACGTCGATGGCATGCTGTTCTACGATGTTTTTTTACTTTTGTTTTGTTTTTTTTTTTTAACGAGCCGGAAATTATTAGGTGTGGCGCTACCGACATGTGTGTTGTTGACATACGAGAGCATTAACAGCGACGTATTGGCAACATACGTTCTGTCGTCTTTTCACTTTTTCCACGAAATTCCGATGCGATAATTTTTTACATTTACAAATATTGATTTTTTTTTTTCGAACGAGAGTATTTTTTTTCGTAATTTCGCGTTAGCACACGTCGAATGTCATTTGAATTGGCGATGCAATGTTGAAAGAAAAATGCGTTCCATATTGATTTCACGAGCAGAGACGCTCTGAAATTTCTCGCCGAATATTTGTTCGAACGTAATAATACGCGAACGTATTTAGTGAGAATATCGACCTAGCCGGACTGCATTACTGCTGCCAGTTTCAATCAAAATTCCATTGTTTTATCGACGATGCTTTATAATCACCATGAAATCTCTATTGTTCGCTCTCCATTTTCTTTCTCTTAATTCTATTTAGCCGATTGTTGTGAAACAAGGCAATCCGCGAAGCCCCATCGCTGCTACCGCCTTACAGATATATAAATATTGTTTATTCGCGTAGTATTTCCATGCCAAATAGGCCGATGGATAGCAAGTTAGGCATTTCATTTTTAACGACACATTTTTTGACCCTTGTGATCCAATGCATGGATTTTTATTGCTTTCGATTAAAATGGGCACAAAATAGGATGGAAAAATGTTAACTATTTTGTGCGACACAGTCGCCCGGGAATTTTTCAATAACAAAAGAATCTTTGACATTCCGAAAAATCAACAAATATTCCACTTTTTCCGAGTTCATATTTATCCAAACATTTCGACATTTTTCGAGAATATTCAGTTCAGTGAGTTTTAACAAATTTTCACCGTTCTTTTGGAATATACTTCAGGACGAAATGTGCACGTTCCATCGGTTTGGAAAATCGATGGGTTGACGAAACATAAAATTTACCTCCTTGCAATTCGCACCGAATTTTCCACAATTTGAAAAATATTTTTTAACCCATCGCGAGCCTCTACGGCGAAAAAAAACGTGTTTTGTATGCCAAGTCGAAAGTTTCAACGATTACAGAATACACAAATATTTAGCATTGCCAGGGTAAAAATAGAGATATATATATATATAAGCGGGCGTCCTTTCTCCTTGGCTGTATCATCATTACATGCGGAGTATAACGGTACGACGCTTGCTTCACTCGTGTATTTCTCGCGGTATTCGAGCTGCCAATGACCGCACTGTATTTATACAGTTCGAATAAAATAACATGGTTGCCTGCAGCGATATATCGTTCGAATTTCCCATTTTTTGCTTGAGGTCATTGAATATTAATTACACGAGAAAATAATCGTAAAAAAAAAAATACAGCGAATGAAAAAAGAAAAATGACATTATTTTAATCGACGTTGAAGTTTGCATCAACGAAAATTCTTTCTTTACTGCGAAATGATTCGAAATTTTTATTTTTTTTATTTTTCAAAATTGAAAAATTAAATCGACAGTTTTTAGAAGAGTTTCAATAAGAATTTCGTTGCATTTGAACGTTGCAAACTGTAGCGACCCTATTTCAACGAGATAGTTGAGCCGATGAAGTCTGTATCGTCTTGGAACGCTAAAAGAAATTCTTTATTTTCATCCAACTGAGTCTGAAATTCGCGCATTCGGCTAGTCGAAATTTTTCAACAAGATTTCACGACCGAACCCGTAAAAAAAATTGAGACGTTAAAAAAAGATAAAAATTCCTCGTAAAGGAGATTGGAGAATTTTTGTTTTTTGAAAAAAATTTCGTTCGTTGACTGCGATAGCTTAGGAATTGTGAATGAGACGAAAAAATCGGTTGGCATGAAATTGAAACGATGAAAATTGAGGGAGAAATTAAATTCTAGTATAAAGTTTATTTTCTATATAAGTTTTTGGTCCGCGGTGGGAATTTTCTCTCGAGAGTCACAAGTCGATTTAATTTATTCTCATACCGATGGGATGACGAATAAAATAAAAAAATTGGTGACTAGCAAATCGTCTCTGGTGGATGGATAGTGGATACACGTTCGAGGCGGAATTTCCATGGTGGTTAGCAGTTGCCGGCTCGGAAGTCCGAGGTTACTTTCTAACTGTAATGCACCGGCTCGTGCTTCGAATACGTCGTATCATCATCGAGCGATAGAGCACAATGGTGAATAGCTGCTTTCGTAACATTTGTATTTATCGCCATTACGAAATCTCGCGCGTATATCGTGCGAGGGCGCACCTCGAATTTGATGGAGGAAAGTGCCCGAAATTGAGCCACAAACAAACAACACGAATCTCTCTTCTTATTCTGTTATCTCAACTGCTACAATTTATTGTTAGCGTTGTAGCCGACGCTCCGTTGGTTTTCCTTCTTGTGTTTCTTTCTTTTCCATTACCCTTCGACCAAACACAATGACCTTTTCATCTCATTTTATGCTCGACGTTTCCTTTCTCGTTCGACCGACCCACCTTTTCCTTCACTTTTTAACGGAGCTCAATGACAAACCCATTTAACCCTCCTCCCACTGTGCACTCTCATTAAAAAACTCTTGGATCCTTGCCCAATGTACCTCGAAACCAGATTCTTCACATAATTGAGTATTCTCATTTCACTCGTTGCAATTCCCCCTTGGAAACGAAATGAATAAAACGAACGCTGTACTTTTGATGGAATCCATCAACGAGATGTTTCTCAAACAATTAAATTATCAATTTGACCACGAGATCATTTCCAGTAAAACAAAAACACGTTTTTGTTGTTGTTGTTGGATAAATCGAATATCATAGTTGATCTAAATCAAAGTTTTGCCAATTCAAGGAGCTAAGATCTGAAATTTCGTTTTAACGTTTTTTTCTATTATTTTATAATGATTCGCTGCACTGAAAATAAAATTTTGTTGGAAAAGATCGATACTTTGTTCAATACGTTCAACTAAACGTTTTTTTTTTAATAATCTCAAAAACTGTGTCATCGAAGCAAGAAATATTCTAGAAAATCTCTTCGGAAGCAAATTTTTGTCGTTCCAATGGTAAATTTTGCTGAGAATTTTATTAGAAACCAAATATACTGCCAAAGTAACGAAAACTTTGAAATTATGAAAAAAATATTTAGTTGACCGTGTTGAACAAAATATCGACGATTTTTAACAAAATCTCATTTTCAGTGTGGTTTATCGAATTTTGAAGATTTTGGTTATCGGTCGTAGGTAATTAGCTCGTAGCTTCTTAGCTCATCAATTATCGTTCCCAAAATGATTGAGTTTTTTTCTTTCATGAATTAGAACCACAAGTTCGTTCGGGTTCGTGCGTCACTAGGCTTTCAATTTTCGACGATAACGTTACAAACGATTACGTCGTATTTACGATATCCGGCGTTACGATCTCTCTACATAAACTTACGTATATTCGTATTAGTGTATTGCTGTAAATACCACACGGTTTCCGATCCCGGGCAATTAAGCAGTCTCTATGGAATGTAACGCGCGAGCAATTGAAGCCTGCTCTCGTATTATCAGACTCGACTGTGGCATTATCGTACGTGTACAGTTAAGTCTTCGGATCTATCGAGCCAGGCAATAATCTTGAATGCAAGGTCATTCAATATCTCGTCCCGTTGCTTATTTTCTTCTCCCGAATGACCAACAGTTGAAAAATCAATTTTATCGAAGTTTTTATCAGTTTTATCGAGAGGCTCCAAAAAATTTTTTTGTCAATTTCGGTAATTATGCACTTTGGTTACGTTTCCGAAGAACGGGAGAATTTTTTTTAACTCTTTTTGAATTTTTTCATAAACTCCATGAGTTATGAGATCTTCAAGTTCTCCTGAACATTTGAAATTTTCAAAAACCCCGGCAAACTAACCAAATTGCATAATTACCGCAAATATTTTGGGAAAAAAAAACAACAACGAATTAATATTTTTGTCATGACGAAAATATGTAGCCAGGCTTTTTCGAATTAGGTGGCGACTAATAACTTCCTCTAATTTCTTTCCTATTGTCCTCGGTGGTAGAATGAAATGAAAATAGAAAACAAATGGTGGAATATGTCACTCGGAGAATGAATGGATGTACCACGTGCGTTATAGCATGTGGTTGGCAGCTGTAAGATAAGTATCTGCCTTAATATATACGGGTTAGTGGGTGAAGGTGTGCGTTTTATGCGTATTGAGAGTATGTTTTTTTTTCATCTTTTCACTGTTCAACGACGACGAATTTTCAGTTTTAATAGATTTCGTGCTGATTTGTTTTTTCTTTTTCTTTTCGTCGAGACTCATTTGTTGATTTATGTATACAAACAAGAAGTATGTAAGATGTGCTTCAAGTGCTCTTTTCGTGTGCCAGAAAACACGCGTGAAATGGAAAATCGTAAGTTTCGTCCAACGACATGATCTTGCGGAACTTTTCGATGTACACACCGCATCGTGCATGCTGCTCGTTCGCTTTACGAGCTGCGTATACGAGCGAGCATTCGATTGGAAGTAGTTTTATACTTAGACACCAGACTCGACACTCTTGCATTATTTTTAAGACAAATATTGCAACACACGCAGACGTTTCGACGCTTTTCTCTCCCTCTGCGCTTCGTCGCTGCCGCGCGAGTTGAAGGACGCCCACTTGACACTCGTTGGATGATTTTTCTTTCCATTTCATTTCGATCGCTCCGACACTATGTGAAACGAGCTGCACTTGTTAATGAGAGTAGATTTAGAACATTTACGATGAATATTGATCGGGATTGTGGAAGCCTTCAAGGTACATATGCGTTGTTGTCTGCACTACGAACGATATTTTCATTCCAAACGGAATTTCTTCTACGCAGCCAGCGAGAAAATGGCTATTACTTTGGAATTCTGTTCCGGCGTCAGCAATCGTTCGATTACTGTCAATTGACGCGACTGGAAAGGAACTTGAGGACGTTGCATGGTGACGGGCGAATCTAAAATTTTTTTTATCAGTTTTTCTTACACAAAAAATGGTTTGCGAGCTCAAGTTCATTTGAACAAGTTGCTACAAATTGACGAAAGAGCAACATACTCTAAATTCGAGATTGTCCGTGGTAATCTGTATTTGTTGTATAATAAACAAAATTTCGAAAAAACTTTTTACGAACAATGCTTTGGAAAACTCTGTTTTGGAAATTCCTGGAATTTAGGCCTCGCTCGATTCAATTTAACAGAGAAGCTTATTCTCTCAACATTGACATTCATATTTCCACTTATTTGTTGCATTTTTATTTTTTACACTTTGTCCAGTGGAGTGGTTTTTTCCCCCCTCGCGATGACTGCATTACTTTTTCCTTATCGTATGTGATCTTTATTTTCTTGCGCTTTTAGTCAACGATCTCCAGGGGTCTAATAACAAAATGACAAGTCAAACAATCGATAAGTTATCACGGAGGTTGGTTAGATTGTCTTTCTCGGATCTTGAGGTGGAGGTTGATGTACGATGAAATTGACACCGGATAGTGCAGGGGGTTTTGTTGGTTGTCAAAATCATTATGAGCGGCGGAGCTATTATTGGTATTTGCGAAGATCAATAATCGAACGAGAGGTCAACGCGAGTGTATTGGGAAAATGATGTTAAACGAAATTCTCATTGTATATTTTAGTCGACGACGTTTCTGGAACACGTATCCTCTGTGAACGTTCCATTTGCGCATTATTTTGCTTTGTTTCGGACGTTTATGCACGCAGAATGGAGCTAGCCCACTGTCCAGATGCACTTTGCGAGATTCCCAATTTTATTTTCGTCCATTGAACCGCTCATTTGCTCCTCCCTGCACAGTTTCTTCGATGAGACAAACAAACACAAACGCACACGGTTGTAGGGAACATAACGTTGGGAGAAAAACAAATCTGGCCTTCCAATACACCTGTCGGAGTGACCCAATTAAATTGCACACTTTCGAACGCACACAAAAGCGTTTATAACTATTGCTACATATTGACGCACGTTCATTGGAATTGTATACACGTTTGTATGTCGCATGCACAACAGTCACACCATGTGGTGTATGCAATTGCCGTAGTTACCCAGTTTTTCAAATCCCATTACGCTCTCTTCTCGTTTCTCCACTCTGCCAAAAAAAAAAATATGTATAAAAAAGCAACAGAGTAAAAACGAAAATAAATTGCGGAGACCAGGGGCTCGTTATTTTTTTGTTCGTACGGAAAATTTGACTCTTTTGCAAAATTGATTCAATTTAACAAATTTTTTAGGTCGCCTGCATCGTTTTGCTGATAAAATTCGAGGCGAAAATTTCGGCAGGAAATTCGCAGTTTCCATTTTTTTTAGCTTCCCAACAAAACTCTAGTATCGGTTTTTTTTGTGCTTTCCTCTGGCAATGATTCGATTTCAATTTGGCGGAAAATGTTCCTTTGCTTTTGAGGTAAAATTACGTAATAATCATCCATCGGTTCAAAGCCAGAGCGCGCACTCGTGTGTGTACGTGTGTTCCGGAATTCGTGACAGTTTCAAACATTCATCAATACCTCATTGTCCGTCCTTCTTATTTCGATAAAAACCACACGAACAAATAATACACAAAGGGAAAATAAAAAATAGGAAAATTTTTAATTACGAAATAGGATCGTGGCGTGAGCCATAAATTTCGAGCAGTTTCCATTGTGCAGGATAGAAAATTCACACTAAAAGTTGCTTAAAAAAATTAACAAACAAAAAATTGTGCAGGTGGGAAAAAACATAAGTCAAGTTTCGTTGAAATATCCAGACTATGGAGGAAATAAGAATGAATTTTTTTGAGTCACGATCCAACATCCAAACTGAATAAAATAATTGAATATTTAAAAAAATTGGAAATTTATCGCCTGAACGAAAATTCTTTGAATTTTCGAGTCACGATAATTCGAAGGAATATTCCTGTTGTGACAGATCGTTTTAATTGGTGCAAAGTTTCAAAAGCTCGTCGAACACGCCATTAGTGTCTTTCACGAGCGATCTCTCGGTGTCATTGTTGAAGTTCCACTTTACGAAGGATCATATATACTCTTCTCTGTTTCCTTGGCAAGGAAGACGAAACTACTATCGCGAGTATACAATGTCTCGTGGTTTCTATTGGTCGGAGTGCCTCTCCTTTTGCCAGTCTGTTTCGGCTCCTCCATTCCGTCCTTCCATAAACGCTCGCGATATTTAGCCATTGAAGTAGAAATCGATGAAGCCATGAAGCTCGTCCTTTTACATCGTTTCCTCCCGTAAGTGTACGCCAGGCACGATACCATAAAAACGGACGATAATATTTATGAATTATTGTCAAGGTTCGTCCATCTTAATAGAGTAATTCGAAATCGACGTAAAACGAAAATAAAACTCGACGATGCTCGCTCCGAAAAATCGATCCAGTCTTTCCATACCACGCAGAGTTGCTTAACGTTCATTTCTCATCGACAACATTTCATTGCAGTTGCAAATAAATTGCGAATCCCGTTCGGACGTTTTTTTCACGTTAAAGCACGAAAAAAAAGCAAATGTTTTTCGGTCTAAACATCGCGAGCAGTAAATATTTATTTTTGATAGTCCTGTATACGCTTGCAAGATTCATTCCATTGCTCATGTACACGTCTATATACTTAAATACAAATGTTTGCATTCACATAGGATGAATAACTTTCCTTCATGCGTGTTGGTATATTTATACATATAATAGACACAATACAGAGAATTCAGTATAGCATCATAAGCGTATGATATGTCATTCAATGTAAATATATCTATAGATTGAATATGTATACGTACATATATATATAATGCGAGCACCCGCGCTATTACCGTTCACTTTAACGGTACGAGAACCGAGATTCGCGAATCCTCTTTAACGTACTAAATTCTGTACACGTTCAAATGATGCTCGTTGGGAAAGAGAGAGAGAGAGAGAGAGAGAGATGACTCTGAAGTTTGCAACGTTGAGATTCAACGAAAAATATTGTTTCTATTAATAATTTATTGAATTTTGAAAATCATGATAATTTTTCGTGTCGATTGAGTTTTTCTTCCGCAAGGGAAGATCGTGTTTTATTATCCGGACCAAATATTGAATAATAATTACGAGCTCTGCTGTAGAAAAAACAGAATTTTACCAGCGATGCAAACTTCAACGTCATAGAGAAAGAGAGAGAGAGAGAGAGAGAGAGCGAAAGATGACGATGAATTTATATTGCTGACCTTTATTTCAATTAAAAAAACGATTTTGTCTCATCTAATCGATTCCATAATCATAAAAGACAATGCTTTCGCGGATAGGTTTGGATTCGAATAAAAAATTGGGTAAAATGATCCGTTGGAATGATCGAGATGAGAACGATGTTTCGATCCATACTTTGTAAAGTGGAGAGCGATTAAATTGTAAACTTTTAATAATATTTTAAAATTAATAAATTTCATTACTCGGGCCTTGATTTCGTGCGCATCCTTTATTTTGAATATTCGTGTAATTATTATTCTTCACACCAACGTTGCGCTATATATTAATGAAACGCATATTTGAGAGCGAATACTCGAAAAACATGATTACTCGGCAGAACCGTAACAACGTCATTGCCATCGAATCATTCGAGTTCATTGGAATATACTAATTAAAGATGAATTAAAAAATCTTGCAAACGCATTATTAATAATACGCGAAGAAGAACGACGCGAGAGTTCTAAATCCTCAATTCATCCGATTGATTATTGTGAAATCTTATCATTCGCTTCAGAGCTAATCGTTCACATAATTATGTATCAATTATCAAAACAATTAAGATTAATTAATATTCAATGTTGAAGAGTGAGTTCACTTATATGTGTATCATTTGTCAGAGAGTGAAAGACGACGAGATTGATAATGCAATTATAAAGTTGACCTCCAACCTGCGTTATCTTTTAGTGCCTTTTTCGTTTGACTCTTTTAAACTCTCGGTGTGACCCCTTATTAACCCATCCTCCAGATGTAATTGGGCAATGGGCGCGGTTTCGTGTGTGCTTTGTAGTCACACATCATCCGACAAACACACCAACTGGCATCATGTTGTTCCAGACATTCGTAACCATGTTATAATAATCATAATACTGAGTGATTGATAAAGAGGAACAAAAATTATGATGAGTCGTAGAGGTCGTTATTGATTAATAACAATGATAAAATTTATAATGCTTCATTTTGACGAAACATTATTCTCACTTTATCCGCGATATAAATTACTACGCGATATGAAACCACGCAGAGGTCGGATTTTTCCTGAAATTCCAAGCTCCCATTTTCTTTCGTGATTATTTATTTCTTCCCAAATACTCGCGTGTGTATATTTATCTACAGAACTTCGGAGAGGCTTGAGAAAGGCTCTTTCATGACCCTTCCGGACGACGGAAATTGTACGCACCGGTGATTTCATTGCGGGGAGAGACGCTCGAGCGGGAAGTCGGTATCCTCTTTTCTGTATTTTTATATTATTATTATTATTATTATTCCTTGACGTCACACACGAATGAAGGAAAATTCGTGAGGCCATTACAGACTCTCCCGAATACACTCACTCCGAGCATCGCTCGAATTCTCTGCGTGAGTTTATGGAAATTGTTCATGTTGCAAACTTGTTTTTCAACAATTGTTTCTCCCCCTAAAACTGAACGTCCGAATTTCCAAATTAGAAAATCTTATCACTACGAATCTGTGACTAAATATATTTGCCCTTTAGTTTTGACAATTTCGACACGCGTTCGGGATGATTTTTTTCATTGCGAGAATGAACCCATGCCCACATTCAATTGATATTGTTTCTTAATTAATGAAATAAGGCGAAAAATGTCTTACAAAGCGTCCGAACGATGGCAGGTGCCTGCGTGCATTTATAAATACAAGAGCCCATAGAAGTGTCGCGCGTATACTCGTTCTCCATTATGAAGAACGAAGTTTTGTTGAGCTGCGAAACTGGGCTGTGCGCTCTGGGAACAAAAAAAACGAATAAGCGTGTAGATTTAATCTTCGCGGCCTTTGCCGAAGGCCATTTTTACTCACGAAGTCGCGATTTAATGATGCGTAAAATCATTGAGTTTTGGTCGTCATCAAATCGGTCCGTACATTCACAAATATTTTTCGCAACAGCAGATTGCAAGTCGCAATAATTGCAGATTTAAATAAAAGGCTTAGAAAATCGGCCGCAGGGACGTCATTAAAAAATTCATCGAACCGAAATATTTGTCGAGGTTAAAAATATTTTTCCACAAATAAAAACTTCATTCCAACTGGCCATCGATTCCTTCCTGCCGAATTCAGGCTCTCAATTTTTCTGTAAGAGACTGTGGCTGCTGCGATGTATTCTCGACGAGGAAATCGATCGATGAATTGGCGCGATTCAGGATTCGAAAAAATATTAATTATCATCTTGAATGTCATCGGACAAGATTTGTAATAGCTTTGGCAACATCCCAGATAACTATCTTCCGCATTCCATCCAGCACTTTGAGGATCAAATCGTGTTTCCTTTCGTCCTGAGTTCGATAAGACGTCATTATTTCCCCCGTCACGTTCATTCTCTCTCACTCTCTCGCTCTCCGGTATTAAATCTTGCTGGATATTTTATTATATCAGTTACGGGGCTTCCTCGATCGTTAAACGCACTGGCGTCCGCAAAACGATTATATTTAACTAATGCCAGAAGATAAACCGTGATAAAAAGATGAAAAAAAAGTAAGGAGAAAGAAAAAAATAAGATGCATGACGACGATCCACAAGAGCTCACGATTATTTATAGATTCCTTATTCTTACTTCCTCCAGACGAAGCTCTCTTGGGCACTTATGAGTGCAGGCTTTGGGGCGTTTCTATACACGAGACTCATAAACTAGGGATGGGCATCGTTTCAATGAACAATCTTTACCGATAATTATGAAAAATCAGCTTCAATTATCCTGCAGAAAAATATAGGAGGCTCCTTCCTTCAGTGTAATGATTCGTTATTACTCGATTGAAACAATCATTCGACATATAGCGTTTCCAGCACTAAATTCCAATCCTTTTCTATCCTCATAGGACGAGCATCGTAACCTTCGTCACGATCATTCTATTTCTATCTTTATACTTCCTTTTCTCGGTTTCCCGCGTACTCAGTTTTTTTTCCAAATCTCCTTCATGAATAAAATTATGACATGCAGCATTCAATCTGCGCCAATTTTATGAACTAAAAATGGTGATTCGTCGGCGAATCGTTGGACCAAATTCCCCAGTGACAATTTACCTGCGCCTGAGAACGATTTAAAAAAATATAAAAAATCTTCATCCCACTTTTCCGGTTTTTCTTTCTCAACGCGTTACTTCACATAGACCAATGAGACGACTATGAGTAGCTTTGAGGAAACCCATTTCTCTCTTTCCCCGCATCGTTCGACACACGCGATTTATCAGTTGTGTAAATATTTGCTCACGTTCCGCATACCAATTTGAACTTCTATATATATGATGCAGGCAAGAAGACTTTACCGCCAACTCTGTGAATTTTCATTCTCGTTTCAGACCTCATTTTATTTTTCATCTCGTAACGTCTGTGGCTTTCGAACATTCGGGTTTTTCATGCCATATTTCCACGGCTGTGAGTTGATCTCTGCTATTCTTTATAATCCGTCCTTTTGGAAAGCCAGGAAAAGAGCATTTTTCATGCGTAACAAAAAAGAGTTTCGGAGTATCTCGAATGCGATTGGTAGCCAACTTTTTCAACGCGGCCGTGTTTGAATGTTTGCTCATTTTTTTCTGCGCGTGAGTTTCGTTCGGATTAAAAAGTTTCTTGCTTTTGGGGTGCGCTTGAATTTATGATTTATTTATTTATAGAATTGTCATAAATGCGACAATGAAAAATTGAATTTTTCGTTAAATTCTCCGCATGACTGCTCTTCACTTTTGCTCAACTCTCGAGAATCAAGTTTGAGCAAGTGGAAAAAATTCAATGCAGCCGCGCATACTTGCTAAAGAATTTCGCTAAAATGCCGTTGTCATTTTCTCAACTTTGCGGTGACTATTCTCAGCAGAGGTAGTCCAGTCGAGAGAGTGGAAACAGCGATCCAAGTTTGGAACTCGGAAATTACTTCCTGCTCACTATTTATGAAGATTTTCAAAGTTTCCTGTACGAATGGAGAAGCCGAAAGAATTGAGAGAAATTCATTTAAACAAGGATGAAGAAAACCTGGGAAATTCTTAGATTCGTTGAAATTTTAAATCCAACGTTTTATATACGTTTTTCATTCTCTGATTGGAACTTGGACCCGTCTGTTCACCAATTCGACCGAAGTATCAATTTTTAGATAAACTGCTCTTAACAACGCGGAGAATACATGGAACTTCGTGTTGGTATATAGGAAAACACACATCGTCGAATTAATTCACCGCGCAGAACTTGCCACGTGGAATGCCGCGTAAAACTCGCGGTTGAAATGCGATTATATACGTTCGTCACACCCAACACATCGTCATAGCCAACACAAGAGCCATCAGTTGCATGCGAATATTTGCTTTGATCTGCGTGAGTCAAAAAGTCACTAGTTCACCGAACAAAATCATAAGACAATGAAGATAAAGTTGCATTATTTTCGATTAAATTTCTATGAGTCAAAAATTATCACCGAGGAGGAAATAAATGATTAAAAATTCGGAAAAACGAGAAAGAAAAAAAAACTTCAACGTGATTTCATAGTTTGACTGACAGAAACGGCGCGGCTTGTGGTTCACGACGACGAGGCACGTCGTGCTCTTATAAAACTCGAAACTATCACTAGCGAATTACTCGAAAATAGATTCCTTGCCGTTTTGCCAAAATATGCAGTCCAAGTTCACTCCAAGTTTCATTCAAAATGATGATTTTTACAAAAGATCTTTCACGCGTCAAAACGTTTCGGGGCTCATTTCGGGGCGTCGTTTGTTAAAAATACGTCACCGCGCATGTTTTTAGTACAAGTAAATATTTCATACGAAACATCTTTCTCGATTATCGTTGGTATAAAACTTAACTGCCGAGCGAAAAGTACGTTCGCATAATCTCACGTATGGCGTCGCCCGCCGCCGCCCTTCCCTCCGCTGACTAAAATAATGTGCACACGACCATGTAAGTCCGTTCATGTGCATTCTCGTACGGCTGTCGTATTAAAAAAAAAGAAAAAAAACGTAGATATATATCGATTTCCGCACGCATGATATAAATACACATCCATCAATATCTTCTCGTGGATTATTATGTATAAAAATGCTGTGTGCGTTATTCGTAGCTGACTCATAAAAGAAATCCCCTTGAAAAATACCAAGCATCGCGAAATAAGCTCGCGCACATTTTATTGGAATACTCGTTTTCTGAGATAACTACCAATCGCGTTACGATCATAACGATAATACCGAACAGTAGTCCTCGGTGTAATCCGTAAACGACTCCTATACCGTAACCGATTTTCGTCCGGAAACTTCATGATTGTCATTGATTCGAGAAAATATCAAATCTCAATATCGATTACGGTTTGCATTGAGATTGAGGCGAACGTATCGTCGTCGTTGGATCTGTGGAAAAAAAATGGCCTGCTCTATGTGCGATACCCAATGAAAATTTGACAGTAATAAATTAACGTTCGCGACTCGTGAGAATTGGAAAAGGAATGAAAGTTCGTATTTTCAATGAAATTTAAACTGGAGCTTGAATTTAGAATCGAGCTCTACACAAAATTGACTTTGCTGCACGTTAAAAATACTCGAGCTTCTCATTGTGTGCAGACTCTAATAATCGCATGGGTACACTTGAACTTTTACTCGGCTCGAGTTATCAAAAAAACTTTACAGCTGGTAATAAATACTATTTTTATAGTGACTCGAATCGTAAAATTCACTTAACAATTTTCTACGTGCTTCAAGATCGATTGTTTTTTTCTTCTATTTAATCGGTTGTGTCAACTGGGCCATTTGCTATTATTTATTATTGATATTTTATTGAGTCTGATAATTTATATTCATGCTGGGAAATAATCTGGCCGGTGCTCGTAGCCGCAAGTTCACGAAATTAGGTTCAAGTTGCATTGATGAAAAAATTGTGTGTATTTTTTTCGCACTTTCGAGGAAAAAGCGAGGATTTACAAAAGTGAAGGTAAAAATGTATCGCGGGACTCTGTATCCTGGGTGCATCGCTCAGTGCTTGCAATTTGACTCACAAAACCACGCCTTGACGTGCCCAAATTGAGAAAAAAACGTACGCGATGAACAAAAACTCGTTACTGCTTCATATTATTTGTCAAAATACACAAACGCGCGCACACACACACACACACAGTCAACTATTTATTTATATGCAAGTGTACGTATTACCAGGAATACGTTCAATTCATCGGATTCGCATGAATCTGGTTGTTGGTCAACGGAGCATGAAAATAACAGAAGGAAGCACAGCGGAATTCACGCTCGTCAGGACCGAGAGAACTCCATGAATCATATTGCATAATGTGCGCGACCTCTAGAGTTATACGCTGTGCACACACTATGACAGCAGTCTAAAATGTTTATGCGTGCATAGGTTGATGCAGCAATATAGAGAGCAGAATTTATTGGTAGTTGTTTTTCTGCAGTTGCGCTGCATCGCAAATTTCTCCGTCATTAGTGACGCGGTGCGTTGAAAAATTTTTCAGCGTCCATTGAACGAAAAAAATCGACGATATCGAAGTCTGTTCCGTTGAAACGCAGGGAATTCACGTTTTTGTCATAATTCTTTCATTTTTTTTCCGTAGATTCATTGATTTGGAATATTGCAAAATATTTTTTGCAACGATCGACGATTCAAGTGGAAGATTTTGATAATGACTGGAAAAATATTCCAACCGGAAATGAAATTTATCGAAGCATATATGCTTTTTCACGATACACTCTTTTCCAACTGGAGGAGCTTTCGGTTTATCGCTTTCGGCGACCTGTATGCGAGATTAACGTGCAGCGTACTTGAGATTATAATTTACGAGCTCGCATGCAGAGCTCCGGGTTTCCTTTATTGTATACGTGATGCGTAGAGTTATGTTTTTAAACAAAAGCAACGAAATTGAATGGCTCGCAGAGCAATGGATGCAATTTCGGTCCAAATGTTTTGTTCTCGAAATTGGATCGATGTCGAATTAAAAAATATGAATCGCAGAGTTAGTTTTTAGTTTTTTTCAATTCGTCAGCATACGTTTTGTTTCACTCGCTGATTTATTACCGTCAAATAATTAATTCCTATGTAATTAACTGCCTGAGGCTTCACGGAGGGTTTCATACAGAGAATTCACTTAATTATGCATTAATAACAGTAAAGGAGACCGCGCAGCAGTAGGAAAAACTTTTTTTTTCATGAAAGAATAATACACAGATGTACGATTTGCTTCGTTCATATAAAAAATGTTAATATCTCGGAAGATAAAATCGCGCGGTTACTTTACGATAGTCATCCACGCTACATCAAAAGCAGATAAGGTGAAATAGTACTCGCAGCAGGCCTCGCGTACAATTGGTTATGTCGTAATTAAATTCAGCTGGCTCGAGGGGCTTTTTGTAATTCCCAGGCTTTTGGAAAATCCACCGCGTCAGAGTTAGTTTCGTGAGTTTCGACAAATATGGAGAACATTGTGTGTGCTGTGGTAAAACTCGTTGCACAACTTTTCTTTTCGTCCTGTTGGTTACTGCAGAGCGAGGGAGGGAGAGTGTCGAGTGAGTTTCGACTCTCTCCTGTGCTCATCTCTACGAGACATACTCGTCCTTTTGTTTAAGCTCTCATTTCGTATTGCTTTTTCAAGTGATAAAGCCATTGCTCGGAGACACACGCGTCTTGAAAGAATCGCTGCAACAGGTTTTCGTTGCCTCGATGAAATCTCGTCACACCGATTAATTCTCATCTGTGTACGTCTGTGTACATGAATGAGTGCACGAATAAATGTGGCTCTGCGTGTATGCACAGCGGTGCGAGAGTGACGTTGCCTTTTTTGCGACCCTTTACGACTCCATACATGCACCGGTTGGGTCGTTGTCTATGTCTATATACACATGTTCCGTGGCTCACTCCAAAAAACATATATCTATAGATCGAGGCCTACATAGAGCATTCCAGGCTCGAATTACGAGTCTCTTACTCTTCGCTTCATTTTTTCCTCAAATTAATACAAAGTTTTGTTTTCGCGAGAGACCGTTCATTTTCATGCAAACTTTGCACTCGTCAAGAGATTTTTTTTGTTTTCTATAGTCGAGACGAGGAATATTTTGAGGAAAAAATGTCAATGTTTCTGTTTCGTATAGAAGCGAGTAGAATTTCGTAGAAGATGAAAAAGACCTCGTTATTCTCGCAGCTTTTCCCATTGGACCTGGACCTAGAGTCCGATCCACGTGATACGTACACCGCGCGGGAAAGAATCTTTGAGTTTTCTCTCGCACTCTCCCTGCTCTCTTTTTCTGTCCTCACGATAAAAATACGCACTCGTGTAACGACCCACGCGCGAGAAGGCTTCACGACACTGAAAACAGGTGCGACGCTCGTATTCCATGCTCCCATTAAAGCATCAAAGATAAAGATACTAGCGACGCGCATTTATATGCATCCGGCAACGTTCGTACGTGTATCTTGTGCTTTGTATAGACGCGTCTAACCCTCTAAAATGCTTCCCCATCCAAATATATGTATGTAAGAACTAAGTATAGTTCTCGAATGAAATCTCGATGTGAATGCCAAAGCAAGCACGAGTATTCACACGTTTTTCCATGCCATTCACTCGTTTGCCAGCCTCTACAAATTCCGTCCCCTTCGAATATCCTTTATGCTGTGCGAGATCAAAAGGAATTTACACGCGTATTTGTCGATTTTAATTAAGGAATAATTAGACGCTTATCGTCCCATCTATACACATTTGGGAGGAACTTGTTGCATCACGAGGAAAACTGACGCAGCATTTTTCATGTTTTGGACCCTCGCATGAGCCTGAAGTTCGCAACGTTGGGCCCCAACGAAAAATACGTTTTGTTTATCAATTGTTTGTTCAATTTTAAAACCAGAACAATTTTCGCCCTGATTTTCTCCATGAACGCTAAAAAATGATCGTTTTGTTTGTCTTGACGAAATATTCGATGAGAATCTTGAGATTTGCCGAAGAAAAAAGGCAATTTCGTTGCATCGCAACGTTGCAAACTTCAGCTTGGTACCCTCGCAATTAATATTCCATTGCAAAAAAGAGATTTTTGTCATAGCGAACCCGAATGCGGAAAGTGAGTGTGTGCACGACAATACGTTCATGCATCGTTGCAATTATATTTCAATAATTTTGGTTTAGTTTTGATGCTTAAACGAGTTCGTTGATCCTATAAATGCGTGTGGTTTATAAACGTGTTAATATATATGGTTGATCAAATGGTGGGTATCGAAGGCTATACGACAGAGTCCAGGCGTTTCGTCGAGCCTCGGAAGGCACAAGTGCCTTGATGAAGAGTAGCGATATTGTCTATTTATAGGAAGGTAGTCCTTCGATAGTAGATGTGACTCTCTCTCTCGCTCCCTCGATCGCTTTCTCTCGCCTGCTCATGCACTTCGATCGTGCATGTATGTATATCGAGTATGTGTTTCGTCAAACCACCAGCTTTAATTAAAGGTTAGGCGTTGTTACATAGATAGCAGCGTCGTGGTAATAGTCCCGCGTTGATAGGCTGACCCAATCTCATCTTCTTTCTCTTCGCTTCGACTGAAACACCCCCGCTTTATTGGACGGGATATTGAGCGCGTTTCCGGCCTCGACTCACATTGCAAATCGCTCGGAAATTTGGCTTGCCAAATTCACTTTACCCACGGAATGATACACACTCGCATTTTCATCGAGACATTTCGATGCGTAATGTCTGTGTTAATCACTCGCGACATTTCAGACCATTATCCGCGACACGTGACGCAGCGTTGAAATTTAAATATTATGAATAATTTCATCATTTTTAATGAAGTAGTTATTTTATTTCATTGCTTTTGCCATGAGGATCCCTTCAAGCCTTTCGTCTATATTCGAGGTACGAAAAAATTAAACAATTTTCCGAATCGTATATTTGTTTTCTATGTGAAAATTCCAAGCTTCGGTGTTTCAAATGAAAATCGTCTGATTCTCGCGTCACATATTATATGACGGAATCACGGTTCGTTGTAATCGCGTTCAGACACTCGTCATCGCCATGGTCGTCGTCCTCGTTGCAGAACTTTCAACGCGTTTATGTCATGCACATTACACATGTGTATGTTGTTGTGTTGTGTATATGTATATACAAATGTTATAACATTTATGTATGAAGAGCAGTTTCGTTTATAGTATTATTCACTAATACACGCAACTGAAAACACAAGAGTTGCGGCTTCCGTCACGCGATCAACACGTGTAGTTAGGTGCTCGAGGATTCGTATCGGTCGCATCAAATCCTTCGTGTGGAATTTCTGCATTATTCCACGGTTTGATAATATCCTCATATACATTCCCCAATGTTGACATATCTTGAATGGTACAGTAATTGAAAATTTCAGGTATAGACACGTCATCGAGTGCGGCCAACTGTTGGTACTCGTCGATAAATATTGAAAATTCAATTTCAAGATTTTTTTCCAGTTAAATTTTGGATAGTCGGTTATTCTAAAAAGTTAGCAGTCGATCGACGTCGGTTCTTCTTGAGCCCTTTGACTAACACCAGTTACTGCAACAATCAACTTCTTTTCTCCATTAATTAGAAAATCCGTCCCATAGCTATGGGAAAATTAATTGGATATTTATAGTTGACCTTAACGATCCTGCGGAATTCATACATAATAAATTAAGTTTCTCCCTAAAAATAATGTTGTGTCGCGAATATTCAAAGTAAAATTTATGTAATTCGTCGCTTCACTGCCTTTTACCATTAATTACAATGAAGAAATGGACGGATTTTTGGTGTTGAATTACTTTGGCAATGTCCCGAAATTCTATTTATATTTCGTATGCAAAATCGACCTGTGTAAATGACCAAGTACTCAGACGTTCACGTACCAATTGTCGTGTCTATATATTTATCATTACATCATTCTTGATATTCTTGTCTTTGATATTCTGTCCGGTTGAGGAAAAACAAGAATGGAAACACACGCTGTACACTCGTTGAACAACACCGAACTGTAAATGTGTGGCGCTCGGATAAGCTTTTCGTTGCATGAAAGAGAAACCCTCGACACGAAACGTGACTCGTTCCAATGATATATTTTTGGAATCTTCACTATACTTTTACAAAGAGAAACTAAACTCTCATATAAATCATACGTGGAGGTCGTTCCCAAGATACCATTGAAAAATATATTTCATAATTTTGAATTATTTTTCATTATACGTTCATTTTGATGTTTCAAGGTTCAATAACAAAAAGGTGAATTTTTCATGCAGTTCGGCTCATTCCATTTATCAGCAGAGAGTTCAATGAAAAATCAGAGCGACGAGCTTTTGTCAAACGTGCTTAATCTACTTTGAAATTATATCTGCTTTGTAACTCTACCCGCTAGAGCATTTTTCACGTTCTGTTATGTCTGAACTTTATCTGTAGCTCTTCCGACCGGTCACATATGTCGAGAAATGCGTTCGATTTAAAATTCACTCTCGTTTTGTATTCTGGGGAATATCTAGCGGACTAGTCGTCGCATTGGACCGAACGTCTTTTGTCAAAGTTCGTTCTAATCCCATGTCTCTGCAGTTTTTGGTTGTAATACTCAAGCTATTCGTAATTAGGTCACATGGTTATTTTGGCTTTGAGTTACTGCGTGAATGGAATTCACGACTGTGAGTTTCCTTGCATGTCTGTGATGGCAGTGAAAATTCACATAAAGACATTTGTATATACGTTGGAATTAAGTTCGACATGACTGTTTAAATGAGAACGTGGAAAAACATTTATTGTCGCCGAAGGTTGGCTTTCGTAGCTGAAAATGCTCGCCCTCGCCCATGTTCAGTGATGTCGTTCTTCCACATCCGTCTCATCTATCCTTTATTTTTCTCTCCATTTTTTTTTATTCCACTGATTTTCTTTTAGTTCTCTCAGCGACAACATCCGCAAGTTGATGAGAAAAGCAGAGTGTCGTGCTTTTGCAGTATGAAATGAAAAAAAGGGTAAATGTGCATGTTGGAGTGTTTTTTTTCCCTTTTTTCGTCGTTGCTTCGGGCAATCCGCCGTTTTATTTTTGGCACAGTGTCCAACGGAGCTCTGTATTTCGTCCAAAAAGCTCACTGAGCCGAAAAGTCGTCGTGTCTTCTCGTTGGAATCGTCACGAACTTGGGAAGCCGGAATTCAAGGCAAAGGTCGATAGTCTCAGGCGAAAGAGGTCAGGGGCCTCCTCGGATGCTCGAAACGTTTTGTCGAATTTATTGCCTCTCCCACAATTGTCTTTGGCAAATATTTGTTTGTTAACGAAATCCGTTGATTCTGTTTTTGCGAAAATGAAACACGTTGGTCTTAAGACCGGAGATTCAGCGGGGAGCCAAATATGGTTAAGCAGAAAAACAACATTCTTGTAATCATTTTTGTGGAGCAATTAAATGAGCAAGACGACTGCACATTTGGTCGACAGTTGTTTCGAATTATCCTCCGCACAGGCGCACATGCAATAATAACGCGATAACAATTACATTGTTCGGCGCGGAGGTGACATAAAAAAAAACAAAACAAAATTGTGTCTTCAAGGTGATTGCGAAAAATTGCATCATTTTGACGTTGCCAAAAAGTTTAATGGTTGTTTGAAACATTTGGAAACATGTGTCTCTGCTTTTGCTTTTTAGTTGCCCAATAATTTAAAACAATTTTCAACTTCCTTGAAGGAGAAACCGTGAGCCAAAATTTTCAAACATTGGAATATCAACTTTGCAACTATATTTCGGTTTATTTATCCGCGAGAAACATTCTTTGTCCGTAACGCTTGTCCTCGAGATCTTCAAATATCTCTCGTAAAATCGCGGTGACGTCTTCGTAAAGACTTTGCAATAACTGGTGACAAAATTGTTTACACGCTAAAGTGGCACAAATTAGTTGTGCAATTTTGAGCGGACATCGAACAGCCTATCGCAGATGTCGCAGACTCCGTCTAGCTTTTGTTTCACATCCCATTATTTTTCTCATTCCTCTTATTTCGTCCGGCGTCGAAAAACCAATTATACATCATTGCGCGCCATGAACAAGTTTCTTAAACGAGACTTTCGTCTTCTCTTTTGTGTTACAGACATACCGGACATTCCTGAGAATATCAGGAACTTGAGCTCTCTACAGGTGGCAGACTTTAGCAGTAACCCGATACCAAGGTCAGTCAACAATGTGAAATATTTCTCAAGAATCACTCAAGACAACGTTTCACAATTTCGCTGAACACGAAAATGTGCAATATTTTGAAAATTCATTCTCATCCATTATGTTTCTCGAATATCACGAAAATATCAAGCAAAAAAAAGATGGATATTGTAAAATGTTCTTTATCAAATTAATAAAATTTCGCTACAATAAAATTCACGTTCTTGTTTAATTATTGTAACAAACTTGGTATGCGGGTATTGTGAAAAAATTGAGCTAATTCACCTCAACGTGCAAATATTCCGCATTTTTTTATGTGCATCGGTTTAAATGAATTTTTTTTTTCTGAAAAAGCACGTACTAAACTCTCATTATTTCAGGCTTCCGGCTGGTTTCGTGCAACTGAGAAACCTAACTGTACTCGGCCTCAATGACATGTCCCTCACGAACTTGCCACCGGATTTTGGCCGGTAAGAATTAGTCACGACAGAATTTCGTTTTTTGTTTTCTTTCATCTGCGATGTTAATTGATTTATGAATTTCAGTTTGGAAGCACTTCAATCTCTGGAACTGAGGGAAAATTTGCTCAAATCCTTGCCCGAATCACTCTCTCAGCTCTCGAAACTCGAGAGGCTAGATCTTGGTGACAATGAGATCGAAGAATTGGTAAATAATCTTTATCAACAATATTCAGTTTTCGTTAGAGTTTTGTCGTAATAAATGTTAATGTAACGAGCCGGTCAAGCCTTCGTATATATTTGTTTGACCGTCAAGTCATGCCGAGAATCGATTTTCCAGCAATTGTTTTTAGTTGGTGGAAATTGTTTTGAAAATGGTCAAGTAGGAAATCGGCTAATCGGTCAATACTTTTTTATGAGTCTGTGTGGCATGGGATCTGCGAAATTTTCCATGGTTACGTCGCTTTGTTATTGATGATGAAATTTTTCTTATTAATTAGCCGTCGCACATAGGAAAATTACCCGCACTACAGGAATTGTGGCTCGACCACAACCAATTGCAACACTTGCCACCCGAAATCGGTGAATTAAAGACACTGGCGTGTCTGGATGTATCGGAAAATCGTTTGGAGGATTTGCCGGACGAGATCGGTGGGCTCGAGTCGTTAACGGATTTGCATCTGTCGCAAAATGTTATTGAAAAATTGCCTGATGGCCTTGGAGAGCTTGGAAAATTAACGATACTTAAAGTCGATCAAAATCGATTGTCCGTCCTCAACGAGAGCATTGGAAAATGCGAAAGTCTTCAGGAGCTTATTCTCACGGAAAACTTTCTTTTCGAGTTACCGATCTCCATGGGAAATCTTATAAACCTGAATAATCTCAATGTTGATCGTAACAGCCTGCAATCGCTTCCCACAGAAATCGGTAAGTCATCGACGCAATTTAGCACTCTTTTTTTTCCTTCAAATTATTGACACTGGAAATTTTGATATTCATTTTGTTTCTCGACAGGAAATTTGAAGAGTTTGGGTGTTCTGTCGCTTAGGGATAACAAATTGCAGTTTCTACCTGCTGAGGTGGGCAACTGCACGGCTCTCCATGTTCTGGATGTTTCGGGAAATAGGTAAATTGTCAATTTCGAAAATTCACCGTCGTAATAAAATTATAAACGTAGGAGTTGAAACTTTAATGAAATTGGTAGCAAAGGGTCGATGATTCTCGGAAAAATTGCAAAGGAAACGTTTTACCATGGAAACCTCACATAATAGAAACTATGTTGTTCTCGTTTCATCAAAGAAGCTTAAAATTGTTTCTCTCGTTTGTTCCTCAAAGGCTGCAGTACTTGCCGTATTCGTTGATCAGCTTAAATCTCAAAGCTGTGTGGCTAAGCGAGAATCAAGCACAGCCAATGCTGACTTTCCAGACGGATGTCGACGAGGAAACCGGTCAAGAGGTTCTCACATGTTTCCTATTGCCACAATTGGAGTATCACGTAGCCAATCAGAACGGTAATTATGAAGATGATTTATGAATAATGAATTATTTCGTCATAATGGAAATGTAATTAGTAACTCTAACCGTTTGTTTTTTTAGTACTTTTTATAAATTACGGACAGCATCAAACGACGAGTCTTTACAAAAACAGTAAAAAGCACAATAAATTATTTTGATTAATCGATGCGAATCAAATGATTTATTTGCATTATTTTGGCAAAAATAATAGTTTTCAGATTTTTACAAATGAAATTATTCTTCACGCGTTTGTGGTGTTGTTTGGGTTTGTTTTGTTTAGGATGTCGTATCGAAATACGTAGCGCAGCACAGGCCAACGAAATGAGAGAATTAGCGAGCAGCGACGACGAAGGATGGCAAGAGAAAGAAGCATCGAGAACGCATTCCGTGAAATTTACCGATGACGCGCCGGAAGCCGACAAGGAGGTGAGCAAGCTGCTCCTACCGACGTCTTCTTCCAGTATTAGCATCTCCCATTTCTTTCAATTTTTACAATGTATCTTTTGCATGAATCGAGCACGATCCTACGACTCTATTTATTAGCGCTATAAGTGTATCATCAAATGGAGCACGATTGAAAAACTCTTGTTTATTGTAATCGTAAATATTTACGATCCAGAGATTTTTAAGTTTCTTGTTAAATTTTTATTTATTTATTAGTTTTCATTTTTACTTGTGTCCATCGCGTGATTGCAATTGCATATGCAACTCTATGGATACCACAGTCAGTGTGTATTGAACTTGCTCGGTAAATTTTGATTTTCCTTTTTTTTTTCTTTTTTTATGTAGAAGCTTAATCGTATGCACTTTAACACGATGAAAAAGACTCGCTCGATTATTCGACACATCGCCTATCACGTTATGAGTAATATCGAAATATATATTCTTCATCGAATCGCTTTTTATTGGTGAAAAAGTCTTTCCTCTCTCTTCATCCTTTGACTAATACCATAACATGGATCGGCAAAATGCATGTCGTCGATGAAGTAAGTATTTATGTGTTTTTCACGGATACTCTCTCTCTCTCTCTCTCTCTTTCTTTTACTTTTTCTTTCTTTGATTCGAACGGTGCGTCTTCCCATGCGAGACGAATTCATGGCTGCACAAACTCTTTCGTTTTTTTTTGTTTTTTTTTTCACACATCACGTTATTCCGTTGTTATTCGTTCGCAGACTCCATTCGTCAGGCAAAACACGCCTCATCCGAAAGAACTCAAAGCTAAGGCACACAAGTTGTTCAGTAAGGGAAAGAACGACAGTCGCTCTGGATCGACCGATGAACAGGTGAGAATTAATTAAGTTGCTCATATATTTAGAGACATTTGGAAATGATTTAGGGAATGATTGAAAATAGTGTTTATACGATTTGTTTTTGACTAGCAACACTAGTGACCATGAATGGAAATCGTGACAAAATTGAATGTTGCATTTACGTAACGATATTATTTAAACAAAAATTAATAATTTACAAAAGTTTTCAGTTGTGCGAAATTTCTCGTATAGTTAGAATTCGATCTGCATTATTTTCGCAGGACGTGTCGCAAACGTTTGGTCTTGATAAGACCGAGGCAATGGGGACTACGGCGAACCAGGACCAAACGGAACAGGAACAAATTGCCACGTGTAATGACGAAGAGACGACGAGGGAAACGACCAAAGTTTCAGAATCTGAAACTCCCTTTGAAACTTCCATAGCCCATCAGACGCTTGAAAACGACGAAGACGCCACGACGCAGCAGCAACTGTCGGGACCGAATTCAACGACGACAGTGAGTCGACGTTATTACAACGTCAAGTTTTCGGCGATAAACGAAAAACAGAAAAAAAAATTATTATACATTTTCCCAACTAACCCAACTTTGCTAAAACTTGACTATTGAATTTCGCATCTGCTCTCGGTGGCGCGATTCACGATAACAACGCGCTGGCTGTTGACAAAAAATAGCCAAATTCATTTAGCGATGTTTCCGTTGTACTTACAATGGGAACATAATGTTGACGATTCGGGAAACGGGTGGGAAGAACAGCGTTTTAGGCTGGTAAGATACGAATGGGGGAGGGATTGAGGTTCAACGATTGTTCGAAATATTCAAAATTCAACATTCCCGTTCACGTTACCAGTTTATTTTCAGAACACACAAAGTATTCGCTCAAGATCCATTTTTTTCCAGAATCGAGTCACTTTACTTTTTAAGTTTTCAACACTTTTTCCCGTTTTGGGCTCCAAGAATATTTGTTTGCTTTTTTTTGGGAAAGAAAAAATCTTTGTTACGTTGAACGGCGTAAATCTCAACGCGGTTGGATTTCTCTCCATGACTAACTGGTCTTTGGTTCGAAATGCAAAGTAATCTCGGTCGCAAGTCTCGGGAGGTTCAACTTTAATAGCCACACGGGAAAACGGCACGTTCTTGTGGCTGTGATTTGTTTGTTTATTTGTCCGTTGTCCGTGTGACCGGTGTGAGGAAGGGATCCTGTTGCAGGATAACGATTTCGAGGGTTCGGTGTCGGAAACGAGGTGTAGGGATGAGGATGAGTCTGAGTCTGAGGACATGCAGAGACATGTCGAATTTACGATATTGGAAGACGCCGATTACGAGGGTGGGGGTGACTCGGGAAAGCCAAACAGGCTACATCGCCGGGACACCCCGCACCATCTGAAAAACAAGCGAATTCATACCTCGATTGACAAGGATAAAGTTGCTTCGATCATCGCACAGGTCAGCAATATCACAAAAAAAAAACAAAAAAAAAAACATCAATGCAACAAAATTAATAAAATCAATGAAAATCTATACAATCAGCAAGCAAAATCTCCAAGTCATGAGAACGCGAAAGATTCTATTTTGCACCACAGCTGCCTGCGCTCTTGTGATGATAACGAGCCTTTGAACGGCACTATCTATCGCTTTTTTACAACTAACTATTTGCATTACAAAAGCTTTCTCTAGGTTATGTTTGTTAGAGCAGTGGCAGAATTTACATTTTTCCTTTCAAATTATTATTTACCTACTTGGGTTTTTATTGTTATGAATGTCGTAGTACGTGTTTTTTCGATTCGGAAGATCGATGTGTTCATCGTGTAGTTAATACTTCTATGGTGTCTGCTTTTTACGCTGCTTTTTCCAAATTTTCTAACATACTCTTTGTTTCTCTTGAATTTTTATGGACTTTTAACTTTGCATATAACTTTACAACTCTCTTTTTTCTACTATAACGGACGACTCTGTCTTCGTTTCGATCATCGTCGTTTTCCATCGGATCATCGTATCGTTCCGTCGCTCGTACACTCGAATCCACTTTTTCGCAATTCATTCACTCAACTTTTCCATTTATTATTTTGAATCTATTGCTTTCACGCTAATTGAAACGTCGCAAAACGGTTCTTTACAGAAATCACCAGGATTCGAAACAACTTGAGGAAACACAATCAATTTTTTCACCTTCCGCATTATTGGAGATTCAGATCCAAAGCTCATTGTCAAGCATATCACTGTTATTATTCCGTAACGTTCATTTATCGTTCTAGTACAATTTCAAAAAGTAAAAAAGGAAGATACTTGTATTTTTTCATAAAATTCATCATTTTGGTTTCTCAATAAATAGTTTCCGAAACGTTAATAATTAAGAGGGTACGCCATCGAAATGACCCACCTCAACATGCATCACGTATTTTTTAATTACGCTTATCTTCACTCGATATACTTGACTTATCTTTTTGGCAGCTGTGACAGCCGTTCAGTAGTCGAGAGGCTTGTGAATTGAGCAAAAAATATACACAAACAAACAAAACACACACACACGCACACGCACACACTCGAGGTTCAGTGGACTATTTCCGTATGTTGTTTTTAATAGATGACATTCACCTGATTCTTTGCCGTTGTTTTTGAAAAAAAAAAAAAAACGAGATTGAACCAAACGTTCGAGAAAAAATAATAACGCTTTCTTCTTTAATTTATTTTGTTGCGCAGGCTCTCATGAAGAAGAACGACGATCAAGCTGCCTCATTGACTCCTACGACGGAATCCGTGGAACAGTGTGAATTTAATAGCCAAGGTTTGTAATTGAGCGAATCAATACTTGGTCCGAAGAAAAACAAATAAATTCATTCCTTTTGGAAGGAATTGTCTGCAGGATGCTATGAATTTTCAAAGCAACGATTTTTCGAATTATCACCGCGTTTAAAAAAATTGCTACGATTTTTCATGAGAATTGGACAAAAATATTGTCGTACGAAAAGTAAGCGGATCGTGGAAGTTATTTACTCCGCCCACTGTTTTTCCTGACGAAAATTGGAACAAAAACCGCGTGTACGCCCGACCCTCACTCAGTTTAGTCGAGCGATAAGATTACAATTACATTACTCATCTCTTATCTCCCGTGTATTATCTATATCGCGTAAATGGCGCGTATGTTCATAGCATAGTTTGACGTCGATCTGATTCAACGACTGGAAGCTCTTGAAACAAATTTATAATAAATATTATTGTTTACACGTGTTTGGCTCATAAGGCTTTTATTTTCATTAATCTCGGCAAACATGCCGAAACGTTTTCGCGTTTTCGTTCGCAACAGACGAAGAAATGGTATGGAAAAAGAAATATACGTTTCCGCTTCATTCCAGTGTCATATTTTTCTTCGATCTTTTTAACCCAAAAAAGTCGGTCACCATTGTTTTTATTTCGCTTCAGGGGCAACCTCGGACGTAGAACCGTCGATAGAAGTTCGAGAAGAACAGTACGAGATCCATATCGAACGAACCACCGGAGGTTTGGGTCTTTCCATTGCCGGTGGAATAGGATCGACGCCGTTCAAGGGCGACGACGAAGGCATCTTCATTTCCCGTGTCACAGAAGGTATTTTCCTTCCCCCAAGTTCACAGTGAAGCTTTCAAACGATTCGCAAATGTTTGTGCTCTCAATTACTGCACGTGAAAGAAAAATGATTGTAAACTTGTTGGAATTTTTTTTTTTTCTCCATCATTCCATGTGCCAATAATTTTGCTCTGTGTGTCGAATAGGTGGACCCGCTGATTTAGCTGGTTTGAGAGTCGGCGACAAAGTTATCTCAGTTAACGGAGTCTCGGTAGTCGATGTCGATCATTACGACGCAGTCGAAGTTCTCAAAGCATGTGGCCGTGTCCTTATACTCGTTATTGTCCGGGAAGTTACGAGAATAGTGCCACCATCCGAACAAGTAAGCTCAACTATCGGTTTTCGTTATTAATGTCTCGCAAATACTAAACTCTCCGCCCCAAGACAATTACATTTAAAAATTCATCGACCTGAGCAGCGAATCGGAACTTTGAAATTCTAACAAATATTTTTTGTCCAGATGTCTTTGAGAAAAGATTCTGTATGTTCGAGTATGAGCACGAGTCGAGCTCCCAGTGCTACGTCTTATGTTTCTTCGACCGCGATGTCTCACAATCTTGAAAATGGTGACAGCAGCTTACCCCAAGATATTGTCAAAGTAGGTTACCGACAGAGGCTGAAAAAATTCATAAAATCAAGCATCATTCACACGAAGCGTAAGTGAGCTTGTAAAAAAAAATATTATTTCATTTTTTTTTTTTCTGCAGACGAGAAAGATTCCTGAGCCGATTGCCGTTGCGAGAACGAGTGCTGAACCCTTGATACCGGTTCTCGTGCACACTACGCTCATTCGCGATCAAAATGGTCTGGGATTCAGTATAGCTGGCGGAAAAGGATCCTCACCTTTCAAGGACAATACAGATGTAAGTTTTATTTCACGCAAATCGTTGGAAAAACAAAGTTACATGCTTTGCTATGAATCCGACGATTACCAACGAGATTTCGTTCAACTTTTTATACTTGAAAAGCTCGTGTGCTCCATAATGGGAATTATTAAATGGAAGAGAAAAATTGAATGAAAAGGGAAAGAGGTGGCAGGTTGAAAAGATTTTGTAAACGTGAGTACGTGAGAATTATGTTTGCCTGAGAAAAATGATTGAAAAGAAACTTGTCCAACAGGCGATATTCATCTCGAGGATCACGGATGGCGGCGTAGCACAGAAGGATGGGAAATTGTTGGTCGGTGACAAAGTCATATCGGTGAGTATGGAGAAAAAGAAAAAAGAGTCGAACCGAAGGTGTATTTTTGAATTTTCTATATTATTGAATCCCGTGGAAATGTTGTCAACAGATAAACGGTGTCGAAATGACGGGCGCAAAGCACGAGCAAGCTGTGGGCATGTTGACGGGATTGGAAAGGTTCGTTCGATTGGTTGTCGAACGGGAGATACCAATTTCACAAGCGAATCCCGCAACGAGTGTAACGCCATCGGAAAAATCGCCGCGGTTGATCGGCGGTGCGCCACGTCCATACACCGGTCTTTACAGTGCCAATAGTTATATGGCGAATAGGCCTGGTTTGGGGAGTTACAGACGCTCGATAGACGCCGATAAGACGCTCTCGCCGAGCCCAACATCAAGTACGCCGCCGCCTCCACCGCCGCCAGTCCCACCGCAGCAATTGTCCCCTAAACCTGAGGCAATCAACGGAACTGCAAAGATGAACGGTTTGACAGAAAGCTGTACTGTCGCTGTCGCAGCAGCCAGGAGCCCTTCAAACTCAACGTCTCCGACGACCAATCAACCGCAACCAGCACCAAGATTATCAATGACGCAACCTGCCACAGGATCATCCGCTCGTCCTGTCGGTGATTCAACCAACAGCGGACATTCCGAGAGCGGTGAACAAAGAGCCAATTCGCCGCAGGAAGATATACAGGTACCCAAGCCAATAACCAACGAGGAATTTCAGGCCATGATCCCCGCTCATTTCCTACGACCTCCGAAATCCTCGCCCTCCCCAGATTCCCAACAGGGCCCGATCGTCACGGTCACGATTAAACAACCTGACAATCTACCCGGGGACGTTACGTTTCCCCCGGCGCCTACGACAATCGGTAAAGTTACCGAGGTCATCACTAAGAGCACGCTCACCGAGACCGTTGTAACGCGTGTTACCGACAATCATCTTGTGGAACCCGTTGTTATCGAGGTACGTTAGCCTCCGAACCACATAGTTTCTCCTTTTTTTTTGTTTCTTGCTTCTAAATACAAGAGGGAAAGTAGAAAATATCACTTTCGATATCCATGCTTATCACGTCACTTTACGTTTAGTTTTGTCCCGTAGTATTCTGTCTAGAGGGTCGTAGTTTTCATTCCAACACTGAGGATGCTTCACGCGGGTAATCACGAGGAATTATTCCAATTTTTCAGCAGACAGCCTGTCGACGTTTCTGAATAACAATCGTCGCAACTCTTTTGTTTATTCATTTTTCTATTTTTCTTGCTTATTTCCATGTAACGAAGAGATGAACACGAATATAAGATCGAAACTTTGAATTTTCCTCTCTCTCTCTCTCTCTGTCTTGCTCTTTGCCTTTTCACCTTTGTGACTCCCTCTCGTTATCTGCATGTCCATGAAAAATTGGATTGTTTTTTAAATAATTATTTGAATTTACCGTTCGCGGTCATAGATTTGTCACATGAATTTTCTTCGTTTATTGAATCAAAAGAGCAATTTTGGTATTTTTGATGTTGTTAACGATCAATATGATTCTATATATCGAGTGCTTATCCTCTGGCATGGAAATAGGTAAGTGAATGACGAAAGAATTGAACCGAAACTGTAACGATAATATTCGTGATGTAAAGTAACGTTTCCGGGTTATTCGAGGTCCGATATAGCATCGATTAGACGTCTAGTTTTTCATCACGTGGCAGAATTGAATATCGAAGACATAACCGTGCTATGAGAATTTCGTGATTATGCTGTGAAAAATGGGACTACGAATGAACTCTGCATGATTGCTGCTGCGCACCAATTTAGTTGGACACACTTTTATTTTTTCGTCTCAAATCGTCGGGTCACGCAATTTCATGATCTTCGCTAAAGCTCAATGCCCAAACCTGCCTTTCTTTCCTTTCTCTCTCTCTTCCCCCAAACTGGCCATGATTATATTACTGGATTATTTGTTTACAAAGAATTTATAGAAAGCACCGTGATACGATTCGAACATTCTGCAACACAATGTAACGCCATTTCTCAATACTTTGTTTATTTCGATGTACAGGATGTCGTGCTATTGAAAGAAGGTTCGTTGGGCTTCAGTATCATCGGTGGAACCGATCACTCCTGTACACCCTTTGGCGCTAAAGAACCAGGAATCTTCATATCACACGTTCGTATTTCAATTTCTGTTTTCATCTTGTCCACTGCGAAGGAGGTGGTAATCGATAATGTGAGTGTTTTGAAAATTCCTTTATTTCCAGGTCGTCCCGGGTGGTATAGCAGCAAATTCAGGAAAATTACGAATGGGCGATAGAATATTGAAAGTAAATGGTACCGACGTCACAAAAGCAACTCATCAGGAAGCGGTTATGGAACTTTTACGTCCAGGAGACTCAATCATTCTCACGGTTCAGCACGATCCACTGCCGGAGAGTTATCAGGTAAACGAACGAGCTGTTTGCACTTCTCGCTTATTATGTCTCACTGTCATTATCTCTCACGTGAATATGTTTTGCTTCAATGTCACTAAAGATATTAGACGCTTTTGCCGTATGCTACACAACAACGCACGAGCAAATCACTCGAATTATCATTATTATTTGTTTCTTCAATTTCAAAGAGCATCGAACAACTTTCCTTTCTTTATTAAATCTGCCAGAATCGTCGGTATGATAATCCTTCGATCTCATACTTTGGTTCGTGAATTTTCGTTCGTCGAAACATACTCGGCATGTTTACATTACACTCTGTTTAGTCTCCAATTTTATCGAATAAATCGAGACAAAAATCTCCCCTTTTTCGATCATTTCTCGAAATCCACTTGACCTTCTTTTTTTTTGTTTAACGAATATTTTGTAAAGCTCTAACGACCTAACCTTATTTATTGTCAAATTGCCCAACAAGCTGGTCGAAATAGAGTACATCCCGGTGACAGTAAGTACACGGAACCGACGATTTTTCTTCTGTCTTTATTTTCCTTTCAACCGATGTCTTCTCTTCGATATCTATTCTTACGTTAACTTTTGCTGGCAATTTTTTATTCACCGTGCAGCGCGCACAGATTTCTTGCTTCTTTAAGGCTCAATCATTATTTCTATGGCCTAGAAACTAGACTCTTTTTTTGACGTTTCGTAACTGCTTTATGTGCTTGATGCTGATTAGATTAAGAAAACGAGCAAATGCCCTTTGGGCTTATTTTTCTTAGTCTCGTATTGTTCGCTTGGAATCATAACTTACGATCGATTGTTTATAACAACGAATGATATAAACAACAACAACAACAAAAACAATCTTGAGAAATTACGCGAGAAGTTTGCACTTTCTTTTGAACCATTTTATTTTGAAAACAATGATGAATTATATGAATAAATAATCCAATGAAAATGGTTGCTTTATTCTAGGAACTCGTTATTGTGAAAGAACCTGGAGAGAAGTTGGGCATGCACATAAAAGGCGGTTTGAGAGGACAACGTGGCAATCCTCTCGATCATACGGACGAGGGTGTATTTATATCGAAAATCAATTCGGGTGGTGCAGCCAGACGCGACGGCAGACTTAAGGTATTTTTGTTGTTCTCATTCAACTCTCAGCTTCATTGACAATAAAAAATAGATAATTCGATCGAACCCAATGAATTCGCATGATTGAATCGAGATTCAATAAAAGTAACTTGACTCTTTTTTTTTTGCTTACAGAAGATTGAACGATTGAGGCGTAGTAATCGATTTTATAAATTAATCATTTATTTTTTGTACAGGTTGGCATGAGATTGCTGGAAGTAAATGGTACATCGTTGCTCGGTGCGACGCACCAGGAAGCGGTGAATATTCTCAGGTGTTCCGGGAACACGATAACGCTCGTGGTTTGCAAAGGATACGATAAGAACGAGATCGAGCACATAATGACCATATCGAGTGGTCGCGAATCGAAAAATTCGAAAACCTCCCAGGAGCGGAAAGACTCGCTGACCGAGGGTCTTAAATCTTTGTCGCAAAGTGTCTCCAGTCTCGATCGAGACGATGAGGAAGCCGCGACCTTGCGACAAGAGCAAGAAATGAAGGCTGAACTCGTTGCTTGGGAACAAGAGGAACGCGAACGCGCTCTCGTCGAACAACGCGAAAAATCCACTCCAGAAAAGGTAAGAAATATTCCGAATGCACGAAACAAAGAAAAATCGTGTAACGTGGCACGATTATGTAAGTCATTAGATTTTCAACAAATTAGCAAACAAATAGTTCATTGGGGATGACGATTGATAAATATCCTGCAAACTTCTCCTTTCCATTTCCGATCAATTCAATTTTTCTTTCTATTAAATTTTCGTCAATATCGTGTGAGACAAAAATAATTGATATTTCATGCCATCGGGAACGAAAATCCATTGTCAAAGTTTTTTGTCCATTCTCAAATCTATTGACCGCGTAATTCTTCATGATATTTCATCGAGAATGCATGGATTGGGAGAAATTAATGGATTTCGGGCATTGAACGTGATTGCGAGAAAAAAAAATGAGACTCGATCCAGTCCTCGCTTGATCAATCCTGCACTAGTAAAACGATTATTATTTAATGTACTTTGCATCGATCGGAGCTTTTAGTACGAATGATGATGAAAAAAATGCTTAAATAAAGTATTATGCAAATGTAGGTGTTGGATGTAGTTCGGGCAGCAGAGTCGCTAGTAAATAAACCGAATAGCCCGGTTGATACGCCAGTGCCGCCTAAATCACCGGGTGGCACGAAAGATCTTAAAACAACGACGATCGTCATGAGTAAACACACTCTGGCACCGCAAAATCCAACTGTGAGTATCCACCGCCATCACTTGAGAATGCCTTCACTCTCGTTTCCGTTTTCTTTTTCTACAAGCATTCTAGTTCCATAACTTTGTGGGAGTAATGAAATTATTTGAAAACTCAAACGCACGATTGGCAACATGCATGCTCGATCGCAAATACTATTGCACCTCGATCGAACAACCATTCGATCGCATCGAATCGAGAGAAGCGTCGGAATAAGTTTTCCATTAACTTTTGCAAACTTTCATTTTTCGGTAATTGATCGAAATTTATTGAAACAGTTGGAAAAACCTTTTTGTCCAATTCTTTTCCAACCTTCTGTTATTCCAAAGAAATCTTATTGCGACTACTGTGTGAATTATTGATGAAAACGTATTTTCCCCGAGCATGTTCGTCCTTGAATGATATTCACATTTTCTGCTCTCTTCCCAAAAGCGCATATCATTCTCACTCACTCATTGCGTATCATCTCATTCCCCAGAAACTCACATTGAATGATAGACCTCTTTCATGCGATCATAATATCAACCCATAACAAAAATTGAATATAAAAAGTTGGTTGAAAAAACAATGATTTAAGGATCCGTGTCGTATTTGTCAAGGGAAATGTTGAAAGTAAAAAACGGATGCACGTTAGGCAAGAATTATGCAAATGGATATTTTGCAGAGAACAAAATTTACGAAACGCAGGAATATAACGATTTAAAAAAAAACAGCGACTGTGAATGTTACGAATTGCGGTGTCGTCGAAAAAATAAAAGAAAAATTGTATTTCGACGTTCAGTATCATCGCACGATCGACAGTGTCATCTCGTACCGTCATTCGTCATGAATAGATTCGAGTATTATTTCGACATGTTCATACTGCAAGGAAATCCCCAAATTCGTTTTTTCGTTCGTTTTTTTTTTATTTTCCAAAAATTCATCTGAATCTCAATGGCGCATGAAACATGTGTACTTGTCGGTGTTTTTTTGTAGTGAAAAGCATGATTCCCTTAAGAAGCCGATAGAGAGACATGTTTCACGTGTTCGCAGACAATGGACGGTGATAATTCGAGTTTGGCCGCCCTATGACCAGAGTGAATCGTTACGTACGTCCTCTCGTTTATAACCGTTTCACAACTGCGTACGTCTCTGTGGCCAGGAACGTGCGCTTCCACGGCTACTTGATCTTAAAGGATATCGTCACAATGTCTATTCGACGTTCGCATTTATTGTCGTGCTCCCTAAGCCCCACACCCTCTACCCGCCCCTTTAATGCCAGCAAAACATAACTGTTACACCGTTAATCATATTGTTGCTCTATTTATTACCGTTATTACTGCCATTAATGAGCGTTAAGTAACAAACCAATAAGTCGTCAAATCCGTCGGCCATTCGTCGGCTAATACTGTCGACGATTCATCGAGAAAACGGGCATGATTGTCGATGCTTTGAGAAATATTAATCAGTTCGATTGAAATGATATTTTCTCGAAATATTCAATTAACACACGAGTCTCCTTAAAGTTCGAGTGACGTTTAACATTTTTTCTACACATGAGACAAATTTTGCATAGTTTCTTCAAAAATGCGACATTCTTGTTGCGAACAACAGTGCGATAATATTAAAATTGTTGATGACAGCGCTGGCAAAGCCCAAAATCAGAGTATGATACGTTGAATTTGAAAATCAGTTGGAAGTGGAAATTTTATTGGAAAATGTCTTGTTTATGCAAAAACACGCTGATTGACATGATTATCTTCGAATCAATCGATTCCCACGTGAACTGTCCGACAGGATTCTGGCTTTCTGATGAAATTCACTAATCACACTCGAAGAAAACGACGAGATATCGTCTCGGAATTTGTAAAATAATTTTCATGCAGATAAACAATCGAAGCGCCTACTTTAATTTCACTTGTAAATTCCCAAAATTGCAGTAACTCTTCTTATCGGGTTTTTCCTGAATTAAAAGTATCGTCTAGTTGTACCGATTCTGCGGTGTAAAAGTGTAAAGAGAGGAGACGTCGATGTGACGGTCCCGTTAATCGGAGACTATCCTGTAAATATTCTGTTCGTTGCACCTTTGATCGCAAATGTTGACCGAAGAATAGACATATTTTTCTGTGATAGGTCAACGAGCGAAGATCCAAATAAACTAATACATGAAAATACCAACGCATTGGGAGATGAAAATATTTGAAAAATTTCGCTAGCCCATTGATCCCGGCAAAATGACTCAGAGGGTTTTTTCGGTTTGCATTCATCTTCCTTATCGAAAAATTCTGCACCTTATCTCAAAGCAACTTCCACGAGATATAGCCCATGAAAAATCATTGTCGGCGATGCCACGAATCGCCGGAACAACTCTTGAAGGCGTATTTTTAGTTGATGGATTATGATAACAGATTCCAGTGGTTTCCGTGTGACTGAATTGAACTGAAAATTCATTTTGAAAATCCCTCGGTGAAGTTTTTCGCGTTAGTAAAAAAGCGATAAACACATTTTTCTTGTTATTGCTGAACTGTTAATTAATACAGTGGGGTCGTGAAATTTGTTCAATTGTTTTTGCCCTCTGAAAACTGGTGCGATTCGCTGATTTTGTTTGCTAGGCTTTTATCAATTAATTATACAGATTTAACGCGTTAAGGGACGGAGGATTGTATATGATTATTCGAAAAGACACACAAGTCAAAAAAATGTACACGAGAAAGAAAAGGATTGAAAAACATCTTCCGAGCGGGAAGGCCAGCTTTCATAAAAGCTTCTTCGTGTCGTTGTTCCGTGTAGCAAGCTATAAGTGCAAAGCACGTATGAAAAGAAAAACCAAGAAAATCATTCCTTCTCGTACAATGGAAGAACGTAAATTTTGGATTCGCATAGTCATAAAGTATACGCCTTTTATCGACAAAAGTTCCTTGACGAGAAAAATGAAACGGAAGTAAATGATGTTGCAATAAAATGTTGGGATTGTGCGGTTATTCGTTGTCGATTTTCGTGCTGAGCACAAGGGGCGACTGCGGGATTCGTATTGTAAAAAAAAAACTCATATTCAGTCGGTACTGTATAAAAAAAAAAAATGCATGCGTTCTTGATGACGAAAATATATAACGTTTTTCCATGTGTTGGCATACGATCGTGTGAAGGACTTGAAAAATATGTCTTTATTTTAGAAGTTGATCGATCTGTGTATCGCGTAATATTGATTCTTTCCTGTCGAATCAACGTGCAACTCGTCGTCGTGTGTTAATCGAACTTGCATTCGAGACGGTGAGAAATAAGAGAAAAAGAAAACAGCTCGTCGGTCTGTTTTCTGTTAACAAAAGTAACAAAATGGTGGTTAACGTAACACATATTTTTCCGCTTGTTTTTCCATCGAAAACAGGGAATCTATAATATTCACTGTTCTACTAAATGAAAAAAAAACCCATATCATTAATAAGATTTAAAAATCGATGTACTGTAATTATAAATTTTCTATACATGTTATATGTTGATATAACTCTAATGGACCAGATGTTTATATATTATTACAGAATATATGAAATAAGATTAATATTTATCTAACTACGAAATAAAATGAAGAAAAGTATGTTGAAAATTCATGATGCAATTTTCAATCGTGCAGGCAACCGAACTTTCTCTTGACAAAACGACCGCGTCTTTAAAAATAAATAATAAGTTTCATACCCACATAGCTCCTTAGAATTTGAGCCAAAACTCAGGCAAGCCGATGAATTAGATTTTCTGTCACTGCGAGATATTTTCTTATGATTTTATGGTCTTTATCGAGGTTGCTTGTGCATTGATACTTGAGATTTATTTAATCACGCTATGAAAAACTGAAAAATAGCAAGTTTCAAGTTTTTCAATTGTCAGAAAATGTTGGAGTTAGCGTTTCTCTGTCGAGCCACAGCTAGATCGCTATTAAGAAATATTGGATTGCTATAGTACGGATAATTAGTTGATTAGGTATTTCGTACGCAACGAACATTAATTTCGCTTCGCCAAACACCTCGCTCATCCAAAGAAAACTAGCGCAAATGGAAGGAGAGAGTTCAATCAACATTCAGTTGTTATTTTTGTCTCATGACTTTAATTCGATTTGGTTTATTCAGCCAATGTTGAGAGAGGATACCGGAACATCCGTGGATGATCCCTCTTCGCCGATCTCTCCAATCTCTGCTACTTCTCTACTGCATTCTAACGCGACGACCACGAATCTCGATAAATCCTCAATGTCACAAACTCTACCATCGGCAAAGAAAAAGGTTTCGAACGTTCCAAAGCGTAGCATTACATTCGCCGAATTACCAAAACCCTCGAGATCAACGTCCACCGATGCATTAGCATCTGGCAACATAAAATTCCGTCCCACTCACTCGATAATGAAAGAACGTCCAATAACAATGCACGAAAGAGCCAATTTTTATTCCTCCTCGAACCTTTACGACAAAAACTTCAATGTCGAGAATGCAAAAATAACAGAACCACGTTTTCGACTTCCTCCAACACCTCTGACAAACCCTGGGTGCACGGGAGATATACTTCGTACCACAATGGCTTCCTCTAACAAACGACAGAATGCACGCTCTGTCCAAGGAAAGTTTCCGGTTGAGGTGGGTCTCATCGGCATGTTAAACTAAATCAATACAACAACAACAACAATAACAAAATTCTGCTCTTACGAATATCGCTTGATATTCGCTTACGCAATTTTTCCAATAACTTCCTTTTATTAATGCTATTTATACATGCCCAGCCTTCACCGACGCCATCACCAACACCAGCTCCTGTCAAGATGTCAGTCAGTGACAGAAAGAAACTCTTCGAAAATGCTGTCGAAGAGCATCTCAAACCATCGCCAAAACCAGGTAATACGTCACTTTTTTTCGTGCCCTATAATTTCACCCAAACGAATTAATCGTCTATATGTTGAAAAATTTTAAACGAAATTTTATCGTCTATAAATTCTGTATTACCGTTTACGACAAACTGTATTTATAAAAAAATCTAATTCGACATTTTTTTCATACATCGAGCCTCTAAGAAACAGCAACGTGATAAATACTTGTCGAAATTTCCAGATAAAGTATTCAGTTTCCTCAGCCAAGACGAAGTGGAGAAAATGAAGCAAGAAGAAGGTGAGTCTTATTTTCCCTGATCGATCGATCGAGTTTGACTTGTTTCTGTGCCTTAAAAATTGAAGGGACTGATCAACACTGTCGTTTCGTTGCAGAGAAAAAAATTGCCACCTTGACGAGGGACGAACTGAAGTCGTGGGCTCAGATTGACGAGATGGAGGGCCTCGACGAGTCCGAGGACGCATTGGAAGATCAGGATAATAGAAGGCCTAAGTAAGCGAGATAGTGTTTAATCCGTAAAATGCCCAGCAAGCGAAATTGTCCCGCGATATTCTCGTTTTCTTTTTCCCTCGTTTACGCACACCTTTTTCATATTTTCTTGCACAATTGTGTCGTACCCTATGTTACTTTTTTTTAATCCACATCACTATCTCGACGAACGGGAGACTGACGTAACCGCAACACACTATTTTAATCAATGAGAAACGAAGTTGACTTCGTTAAACAAAAAGAAAAAAAATTCAATGAAACATAAATGACGTAATTCTGAAAAAATGAATGAATGTTTGGAAATTCATACGATTATTTCAATTCGCAATTTTCTACCTCTTTGGCGTTCAGCTTCAATGTACATATGTATCTATGTATCTAAAGTGTACGCACTTTTTCACTCACAATTAATATTTCGTTTACTCAGTAAGATAGGAAATTATTAATTCGTGAAGAATTATTAATTCGCGAAGAAATTGACAATACACAGGCAGTCATACGTATTAAATGTCAAACTCTCCGAGCATAATTAATAAAAGATCATGACGTAGGAGTGACGACGATCGAGGTTATTGCAAATTATATGTACTAAGCGAATATTTAATCTTACACTTTGAAGACGAAAAAAAAACACGTTCGAGCTGTTAGTTTCACGTTCATCCGATATTTAGATGAAACCTCAAACTACAAGGACTACGGACTCACGACGGAAATGGTTTAGTTCTAAGCAGCTTTTTATTTTCAACACTGTGTACATACTTTTATAGACACGTATTTTTTGTTGCAATACGAATGCTTTTTGGTCGGTGTGCGGTATTTTTTTATCTTTTAATGTCACACAAGTATCGATGCGTTCGAGGTCAATTAGTTTTTTCGCTTTTCATTGAATTTCTTACACCACGCTTGAAAAAACAAAAAATATCACCACTCGCTTACGCTTGAGAACTGTAGAAATAAAAATACTTTCGGAGTACGGTGGGACATGAACGGATCTATTTTTCACAGTGGGATGCTCCAATCTTGGCCGATATAAGTATAAAAAACAAAAAAACAAAAAAAAAGAACAGAAAACGAAAATCTGCATTTTCTCGACGAAATTACGACGTTGAATTATTTTATACCTGTGAAATGTCATCGTTCGTTTTCGTTGTAGACAGTATTGTAAACGATGGTCATTGTATCGTATTATTGCTATTTTTTCATTAACCATGTAAGCTATTGACACTCTTATTCTACTCGCAGTATTTTACGTTATAATTATATAACTATTGTCCTTCTATTTGGCCTCTGTAAGACTTGTCGCTTTTGTACTTTTTTAAAATTTAGGAGAAAAAAAAACAATCAGATATTAATAAAATAATATATCAAAGCAAAGCGTTTCTAAAGAAAACAAAAACGAAAGAATATTCCATTGGTCAGTATGCATGGCTCATTACCTTGCAGTAGCCGATTGAGCTCGCGAAGTTCGATACCCTCTCTACAGGGCGTACCAAGTGTCGTCAGGACAGCTAAAGCGGAACGGCGTCTTAAGGAGAGAATGATCCAGGAGGTAAAATAATGTCATTACCGATTGCGAAATATTTTCGGTATGCAGCTTCATCGGAAATGTTTCCCACACACATTTTCGGCTCAGTACTTTCGATGTTCTTGTCTGTTCCATAAATCGCTCGAAAATTCTGTAAAATGTTTGAAAAAGTTACGTGAAGATTGAAAATGAAAATGCAGCGTTAATAGCAATGCCAAACAATCGTAATCGACGAGACTGCATGCTTGAAATATTCGCCAGGAATCGCTAAATGCAATTTTACAAAATAGTCGATTGATTGCTGTTTTTTTTTTTTTTTTTTAATTCTTAGGGTCTGATTTCCGACGACGACGAAGAAAGTCATTTGAGTCCCGCAGAGCAGCGAGCTTTACGTGCTGAAAAAAGAGCAGCGTGGAGACAAGCGCGTTTGAAATCTTTGGAGCAGGTAGGAAGATGATTCAATAGAACTGTGAAACCGAATTTTTTAACGAAAATCGTTTATTAAGTTTTGCTTTTTTTCCTTTTCCATTCGAAGGATGCGCTCCAGGCCCAGATAGTTATAAAGAAAATGAGTGAGATGATGGACACGTCGAACAAGTCCGAAGTCATTCAAGACTCATCGGAATTGGATCGCTCCTCCGATCATGATCGACCGAAGGAGGTAAATTTTTCCATCGCATAATGTTATCGGGATTAATAACTTTGTTTAACAATTGAATCGTGTTTTTTTTTGTCTTTTTTTTCTCCAAATAACCAATTCTTTGCATAATCGAATTAACCCCATAATTGTGTTGTCGAATCTTACATTTAACCCGTATGTCACTAATTGCTCGTTTTTTTATTCTTTACTTAACGTAATCATTACCCGTTACTATATTTATCGCGGAAAATGAATTTGAGCCCGTTTCACATTGCCGAGACGGAAATACGCGCGCTGGCAAAAATCAGAACACCCGAAATCTCGAAAAGTAATAAATCGAAATAATAGTGAATGTAGCCTGAATGAAAAATAGAGAGATAGAGAAACAAAAACGCTTTTGTCGTTTGTCTGTCCTTGCTACGAATATAGTTCACTGCGTTACGGCCGTCTAGCGCGGATTTTCCAAAACTTGCGGTTCGGAGCAAGCTCGGACCGTCAAAAGCGGTTCGCGAATCGGAAAAAGTAGTGGACGAGAAGGTAACTCGACGCACTGAGGAATATGTCGACGAGCTGACCGGAGAACGTCGTGTACGAACTGTCGAATACGTCGAGAAGCTCATTGAGCGGGAGGTAGTAAAAAAAAAAAAAAAACAAACAAACAAAAAATAAAAGCAAATATTGACATTTCCGTAATTCTTGAATGAATTTTAAAAACTTTTTCAAAGTCTCAAGTTTCGAATGATGCACCAGCATTTTGTGTCAAGTGTACAGCTCCATTCTACTTCAACTCAAACACTTTCGTAACAAGAATTATCTTTGCACTTGTTTCAATATTTAAAATTGTCCACTACTTCATACGGAGCCATAAAATCAAAAGTGGTAACGTTGCTATTATCTGAAAAGTCGCGTTTTCTATCTGATATTCCTTTCATTGAGACAAAAAAAAAAAAACGTCTCTGAATTCGCACAAAGTCCTCGAAGAAACTAAACTGTTGCGTATATCGTTGCATGTCTGCAGGCAGTGCACTTTGGGATTTGCATGTAGCATGGAGTTGATCAGGAGAAAAAAAAACCATTTAATAATAATCCATCTCAATATTAACTCTTAATCGTAACAATAATGGACTGTCTCGCTGTTTTACAAGATTCCGACAATTATGCCTGGAATGCAAACTACACTGCCCTGCGTCCGTTTATAAATCCACTGTCTGTACTGTCAATCTTCTCTTCCAATGTGGGTACGAATCTCCTGCATATTATGTTTGCTCTACCCATTTTCTCTTCCACACTCCTGAAACTAGTAGAATTTGATTTTTGTATACCTTGTTTTTCTCCGATTCCGTAGCTGAAAATGCTTCCGTTCGCACTTGTTTTTAGGAATCAATTAAATTTTGAGAATCATTCCTGTTTAGTATTGACTGGAGTCCATTCACCATACTCAACCGATTGTTTGTATGTGTTTTTACTAATGTGGGATTAGGAGGTAAGCAAGGTGTTCAAAAACGTAATTTTTTCCCTTTTTATTGTCTTTTACTATAGAGCAACAATTAGTCCAGAGACATCGTTCGGTCGACGGCAATGCTGTGTATTTAGCTTATCCTCAATGTGGTGCTCCCATTTCGAATTAAGTCGAGAGCTTTTTTTCACCACTATTTTTTTCCACATCAGGTTGAAACTCTGCGAGAGAAAATAATTTCTCTCGAACTGAGCAATGCGGAGGAAGAAGTGGATAACGTTAAAGTCGAAACTGGTGCGAGCGATGCCGAGAGCGAGAGCGAGGAATTAACGCGCCAAGATTCTTCGGTTAACGAAGCCAATATGGATAATTCGGACTCGTTGATATGCACGAGCTCGAGTCAGAACGTTTCAATTACTGCCAAGACAGCTACTAACTCAACGGTGAATGCGGCGAAAAAGAAGAAACGAAAACGCTCCAAGAAAGGACGCAATTAAACGATAACATTAAAACACACACACACTCGAAACAACGAGGAAGGAAGTTTAATACCCTCGAGTTACATGAGGCAATCGGTGCGCAGATTTTTATAGAAGAATAATTACACAGCTAAGCATAGGTCGAGTTTCAAAATTCTTGTAATTCGTTTCGTGCGAACATACAATTTTTGATGCAAAGACGATTTTGCTAAACTCCGTTTCGAGATCAAATCAACGTGAATGAAAACTTTTAGATAAATTGTATCCAACAACATTTTTCTCTAATCGTAAGTGTAACGAATTTCCAATTACAAACAATTGCCATGCAAGCGGCGTTTCACATAAAACTAATTCGGGACAAGGTCAACGGTTTTTCATTACCAAACAGAAAAGTCTCGAAACTTGGACAATATTACAACGATTAAAACTTTGTAGGAAATGATTGAAAAATATTTGTATCGATCGGGGAATTTATCGTTATTGACGCTCCGGATGTTACAAAACGTTGAGTAAATTTGTATGCGTCGTAAATCTTTTCGTCCCGTTGATTGAAAGCCAAAAAGAGGAAAAAAGGCTGCTCCGATAATGCTTCGGATTTATCCTGCCTTTTTTCATTAATTGTGCAATTTTGACAAAAAAAATACGACATCCTAGAATTTATTTTCGTTTCTCATTCTTATACGTGCACATTTCTCTCATTTGCCTCATTCTGGGTTCGAAAATTAAACTTGATCAATAATACGCTTTAATTTGCCTCTGCAAATCAATTATACTGCACATTCCTTTACAAAAGTATGCACCGCGAATGGTCGTGTATATTGAATTTCTCATTTTTTAAATCAACTCGAGCTCGGTAAACAAATTCTTATAAGACTTGTCAATAAATACTTTCTATGAAGGGATCGACATGGTTCGTAAAAAAAAGTCGAATTTTTTATTCACGTAAAGAAATGAACCAAAACATCGAATCATTGTAAAACTAAAATTCGGACATACGAAAATAAATTTATCAAATTATTCGAAAAAATAAACGTTTTATATATTCGCGTAGGCCAACTTTCCGAATTTCATCGATGTCAATTTCTTTTTTTCAATACTTCGATATTCCGAAAATCTCTTTCGCATACCATTTATCAAATCAAATTTGTTTTTCCGCATAATTGGCTGCTGAAGCGAAATCGATGAACACAAAATTGATTGCTCGCGATTGTAAAAAAAAAAAAAAAATTAAAAGGAATTCGCAATTTACGAATATGTAATGTTAAGTAGATCATTGTATCGAGTTTTTACGACAAGTCTTGATTCCATCTCGACCCTGTGGAGGTACGTTGTATTCCTATGCGCGGAAAATGTTTCCGGAATAACGATGGGTGCAAAGTGTATGAAAATGTTCTCGAGTGCTCTATTGATTTCTTATGTGGTAAAAGCTCTAAATATGGAAGTCTAAATATTATGTGGCAAACAAGAAGAAAACGAGCTCCCCCTGTGCCTCGAATAATCGACCTCCAGAACTCGATATTTAATAACAGGGATTCGTGTCAACAGTGTCTTTTTTGCCTTAATCGATAACATAAAAAAAAAAAACATTATTTTATAACTTATACAATATTTTTCATATGTAACGACTCGTACTGTTGATACATTTATACCCGTAGTTATTGATGAAATTTTCACGATTTGTGAATATTCGTAACATGTGCTTGTCAGTCGTGGAAAAACAAGTAAGAGAGATAAGAACGAAATATCCACAGTTTCATGAAGCGATGTGCAGTTTGTTAAGGATGCTTTATTCGTCAGTAAGATATTGATCCCTTCAGAATTTTGAGTGCATCGTGGTTTAAGAATAAATGAAGCAAAAATGCCCCGGAGAGATCTTGCGATCTCACTCGTTTGGTTTTTGACGTTGGGACTCATTATTTTCATCATTCAAGTCCGTATGTTAAGTCCTGTATCTCATCACGTTATCATTTACTTAAAATTGAAGAAACGACATTTTTATTGCAAATATAAAGCATCCGCGAGAGCTAAGGATTGAAAGGTCGAATCAATGGGCCTTCCTAATTGTGTATTTATAAATCACATTCAAACTATTATGCCTATAACGCTTGCGGTACGATAAAACGTGTTGTTTTTTTTTTTTTTTTTTTTTTTTCGTTGCTTAAGACAGTTTTAGTTAAGTAGAGCAAAAATGCAGGGATACGTTTTATGCTTTTTTTAAAAATAATTATTATTATGATAGATGAAAAGGTCAATGGGGCAGCATTCAAAGTGCCAATATGGGACATGTATGATGCGACACGTTGTATTTCCAATTCGATGAATATCGATCGTGGCTTTGATCAAGACGGAAGTGTCTTTCAATGTTAATACTTGAATTTTTGTTTTTCGCCCTATCGATAAATCACACCCAACGATTACACGTTACATCTCGGTTTTCGATCGCAGAGATTTAGCAGGATCTACAAAAGTGAGATGATGAAACATCGGAGAAATAAAAACATGGAATGTGAACGACGAGAAAAAACCGCATCGTGAGGAAAAGTATTTTACGTTTTAGATCAAAAGTTTATATATTTATTACGATTTGCTGGATTTTTATGTAATAAGCAATATTTATACGTTTTATAACGAGTATACACGTGTATTTGTAAGCAAAACAAAAATGTTACACTGATAAACGTACATGAATTCGGGAAATAATTCAATTGTTTTTTCACAAAGAGCCCGGCGGGAGAAGACGTTTTGGTTGAATTTTCTTCAAACTGCTTATTTTCTTGGAGCAATAATCCCTTCCAATTGAGTCTGCGGAATAAGATTGTCGTTAGAATCTATTTTGTGGTCGCTCAGAAGCACGAAAACGAACAAACTAAGTTGACTCGCCTTCAATTGCTGGTTCGTCTTCTTGAGAAATTGGATTTCTTCGGTGTGTTTTTTCTCTTCGGCTTCTCGCAACTCGGCGGCTCTTCTCTCTGCTTGCTCAGACTTTTGTCTGAGCTCGGCTACGATTCGCTCAAGCTCAGTTTTCTGTACTTTCAATTCTTCGGCTGTAGCGATTAGATCCTCTTTTCCTTGTTCAGCCTTTTATCAATCGCAAATATTTGAGCTTATGAAAATTTCACATATTCCCATTATTTAGTGTGTTGATCGGTGTGAAAAAAAAACTACGAACCTGCAGAGCTTTGCGCATACCAAAAGCTATGCTACTTTGATAAAGCGTTTGATAAGCAGCCATTGTCATCGTTATTTCGTCACGTACTCTCAACAAGAGAAGACCGCGTTCAGCGCAATTCACCGTAACTTGCCTAATTAGTTCATCTAAAAGTATCGAAATGTGTCGTGGAGTTGGAATATTCTTATTTTCTTATTTTACAAAACAACTTTAAAAGCCGATATAATAATTCCCACATTTTTGAAATAATTTTTTCATGTCATAAAAAATATGACAATGAAGTTGGTTATTTTTGAGTTCATAACGTGAAATGAAAACGTTGGAATGAATAGAAAAACTTTCTGACTTGGATACTATGATTTTTTTTATATTTTTAACATTTTTTAAAGATGCTTCTCCAGCGAAGCAACTGTTTCGTTATCACGGAAAGTAATAATTTGTAAAGTTGTTGAAATGCAAGAAAAAAAAGTTGTACCAAAGCACTGAGTGTAAAGTTCACGACGAACAGGACAGATGCCAGTCTCCCTGGCCTGTCTCTGTTGCAGTCTCATGTCAAGCTGTTCCTGCAAATTTATAACATCCAATCGCGTCGAGGGGAAGCTCGAAACTTGTTGAATCCACGTTTGACCATCTTCTTCCCACTCTTTCGGTGGCAATATTGCATTCAAAATTTCCATCGTTTCTCGTCTGATATCCGCAGTGGGTGGTGATGTTTGAATTTTGCATGCTGCACTCCCAACTTTTCCTGCCGAAGTGTCTTTCGTCGACTACCACGAATCGATTGAAATTCAGACTCGTTATATATCAAGCATAATCACTTGGAATCTCAAATATTCTTACCTTTTCACGATGTTTCGCGACCAACACTGGGTTATCGAACTTAACAAGTGTGTTCATCGGAGGAATGGTTCTCTCTTGAATAGCAGTCGCCATTTTCCTCGTATTTTAATATCGGAAAACTCAAATAAATGTTCGCTGAATTGAGCTAAAGCAGATGTCCAAAATATAATCAACTTGCGATTCACAAATTCTTGGATGAAAACCGACGTATCAACAACCTCACAAATTTCGGTTATACATGAAGCGAATGACTTTTATCCAACACAGATTCTCCCATTGCTATGGAGATATCGATTAAACTGACTCTGACTAAATAGACCAACATATTCCTTTCAAATATATCTGGCAGATTTTCTAACCGTTCTAACGGGAAACACGATGAGTTGCAGGATTTTGGTTTGGACTGCCGTCCAATTACGAAAAATTGTGAGAAAGAATTTAAACTTTTTCTTTGTTAGCAAAATTACGGTGATAAACATATATTTGTCATTTGATTATTAGTTTAAAATTATACAGATCTCTTTTTTAACGTATATTTGTGACGTAAATATTTGCTTTGATTTAAAAAATTCTCTTTTCCTTAACACACATTCCTTAACAGCTTTGAAAAAATACAGATATTTTTAGAATTCTGTGTGTTTTTGTAAAATTCTCGTTTCGAGATCCATGTGTAATTTTTCTACGGTTCTCGCATGCTTTTTTATTTTGTGATGTTCGGTCGAATTTTCAAGATCGTATTTTTTACCGTTGCGAGCTGCTTCCAGAGCTGCTTCGGTGTGAAGGTGACGTAACTTGAGTAAGCGAGTCTCGTAGTGTTGCAGTTCCTCCTGTTTAACGATTAATTAATCCATCAGTCCCGATTTAATTTCACGTTTAATTATAAAAATCATATCTACATGCCTTGAGAGATGCTAATTCGTCTTTCGAGAATTTTGCTTTTTGAGCCGCTGTCCAAAGATCTTGGACCTTCCGCTCGGTAAATTCTTTGTGATCTGGACCTCGTGCAGTTTGTCCTTCTAGATGGTCGTACCCGCTCTTTATCTCCACGATTTTTTCCCTTCAAAATACAAACAAAAGTTCGATTCATTGTTTCAACAAACATCGTGCAATTTGTATGTGTCGATGAAAATTCACGTCGCTACCGTAACAAATTAGCTTTGCCGACGAAATCGAGTTTCTTCTTCTGAGGTATTTCGTTACTTTCTTCCTTGTGATCTATCTCGTTCCAACTTTCGTGGTCCTCGTCCAAACTGTCTGAAAAAAATATAAACAAATCGTACAAAATATTCACTTTGCGTGAATTCAATGAAATTGCAGCGATAATCGAAATTCCAAACTTTGCAATGGTGACCTGATTCTTTGTAATACAATATTTTTTCGGATATCGCCAAAAAAAATTACATACTTTTATATTTTTCTGGATCCCCGGCTTTAACATCGTCCAGCAAACTTTTGTATTCATCTACTTTTTCTTGGTGGTGGTTGAATTCTTCTTTGAGGGCTTCAAGTTCTTCATCTATAAAGAAAATAATTCGTGCGTCAAAATCCAAATTGAAATGCTCGATCAAAGAATTCTGTAGCGATTCTCACACGAAGCCAAAACTATCGATACAAAAATAAATTTATCAAAAAGCTGCAAAAGAACGCACGTGAAAAACCGGCTCTTTCGGCTTTTGCCCAGAGCTTGTTGAGTCTCTGGTCATCGAATACGTCTCTGGCAACGTAATTTGATCCGTCGTTGAGCGCTTTGTGCGGTTTCAGCATTTCTGGATCATCCGTCTCGGCAAAATGTTCCAAGAGACCGTAAGTGCTCATGATACCTGAAAGATCCAACAATAAGTTATATCCAACATTAGTATAAATTGCAAAATGCAGAACGAAATAATTAGTAATTAAAAATTCATTTGACGCTGAAAAATGATTTTTTTTAAATTAAAAATTAATTTTGCAGGAGATTGTTGTATTGTGCCAGTTGCCCAGTTGTCTATTGAATTATAGATTATAAATAATATTTACGGATCCATTAGGACGAGTTTTCATAAATAATTAGTAACAATTGTTTGTGTACAAATTTTGGTTTGTTTTTTTAGAATTTGCTAGCGAATGATGGATGCGAGTAAAAAAACGTCATACCCATCAACTTTTTCCTCATTCTTGCCTCTTCCAGACCCTCTTTATCTCCGCCATCCGCCTTGGAATGTTTAAGGGCAAGCTCTTCCTTATCGTGAATTTTCAAATCACTGAAGATCGATTGAAGTTTTGGGTCTGTCAAGCGCTAAAATGAATATTCACACGTGAGTACAAAGAAATTAGGTCAATATGATTGATAGGAATTTATGCAACATATTGGAAAAAATGTTTACTCACGTGCTTTGCTTTCGTCCAGAGCAAGTTCAATTTGGCCATTCGGTAAGGCTTGTCCAATTCTCTCAGCGAGCTTGGAACGTCGTTTGGGATCGGTGCCACTTTAACTTTCTTTGCTGCTGCTTTTTTATTGTTAGCCTCAGCCGAATATTTATTGTGACCATCGCATTCGTGCAATATTAATAATGAACCGAACATAACAAAGATCGCAAGCGTTAGACGAGACATTGTTATTTTTTTGTCATTCGACACTAATACTGTGCGTGATGCTTTAAAAACTGATGCTCAGCTGCAAGCGGTGGGTCGATCTTGGATCATTTGCGACCAATTCGACCGAATTCGACGTGGTGGAGATTCCAAAAGTGTTATTCCAAAATTATCCAGTGACCCAATGTGGGCGCAGCTCAGCTACGAGCTTGCGACCAATCAGATTTCATTTTTCTCGGAAACATTCCGCGTTGCATCCATTCCGGACTTGCCATTTTTAGATAAATGCGTTTTCAACTTTATCGACGATATCACTGGAATGCATTTAGTTACCGACGCTAATTCGCTTTCCCCACCCCACCTCTCGTTCGGAATTTAGATCACAGCGACCATAGTGGCTATTTCATGAACTACGCGTCAGGTATCGATAAGCGACACTTCCACTGAGTTAGCCCCAAGCGGGCTATACGCTATACTAACTCAGTGGTGGTCTAAGCGAACTGCTAGCCTCGCGCAGGAGTTTCCAGACCTGTATGTAGGACCGTGACGAGGACGTAGTTGCGGCGTAGAATTTTCAGGCTTGCCGTTCTCAGGTAATTGGAATCTCAACAGTACCATCAGATATTCTAATATTTTAACAGACGCATTGCCAGTGTGTTATTCACTTCATAGATAGAGACACTTGGAAAAAACTTAAAAATCTCGAATTACGCGACAAATGGAGTCAATTCGGAAGGAGTGTGTTATTGCCTTTTATTTTCATTTTAATAAATAAATTTTCTTTCATGATTATAAAAAAATACTTATTTCTGGCTTTTTTCATCAACTTTTCGAATATTTTTCCACGGTTAAGTGCAGGGAAATGTAATGTGCGTCTTTGGACCACGCGTGGATATTTTTGTTATTATCGAATACACTGAAAACCAAATTTCGTTGGGAAAGATTGATTTTTCGTTCGATACGTTCGACTAAACGTTGTTTCGAATAATCGCAAAAGTCATCGCAGCAAGAAATATTTTATAAAGTCGCTGGCAATTCCGTTAGGAACCAAGTATATTGCAAAAAAAAACGAAAATTTTGTGTTGTCAAAAAATATTTAGTTTATTTATCGTATTCAAAAAAATATCGACGATATTTAATAAAATTTCATTTCTAGTGCATTTGAGAGGCACTGTGTTATCTGTTACGAGGTAGAAAATTGTTTTGTCAAAAAATAACGATCGACGCGCGTACAATGTCACGTTTTCAATTGGTATAATCTCTCGCGGTTGACGTGGCACAAAATTGCGAGTGGCAAATTGGTTCGAACAAGTGGAATTGTTACGAGGAAGGGCACTCGGGAAGCTTAATATTTGGAAAAAAACAATATCGGTGGCTTGAAAAGAATGAGTGGCGTTTAAAGATGAAATAAAAAATGATAAAGAAGGAAAAAAAAGGAGGCAAGGTTGGGAGATGCGAGAAGAGTTTGAGCGCCAGTGGAAGAAAGAGGCGTAGAGAGGGGCCGAAATTTTGGCACCCTGCTGGGCCGCCTAATTGCCTTGGATCTCTCTTTTGCTCTCTTTCTCTTTTCTCTCTCGATCGCTCTCTCGTTCGGTTGCCCCTTGGAGCGCTCCACGCAGAAGGAAGGAACCTGCGAGTTCTTCTCTCTTATGCCCTTGAACCCTCGAGGGTAGTCTGCCGCGCGGGTTTCTAGCTCACACTGAGGTAAAACCTAAACTTGGTTATGGCGCGATGGCTTCTCAGAGAAGAGAAGCAAAGGAACGCACTCTCGGAGCAGGAATCCTCCGGGAGATTTATCCTCCGCCCCCTTCGTCCTCGTCGACCCACTGAACAAGCGCAACGTCATCTATCAAACTGCGCGAAACGATATATTTGTTTTTCGTCGATATCTAATTATTTACACACAGATGGAAAAGAATAGTCTCTGCTTTTATCGTGTAAACGAAACATGGTCTAAACAAAATTATGCTCAACCTGCCTACGTATCTGTTCGCGAAATACCTGCTGGAAGCTGAAATTTCATTTTCGAATTAAGGAGGAGGGTTTTCGGCTATTTCTACATTAGCTGTTTATTATTATATCACTGCGTGGTATTTCCAAAGGAATGTCTCGTCGAGAGGTCTCCCCAATATTAGAAGGGCACCTGTAGCAGTTTCATAGGCGTGGTGCTCCTAGGACACCTTTCGATTAAAAAGTAATTAAATATTTTATGACAAAATAAATCACGCGATCTTGCGAAATGAAAAAAAATTAATATTTCCTCGGTTTGTTGAGTATTATCACGAGTGTCTCTTTCAGGTTCAGTCCAGAGAGCAACACTCTTGAATTGGACTCTGTGGAGTTTGATGAAATTTATAAAAGCGTGCACTTTGCTGTGAATTCAAAATTCTATACGTTCTTCCTGGGGTCCCAGGATCCCAGAGGTCGGTCTTTAAGAGTTCCTGTTTCGTTTAGGGAAATGATTCATAATTTCTCCACCCGAAAATCATTTTTCACGATTTTTCATTTGGGATATCGATGAATTGATTTTTTGTTTGGTAAATAAAAAACCACTCGCCTCACGTTCATTTCTCCATCGAGGCTCATGGACTTTGGTCGTTTGCTTACCAGGCTGTATTGAGAACCTGCCCAGCGTATATTATTCACATGATTTCCGTATATATACTTGCGGGCTTGAACCGCAGCCTCTAGCTGGGTGATAAATTATACTTGAGATATCGGCACCTCCTCCTGTTTGTTGGCCGCAGTACGCGCTTGTACGTACCGAGTCATTTGCCTCGCCCACGCCACATCTTCTGGACTCTTCATCATCTTCCTCTTTGATTTGTTTCGTCAATACTTCCTTCCGTATATTTTCACTTTCCTTTAACCCCGAGTCCCGAGGGATGAGAGAAGCTCTAGCGAGTTGCAAAATGTTGATTGTTCCGACGGAATTTCTATAAAATAAAAAGTGGAAACTTAGAAACGAGTCCGCGGTTTCAAAAGTTTGCGAAAAAATGGGTCGAAGGAATCGAAATAGAATTGACTTGAAAAATTGCAATTTGTATATTAATCGTCACGAGTTAGCCAGGTCCGTAAGATTGCCACCTCTAACAGCGGAGATGGTGGTAGTGATCGCATATTTTTTGCGTCACCGTAACATGAACGATGATCCGAAGAAAGTTATGTTGTGATAGCAATCGTTAAAATTAACAATCCATGTCACGAAGAATACAAGGAACAATAAAACGATCCTATGGAGAGCGCGTGTCAAAAGAAAAAAGGACGAGAATTACTTAAGAAACAATATAGACGCTGTGGCGCCAAAACGTTTGCTCTAAAATTCGTTACACGTGTTTTTCGGGCTTATCCGTACCAGCATCACTTTCTTTTGTTTTTTTGTTTTCGTCTTTTTTGTTGGCTCTCCGCAAATATTTCGGTTCGGCATGGACATGTATTTGTGGATGTGCTTATATTGTACATAAGAATAGCGAGCGACCATTTCCAGGGTCTGGATTAGGCGCCTGTAAAAGATGTTTGTCTACGTGACATATAACGAAAGTTTTTGGGCAACAGGTCAGAAGGAAGTAGAGTCGAGTGGTTGGTAGCTCGAAATATAGCAACAAAATGCTCGTCAAGTTGACGAGGTGGTGTCTATGGTTTCGTAGAACAATGGGCCAGAGCTTTACTTTCGTAAGGCGAAAGTGAGACAAGAGAAGGAGCATCACTTTGAAAAAGAGAGAAAAAAACAATGGAGCCTATTAGCATCTACCTGAGGCTCGTGGCCTTTTCCAAACGAGAGCCAAGAAAGTGTGCTTGGGGTGAAAGAGAGCACATACATGGCTCCGTCTTTTCCTCAACCTCTTCCCATCTTGACTATCCAACAGGGACAGACATATTATATATATATATAGAGATGAGAAATCCAAAAGCGATGAAGAGTCTGCGGGCGTCTCATCTCTCTTGTCTTCTCCGTTACCTTTTTTTTTATTTTTCGCCTGGGTCACTCCCAAACTTCTCTTCTCAGAGAACGAGATGAGAAAGAGAAGGAAAAGAGAAAACCCCCCAGCGAAGAGGTGTCAGGCTTACAGGTGAAATATTGTTTTTCGAGACGAGCCACGAAGGTGCCTACCTGCTGATGATCGCGCGGATGCAAGGGCTATACGTGTCAGCTATGACCATGCGGACCATTGTTTTTCAAAATTTTACTCAAAAAAGGCGTTCTTCCGTTAAAGAGGCTCATCTTCGAGAGGTTTCTCGTTTTCGGTCAACATCATTTCTCTCTCTCTCTCTCTCTCTCTCTCTCTCTCTCTCTCGTTTTGCCTTTTTGGAAGCATCGTTATACGACGCACGAATCTTCCTTCCATGCTCATTCGAAACATTCGTGAAACCGACAATTTTCCACCTTGGATCCGCTAAAATTGCTCGTCACGTGGATAAACGATAATTTCACGGAAATTATAGGGAAGCATGGCTATAAAACAGCATTTTTACAATATAGCTGTAATTATTTGAAACTCAAAAGATATATAATACCTCGGGACAAACTATCTCTATAGGGATTTTATCTGTGAAAATATTCTTCAAAACGCCTGGAAAGAAATAAACTTGGATTGCTTTTTTCTCGAGATCGTGAACTTTGGGTACTGCTAGTTTTTCCCTCTTCGTCATTATCAATATCTATACAGCCCTCGGCGCAAAGATGAGGACCGCTACGAGGGAAACGAGAAGTGTAATTCGCATTCACTTTGTAAATACTCACTGTCGTGGAATTCGCGAGATGAGAGCACCACGATCGCTCTTCCATCATTCGATGCTTTACTCTCTTTCTCTCTCGTGCCACACGATCTTTGAAAATTTTCTCACGGCCTTCTCGCTGTGTTTACTCAGTCTGTGAGATCAACCCGATCGAATATTACGTAAATAACTAGGATCCCAACGAAACTTGCTTCATGTCGAATGTCTATAACTTTTGGAATTGCTTTTTTTTTCGCTTTTCGCTCACATGCTTTCCAAGCGTTACCAATATGTTCAGAGAATAAAATTCGTTGAATGAAAAGTTTCGAGCAAATATCTTGATGCAAGTTTCACAAAAATGGAAGCGAATCGGGAGCCTCGATGGAAAATTTTTAGCAACGACTTGTCGCGCCTCTACACGTGCTCGTTTTTCTCTCCGCAGCAGGGTGCTAAACGTTTTCATGCCTGCTGATATACAATTTTCTTGTTCAACTCTTGCCGCTAAGTGATACGCCGTGACGAGGCTTTACTGGCGCGTGTATATGAAAATTCGTCGGTTTAAAGTCCAGACAGTATATTGAATATAAATTTTCAATTTTCACCTCCATGAGATCGACAAAAATTATTATGCTCGTGGAACCTTTTTTTTCGAGCTTCGGAAGGGCGAGCCTTCAAGATTTAGACTTATACAGCCATCACGAAGGGTTTCGAATGATAATCATTGTTTTTGTACTACAATTTGGAAAAATTTGGAGATGAATGGAAAATCGAAAGTTTTCTCATTTGATGATTAGAGACAAAGAAGGGAGGATTTTTTAAAAATAAAACTCAATAATCCAGACTCATTATCGGAAATTCGAGACAATTTTGAACGCACATGCAGTTAAGTGGAAAAGTTGCTTTACNGTGCTAAACGTTTTCATGCCTGCTGATATACAATTTTCTTGTTCAACTCTTGCCGCTAAGTGATACGCCGTGACGAGGCTTTACTGGCGCGTGTATATGAAAATTCGTCGGTTTAAAGTCCAGACAGTATATTGAATATAAATTTTCAATTTTCACCTCCATGAGATCGACAAAAATTATTATGCTCGTGGAACCTTTTTTTTCGAGTTTCGAAAGGGCGAGCCTTCAAGATTTAGACTTATACAGCCATCACGAAGGGTTTTGAATGATAATCATTGTTTTTGTACTACAATTTGGAAAAATTTGGAGATGAATGGAAAATCGAAAGTTTTTTAATTTGATGAGTAGAGACAAAGAAGGGAGAATTAAAAAAAAAAAAAAAAACTCAATAATCCCGACTCATTATTGGAAATTCGAGAAAATTTTGAACGCACATGCAGTTAAGTGGAAAAGTTGCTTTACCAAAAAAATGAGAAAAATCGTCCATACCCTAAATTCCTCTTAGTCGTATGTGGAACGTTTAAAAGTATAGAAACGAGTCCCTCGATTCGCAGAAACAAAAGGTGCAGAGAGAGGTAGAAAAAATACGAAATAGTGGAAGAAAGTGGGACATTTATCCTTGAAAAATCTGAAGTGCGACGGTAGCACGATTTGGGACTGTGACGCGATCGTTCCGGTGAAAAACAATGAGTATGTATGTGGATCCTCGATCACAGGTTTGGATAAGAAAAAATTTTTGTGGCATGCAGATCGTGTAGTTAGATCGCGATCGTGACCGGATTAGAGGGGGTTGGGGTGCCCGAGTGAGAAAGATACAAAATGGCGATCCTGTGCGGTAGTCGAGCATGTTCCTTTTTTTCTCTTCGGGCGATGAGTTCAAGGATCAGATAAAAATTTTTCACTGGACCGATGGATGCCCGAGATTCGTGTGGATCTTTGGTAATCCCGTTTTCTTCATTTCTCTCTAGCGCTTCTTCTATGGAGGCGAACGGAAATTCAAAAAGTGAAAATCTCATTACTTTCGCTTAATTTTTGTCTGTTTCATTGTTTCGATTACGTATATTATCAATATTATGTCCACATTATGTACATAATGAATTTTTTCATTTCCATGGTCGTTGGAATTGCAGGTAACAGTGTTGACCCTTTTATTTTGCTGCCTAACGCAATCACGATACGGTTTCGAGGAATGTGACTTTTGGGAGACGCGAAATCGAACTTTTGCGGGGTATGAAATTTAATTTAACAAACAAGTAACATGTGGAATTTGTTGTTATTTTTCGTCATTGCCCAAAATAACTGTAGCGAAAATAGAGCAATTTTTTTCTACTATTTCTCGATGCAGATCCGCAAATTGCTATCGCAGTTTAGTTTAGAGTTAGGATTTCCCAAAAGTGCATGGTTTTCGATATACAAAAGATAAAACGTCGATGTCGGAAAAAAGGGGAGAATTGAGTATTTTCTTGTGGTCGTCGATCGCGGTTTCATCGATCCAGCGATCTTGACGTACGCAGCGCGATTTGTATTTGAGATAATATGAATCTTCTATTTCGGAATACGCGCGTAACGGAGTTCCATGCGCGAGTGCGCAAGCGACTCAGCTGGATGATGGCTATCTCGGTGGGTCGCGAGCTCGCGCATTTTGCTCTGTCGTATCGGAGTATAAGCGCGACGTCGCGATTCCTTGATGTTTTGTGACCAAAAGGCTGAATCATCGAAAGGGGTCGAGAGACTTTAAAATATCATACATATATATATATAGATACACGCGTATACTGAATCGAGCAAATCGTCAACAACGGAGCTTTGATTTTCCGAAGCGATTGACGTGAACAGCGTTCTTCTCGTTTCTCTCGATCCGCGTCCGATACATAAATCCATCTTTAAGAAGCTTCCCTAGATCTGACTCTTCTGACGGTCCATCTAGACGGAGCTTAATGCATACTAAACTTTGACAGTCATCACTTATATATCTCCATCCTTTTTTGTTCATCTACTCCGCTCTTCTCAAGAATTTCCATGCGGTGGCATAACCATATTTTCGTTTTTCAAAACGCATGATCGGAAGGCCTGCGGTTATTCGGCGATCGTTGGATCGTTGCGCGGTAGTTTCTTTTCGATAAATTCCTCGCCAAATTGTCACACGTCGAACCGCTTGAAATCTTCCAAGATATCCAAAAATTACCAAGTAGAAAAAAAATTATCAATTGAAATATATTCCGAAGGACTTATTCCACGCACAGTCGTAGATAAAAAAAAAGGAAAAAAAATATATTCACAGTTCATAATCCACCTGGAAAAACATCTTTCGTCCATATCGAGCAAGCAATAAATCGCTGTGTCGGGGAATCTTTAGCGCGATTTGTACAACTTGGCCATTTCTGACGAGCTGTACTTGTTTTCTTTTTTGTGCATTTGCTATTTTTTTTTCTCCCTGATAAACCACCGAAAAGCATCCATTATTCAAGCGTTGAGAAGGAAAAATTATTCGTCCATGTGAGACACGTAAGAGAGACGAACGGTTTATGTGTGTTGTCGTAGACGCGTATCGCCACTGGCACTTTTACGTAAGGGAAATAAGTCTGTGCGTGTTAGTTGAAACGCCCGTCATACGCCATCGGAGAGAAGTGTATCACAGTCGTCGGTGGACGATTACTTCGCTCTTTTTCCTTTTTTTGTCTGTGAGTCGTTTTCGGTTGACACGATTGTACCCCGTGGACTCTGATAACGGAGGTGTCATCGATAATAATAATAATAATTTGGAAAAAATCGAAATAGATAAGCGCGACCTCAAAGGTTTTTCGAAAAAAAGCGTTTCATTCCTTTTTTATCCTCGCGTTGTAGCAATACCTGATCGGCGCGGTATGTCGTGGCCTGACATTTGCGAGGACACGCGTCAGATTTATGCTTGCGATAAGAACAACGCGTCAAGTTTTTCATATTGTCTTCCTGGTAAAGAAAAGCAATAAAAAGAAAATAATAATAAAAAGGAAGAGAGAAAAACACGGAAAATTTTTGAGCGCAAAGAAAATGAGGCAAAATCCTACGGATATATCTCGCACACGAAAAGTCATCAACTACATGACTTCCGTGGTGAGATCCGACCGAATCTACAAGCGCCATCTACGCCCGTGCATCAACTTGTTTTTTCTCGTCTTCTCGCTTCTTTGTCCACTCGAAAATCCTATAGACCCGTATCTATCGGAACTAGGATCTAAAGTGTGTGCACTACCCTGCATTGTAAAACCATCGTGTATTTTCTTCGGGGTGTATATAAAGATCATGAAAACGCAGACTCGGCTTTGGTTCTATACTGTTTTCAGATCAGCGACGCATCTTTCTTCTCCTCGCAATACTCGACTCTACTAGTTCGACCACTAACTTTCTTGTTAACATAACCATCAGTTGTTTTTACCTCATCACGATTTCGAGCCTCAACAAATGTTATGCAACCCTCGTATAACGCAAGGGCGACGAACAGTAAAAATTTTATTGTTCTAACACACAAATAGTACAAATTTACTTGTACCCACTTTTTTCTCAGAATGTGCGTTTAATCTTTCGTTCTTTTTAGACTTTCTATGAATCTCGTACAATGTAGAGTGGAAAAATTTCGTGAATATTGAAAAGCAGATTGAAAAATATATACTGTATGAGAATCATGTCGAGGTGCAAGTTGAAAGACTTTGGCTGGCGTATCTCCATTGATTTAAATAGATAGCGATGCGACAATGATTTTTAATTTATGAGCAAAAACTAGCCGTCCTCGTGGCTTCACCCAAAGTGAGGAATATTCGGAATATAACAGTGAGTTTTCCTTCTCAACTACCTACAAAACAGCTCGACAAATGCGAAGATATTTCCAAATTTTTATTCTCTTCCTAGTCGAATCGTTTCCAAATTATATTTTTTTTGTTACGTATATTTTTCGTGACAAACAATTTATTGGGATGTCGTTCACTGTTAACGCTGTTCCGCGAGCTAGATTACTGTGAAATATTTAGCTAGAAAAGCAGCGAAACACATTTCTGCATTAGAGACTCGCATATCTGGAAACGATGAGGCAAAGAATTGCTGGACTAAAGAAATTCTACCACTTGTCGACAAGATTTCTTCACGCTGTATTCAGGTGTTTTTCAATCGCACCTAAATCATCTTTTCACAAGGGAAATAAAAAGGACCCTGAAGCGTGTGGAACTTTGTCGAGGATCGTACAATTCTACAAACTTGGGCTGTCCAAATAAAAATGTGTATATGATTTATATCGACTCTGGCCGTACATTCTTTTGAGAAAATCCGAACCAATATCATACACACGGTCCACGTCGAATACGACTAATTTTTTGTTTTTTTCGCCTTTTGCCACATCCGAAAGTGTGTCGAAATGATAAAAGAATCGTTATAGGTCGGAAAGAAGGCTTTGCGATCTCACGAGGCAGCAGAGAGTGTCGACTTTCAAACAGCGCGACTCTTCTTGGGATGAGCTTACAGGCGCGTAAAAAGCGTGGAGCTCAATCGCGTTTAACCGAAGAAAAAAAAACCCTGCATGAAAGAAAGACCACCTGCGAAAAGTCTGTACCAACATTTTTCAGAGATTATTGAAGTAAAACATTAAAGTCAAGGTAAATGATAAAATTTCAAAACACGTTCGAAAAATGAAGAAAAATTTTTCAGTAAAAACGAAAATTTCACAACGGACTAGAATTTGCAGCAGGCGGTTTGGACAGAGAAGGTGCGGAGAAAATTCAAAAAGACACATGCGGTTACGTTGCTTGATCGTATATGTACACTTGCGGATAGAGCGAAATATAGGAGAGGAAAAATATAGGATATTGTGCGGTTGGAAGGAAAGAAAAGAGAGATTCCGAGCGATGGCTATAAATTGTCGAGTTTTGGTATTTAAGCGATAGATCATATTTTAAACAAAAGTCCAGGGGTTATGGAGAGCAGTGATCCTGACCAACCAGGAGAATCCACGAGAATTCCAGCGGAAAAAGCGAGAAGAGAAAAAGGGATTGAAAGTGAGGAAAAGGGGGGAGAGGGAGAGTTTGGAGAAGAGGATGATGCGAGAATGGTGAATGTTGTTGGCGTTGGTGGTTGGAACGCCCTCTTTAACACACCAGGGGGAGCAAGAGCTCATAAATCCTTCAAACCTGGGCCAGTACAACGTCCACCACAAAATTTTCTAATATTTTGATTTATGCCGCTTTCACTGGGCTAATTTTGTTGAACCTGCGAGCGCGACAGTGAAAACCCCTCATGTATCCCTTTATTTGCGTCTTTCGAGGTTGAAAATTCAGTCCTTTCTTTATTGCGGGTCTCTTGTTGCTCTCGTTGTGAGAGACTTTCGCTACGATTTTCAATAGAACCCCAAGTCCCGTATCGATTTCCAAATTTCTATACATATAAACATACCATGCCTTGCCACTACATTTTTGACAATACTTTCAACGTAAATAACGAAAGACTCGACTGCAGGGAAAGGCGAGGGATCAGTTGCCGAACTTGTTGACCAAATGCATAAATATGTATAACTGAGGTTTATTGAGAAGATCGCGCACTTGAGTCTGAATGTACGGAAGAAGAGATTCAATCAGGAATTTAGTGCATCCGCCTCACTCGTTTCTCTTACATTGTTTACAACCATGTTCTCCGTCACATGAAATACGATCGTTCAATACCTACCGAAGACATATATCATGGAAAGAAACCTCAAGTTTTTCTCCAAATTATTACATTTATAACATCAATCGATGAAACTTCCTAATTGCAGCGAATTAGTCTGGAAAGACCTTGGAAAGATTAACGAAAATGAGTGTGGCCGTGTTTCAACGAAATGGCTAACAAAATAGCAGGATATGTGAATGTGAGTCGTTAATATATAAATGTAACATGCCGATAAATCATTTTCATTGGTGAGGGGAGGTCGCACTTCGTTACGGGGGTTCGCATGTTGGAATAGGGTGATAAAGTAAAACATGTATATGTATATTTATACATATAGAGTGAGTGTATGAAAGGAGACGTGAATTTAGATATCACGGATGTCTCGAACGAGCGGAAGTAAGCTGAAAAAAATCGTTTCCTCGCTAAACTTCCTGGGGATTCGCGGCACATCGAGTCCCCATTTTGGCCATTGTGCCGCAGAGAGTATTGCCGCTGTTGGATCGTTCTAATGATTCGTTCTGATCCGGTGTGTCCGAGGGTGACTCCCGCGTACTTTAGCCTGGATTTCCCTGTATGGGGCCTCTCCGAAATGCGGACGAGAGAGAAATGAGAGACGAGTATCTCGATTACGAACCCACGTGGCAGTCGAAGCAAACTTTACTAATGCACATATAAATTCGTTCGGTTATTATGTGAAAAAGGGACTGGACTTGGTACGTATTTGCCGTTCGATCGAAACACTTGCGCCTTTATGGTTGACAGCTCTCGTCGGAAAGATCATGAGACGCGAAACGAGGGATGCACGGACATCGTGACTCGTTTTTTTGAGGGGTTGATTTTGGGATACAATGGAAAAGGACAAGAGCGAGAGGTTGTTCGCAACGAATGATAAAAAGGCGCCGAGAGGGAAAGAGATGCGAAAAAGGTAATGGCTCGGTAATACGCCAAGGGAAACACGCGTCGACCGGAAACGATTCAATCTCGGTTCGCGAACGTTGCAGCAGCAGTGACCCGGGTTGACTGTACACTCCCCTAATTTATCGTCCGTTGCATGACGCGCAGCCTTTCAATTTGCTACCGTTATCATGCAGCAGTAGAAAAAGGCATAACGCAGGCTCAGCTTTTTTATCGAGAGACCAGCACACCCACTTTGCGAGAATGGTTCCAAATTTTCTTTCGACTTTCTTGCACAAAACCGCATGAACGTTTTTTTTTTTTGGAAATCACAACTCGCGAATAAAAATTCGGAACCTATATGAACGTTTAACCCTTCGGGCTATAGGATCGTGTTCCAACCAAGCGACGGTTTCTACTCTGTTGTTCTTAGGCCCAGAGATCATCCTGGATTACCAAATCTTTTCGAATAACCTTGGCATTTGTATAAACTGTCATTGCAGCAGCCTGGAGCAAAGGGAATCTCAGAGCTCTCATTCATACCACAAATATTTCGTCAACTCCATTGTAAACGGTTCAATGAGACGATATCCGCTGCAGCAGGCACCGACACAAATTCTTTTCCATCTGCTCGATCCTCAAGTTCCGAGAAAATAACATTAAACACGTGCGTATTTAATATTGAAAACAATTTTGCCGAAAAATCATAAACTATTGACTCGATCGAACTAACATATTTTTTCAACGTAATTCATTTTTTTTTTAATCGAAACATTGCATGCGTGCGATCTGTCTCGTCGAACGAGGCGAATCGTTGCCAAGCACTCTCATACCAACTTTTCTACGTGATCTATAGTTCTCACTCCGTCAAAATATATATTTGAAAATGATATTCGAGCTGGAGGCACGAAGGTCCCGGTTAAGAATGTACCACCCGCGATGTCCATCTACGGAGCCGGGCATCTAGCGCGTTGTTTTTTTCTGTTTCTCTGCTAGCCACGAGTTTTGGTTGCCACCTTGTAATAAATTAGGCAATTAGTACGGTATTCAATCAACGTTGAAGCATTTCGTTGTGTTTCCACGCAGGAAAATTGAGGTCGATCGATCGATTACCTTCCGTACTGCTGCCGCGGATTGTAAAAAATCTCAACGATTCCAGGGCGAAAGTAAAATCGAAAAGATTATTGAAATAAATAAAAATCGATTGGAGCGCGATGTCAATTAATTCCATTCCGAAGCTCATTCCGTAAAGAATTCTCCGGTTGATTTGGAGCAGATTTGAAAGATGAGACCGTCGCGAGACTTGTCCCGAAATTTTGAGGTTTTTCATCGAAAAAGTTGGGGGCTAGCGCGATGTAGAGGAAGATTAATTCGAGATGCTGAAGCTCGTAACGCTTTGGAGTCTTCGTATAGAGAGATGTGAGCCTTATTTATAATCGGTTAAACAAGGGTGCTAGAAACCAATGGGGGTTCCGTTGGCCCCCTGAGGCATGCGGGGGCCGTGTGTTCTCGGTGCCCTGTAACTTCAACGAGCGGTGTTAAAAGCGGCCGGCTCTTTTTTTATATATAGATGTGTTTGCTCATATAAGCCACGTCGGGTTTGCTCCGTCTCGTGGCATGCCGCGCGCGTATGCCATTTAGGGATAACAAGAGGGCCACTTTATCATTCGAAAAATAGCTCTTTATACAACCCGATCCGTTTATCTCGGACGTTGAAGCTATTCTCTTCTACTTCACAATTCTGTAGCTCGGGGTGAAAGGACATTCTTTGTATAAACAAACATTTGAGAATATAAAATTGTTATTAACGAGAGTTCAAACAAAAATTGCACTACTTTTCGTTGATGCTTTAACTTCCGGTTGTCTGAGTTGAAAAAAATTGTGAATGAACGTAAATCGTAATTTTCAATTGATTGTTGGTAATTTTTGGAAATTTTCTTTTCGGATTTTCAATAGTTGATGGATAGAAAATGGTTCGTTTGATTTTTGGTTGTATGAAAAAAGTTTCTACGATTTTTTGAAGATTTGTTTGCATCAGTTCGTATAAAGTTGGTAGATTTTTGTGAAGAAAATAGATTCAAACTCGAGGGGATACCCACGGTATTCCCGTGACCCCGGAAATGTTAATTTCGTGTTCATTTGTCTTGTTTCTTTTTTTTTTTTATTCTTTCGGCGTCGATGACGATGAGACAATGCAAATCGAGCGGTCTTCCGCGTGGCGTGTGTATGTTGAAGTGTCGATCGATCCAACAGCGAGATTCGATCGACGGCGCAGCTCGAACCGCGTCTACCAACGTAAGGAACCGAAATTTAAATTTCGAGTGCTGTTTACGTAGGCAAATCCTCGGTAGCATTCGGTAGTTCTGCGATAGTTATCTTTTCGATCACACGCAGTGCGTAGATATCGTTTAGTGTTCTTGAAAAAAAAAAAAAAAAACAAGATGAAACAATCGTGCATCGCGCACACGACGTAGACCTCGTAATATTGAATAATGCTGGCGATTAATTTCGTTTCTTGAATATTTGTATAGAAGGGGGAAGTTATCTTCTTGGATCGATATCGGAAATTAAAATGAGATCGTCGTTCGGACGAAATCTACGAAGAAAAAAATCAAGTCTCAGGAATTTGTTTTCTTGTGTCTAATGATTTTTTATCGTTCGCCCCGCATCGTTTTTATTTCATGGGGATTAGACGAAACCGGCGCCAGGTCCTTCCCATAAGCTTAGGTTTTTTTTTTTTATGATATTTGTGCGTTCGGCAATATACAGAATATTCGATCCCGTTAGCAATTCGATTTTTAGCGTAACCGCGACAACGATCGGTCGCAGGACTAAGGAGAAAGTTCAAAGAATAAACCCGAAAACGAGTTGCCACAATTTCCCTTTTACTCGAGTCAAAAGGCGGTCTCTGTTTGTACGGTGGTATTAATAAAAATAGTGACAAATCGTTGCTCGAAGATGTGGAAGATTTTTTGAGGGAAGGGAGACCTTTCCTAACCTTCTCGTCTTCGAGCCAGTCCGATTCGTTGAGGATGAAACAAAAGTCAATATTTTCATGTTTTGGCCACCGAAAGATGGGGTCGTTGGAAAGCCGTATCTCTGATATCTAGGGCTGTAAGATGCTTGACGAACGGACGAGTCGACAGCCGATCGTCAGTTTAAGGGCCACGGAACGTGGACGAAGAAAAATAACCTTGTCGATTAGTACATCCCGAAATTTCTTGACCTTTTTTCTCGTGTGCACTTATTGATGAGCTTCCCCTTGGGCTTTGACAGCTTGCCGATCTCTCACGGTCAAACAAGCCCGCGGCAACCGGTGAGGAGAATAAAAAATTATCTCACAATACATGAAATTCATTGGTACATTTTAACTCGTAGCTTATTCGAGTGGTAAGGGAAAATCTTCTTGTTCTTGACTGGACAGACATTAGTTCAACTCCAAATGTCATCGCTTTGAATAATTTGAGCCCTTGGAACGTTTAGTTGACACGCGTTTTTCACCGAGATGTCCTGCTCTCGTTGTCTTCCTTTTTTCTCACCGAAAAATAAATAGATCGTGAAAGACACGCATGTCTACACTGTGTTGAGAGATCGACATCGCGTCCAATTGAATTCTGTGCAGCCCTCTTGTCTAGACGCATATTAAACAAGTAGTATAAACATTTGCTACGATATGTACAGCACGTCGACAAAAGTCGAGGGATGTTCGATTGGAATATGGACGATGCGCTACTCTAATCGCGACAAGAGCAGTCTCATTAATTCTTTGTGGGAAAGAAATCTGGTGGCACTATTTGGAACAATCCTATTCGAAGCTCCATAGGTGAGCCCCGAGTTCCAATATTTTATTCGAGACATTGGGGTCCCGTTGAAATCGACCTTTCGGTCGAAATGTTGGGATCACGAGAGGGACAGAGATATGTATAACGCGGCGAGAGATGGCAAAGGTACTCGTGTCCAAAGCCGAAGAGTTGATCGTTGTTGGTTGGCTCTTCCTGTATAGCTCGCGTATGAACTCGAGGTCATGAACGATCGGGTTCTCTGCTTCTACGACCGTCAATTTCCCTTCCTCCGTGTGTTACAGAGTGTCAAGAGTTCTTCGGGGCTCGAGCGAGCTCATTGCATATTAAAAGAGGAAGCGCCCCAGTACGGCAACGATGTCTCATGTGTTTTTGTCACCGTTTTCGTCGACGCGCGTATTACTTGCGCTATATTTCTTGAAACCATCAATTTCAATGCTTGAAATTCTGATCGCCCAGTAGATCAGCAGGAAACGCCGGAATAGACGAAGCAGCAGTAACTATTTTTCCACATTGCTCATTACGATTCAGTCTCGGGGCACAAAGTAAACTCAGCAGCAGATCAGCGGTCGATCAAAAACATGAAAATCGTTCGTGAGAGGTAATTCCATAAAATTCCGTATTCCAAGCGATCGAAATGTCGACCGCAAGCAAAAAAGTCATTTCGCGAAACGATGCTTAATCCGAAAACTCTTACAAAACTTTTTTCTATACTAACGATTGCCATAAAATGAGGGGTTGACTGTTACAGGAAACGCTCGTACAGTTCAAAGGTTGAAAAAACTTTTTTATCGCTATCTTCAGCTGCCCACTCGCGGTGTCCTTCGAACTACCGGATGTAAAAATTCGATCCTTGACTTTTGGGTGGATTTGCATACTGTACTAACAAAGGGGGTCAAGAAAGCGCGGAAACCGAGCAAACTATCAACGCATTGCATTTGCATATGTGGCGATGTATAAGAAAGTTATTGTAGTGATTAAGAACGATCGATTTGGCCTAAAAAAAAAACATTCTCGTTCTGAGTGTATAAGACAGCAGATGGCAAATGATGGTAAAATTCAATCAAGCTACTGTGCAGATAATTCCTTTCCGACCGGATAAACATACGGTCACTAATAATAATAATAATATTCATTAATTTTTTATTTTTGTTAAAATTGACCCAATTCAGATGTTTTTCCACTTCGCTTTTCTCTCTTTTCCTCCCTGTGTACGAAATTCCCTGATTTCATTGCTTTCTCGAAAAAAAAAAAAAAAAAATGGATCGATATGTTTTGATCAGTGCATCGAAAAGTTCGAGGGCTTCATCATCCAAAAGTATTACCGGTCGAATTCCTGATGCTTTTCGTTATAAAATTTTATTGTGTCTGCTTTTCACAAGCGTGTTTTGAAGAGGAGCAAAAATTTTACGTCACGGCATTGAACGCAAACTCGAGCATTTTCCACGACGTGATTTCTCGACCTTTTGGCACTCGAAATTCGGATCCTTTTTTTTCGTCGTAACAAAGAATTCTCTCGAGGGTGGAAAAATTGGAGAATGGATCCTAGAGAGTGTTACGAATTTGCCGCGATATATCGGCACACATTGTTGGAAGAGAATTCCAAAAGATTTCGCGCACCGCTTTTGTTTATTTATTTTCTTCAGATTCGGCAGACTCGCGTTTCAGAATGTGTGTGTGGACGGTGCTCGCATAAATATTTCTATGTATGTATATGACAAGAGGAAACAAAGACGAATAATAACCAATTATTTTCGAGTATATAATTAGAAAATTAGGGCTTCACGTTCTAAGACACAACGTCGAGAGAAAACTTGCGTCCCACACCGCGTTGTTCCCACTCTCCACTCTCTTGCATTATTTCGCTTCCTTCGACCTTTGTTTTTCTTTTTGGCGTGTACTTTGATTCTTCGCGCTTGTATCTTCGTTGCGTATGGAGCGGCTCATTTTGCGTTGGTTGCATGGCGTCAGGATTGAGATACAGATACCAGCAAAATGCGCAAAGTATAGGTCGATGCGTCTCGTCTTTCTCTCTCTCTCTCTTTCCCAACAACGTGCAACTTTTAAACTCCAATGCCCTCTTTTTCTTCTTCTCCATCTTTCTCTCGCAACGAATCTCCGCGCGTTACCTCTCAGTTTCGTATATTTGGCACAAAGATATTCATATATCTATATAGACTTGCAGTTTTTTTCTTTCAGTTTTATTCCTTCTTTCGTTGTCTCGCGTTATTCCTCGCTCCTGATGCTACGGCTTTAGTTTTTTTACCCCTTTTTTTTGCATTTTTTTTAGCTCTCTCGTGCTCAGAGGGAGTATAGGTGAGGGTGTATAGGAGGTTCGACCTTATGGCCCTGGGCTACCGGGCTTCGTATCGGTCTAAGCTCACTTTTTGCATACAGGGTGTCTCTCGTCGATGTGACCTTGAAAATCAACATTGTGATGGTTTTTTTAAACTTGAATGAGTAAAAATGTAATGTGTTAATTTCGCGTCGATGAAAAACTGAAATTTGTCATTTTCGCATCTCTAGGCGAAGAAGATTAAGAAAAGTTGCACTGGGAGAATTGTTTTATTAGCAACTTTTGCATTTTTGGTTCTTTGGGGAGTTCTTCCCGTGATAATTATGGACTTGCGACCGAAATATTTTTTCCAATCGTTACGATCTTTTGTTCTGATTTTGTTCTATTATTATTTTTTTTTTTTTATATCGGCTGAACTCCGGAATCGGTAGATTTTTCGAAAAATGTCCAATCGATGCTATGACAACGGGGAAGGAAAGGCGATCGTATAGTTAACGCGTTCGGTACACCCGGTACCGTCAACCAAATCGACACCCACTCGAGGAACTCCCTCACGAAAGAGAGAAAGAAGGAGAAGGAAGAGGAGTCCCAAGACCCAAGAGCGGTGATCGTGATACCCTGCGGACTAATGCCGATAATTGCATTTTGCAGTTCGTGAATTCTTACTCCTTTCCTTGCTTGCCGCTGCACGGCAGCCGTATGTTCCGTTTCGCTTTTGTATTTTTTCCTCATTCAGTATATATACAGATTTTTATCTTTCGATCTCCCTTTTTCATCGTGTTTCTCGTCCACGAGATTCGCGTTTGGTCCCTATATACGTAGACGTCGTCTTTAGGCTTCTCGCCTTCAGTCATGTCTCGTCGCGAGGCTGAGATGTGATTATTAATGCGAATTTTTAATAATCAACGGTGATGCACTTTTTCACAAAATTGGCATCCAGTGCTACGAAAACTCTGAAAAAATGAACAATTTTTGATGGTAACGTGCAATCTTTTGGAATAAAATGAATTTGAGAAATATTTGAAAATTTGAGGATAGATGAAAAAGAAATCGATCCAGAGATTTCGGTCGGCACGAGAGATTGCCCCGAGGAGAATAAGCAAATGTATATGTATATGCGTAATAAAGTCGAAGAGGAAAGAAGAAAAAAAGAGAAAGAGACGAGGTCGACGGAAGAGGCGAAAGAAAGGATAAAAGGAGAGAGTCAGGACACCAAAACGTGCAACATATAGACATAGTCGGAAGGAGAAGAGAGTCCAGAAGAAGCGACCGCAAGAGAAGCAAACTCGTGTACGTGCGTGACGTCAATATGTCGGGGGGGTAATAAGATGGCCAGCGATAAAGTGGTGGGTGTAGATACAAGATAACAATCAGGCTGCAGTAGCTCCTGGCAATCTCGTGATTACAGGCTTATCCCCTCTCCTCCCTCGCCTCAAGAGAGCTCTCTACCGTCTTCCTCTTTCCACCGTACAACCCTCTTTTAACTTGCGCTCTCTCACCCGCTCTGTTCCTCCCCCTGGCCTCCCCATCTCACTGTCTTTCGCTTTTAACGATATATATTTCACGAGCAACATAAATGCTGCGCATCGCACAGTCCCGAATTCGTTTATTAATAATACTCCGACAATATAAAGCCGCGAATTTTCTACAAGGCAAAAAAATTCAAAAGCGTATTCTCATTACCAAATTACTAAATTAATTGAATACCATGACCATTGAACGTGTCGATTTCACCATAATTTATTATCATTCTCGATATTTAATCAAGTGAAAAAATTCATTACTAAATGTTAGTTTTTGCGTTCGGTACATTTCTCGATTCATCGAATCTTTTATTTTATTTTTTTAATAAAAAATTATTACCAAATCATATAGCATCAGAAATTTGTTGAAGATTTTTTTTTTCGCCCAACCGAATAAGAAGAGGGAGGAAAGAATACAATGAGAGGGTTATGATATCGAGTTGAGAGCGACGCTCCATCCCCCCATTTCGATGGTGCATCGCACTTGCCAGAACCACACACTTGCATCTGCAGCTAGCTACCTATATTCGTAATCGATCTTTTTCTCTCTTCATCTCTGTTTCTGTCCTGCCTACCTCTTAATAATAATTTTGATCGGTAAATTGGCATGGTGCATATTTCGCAGGGACCGATCTTTATCTCTGGTGAAACTTTCGGACCCTTGCGTACACACACACTCTACATAGCTGTATATATACACATATAAATATAGTAGTACGTACTAACTACATACATGTAACTGAAAAAAAGCCTGAGGCTATATATTGCCGAAAAGAAATGATTCGTCTTTCACCGCTACACACAACGCATCTTCCCACCATCTCAACATCTCGAGTCTTTTACGTTCTACAATAGTTCTCTTTGATTCTTCAAAATTTGCTATTTTTATATTGAAACGGTTGATACATGAATATTAGAGTTTCCACCCAAACGGATCGAGTTTGCTGGAATAAATTTCTTCAGATATAAATCAATAAAATGTCCAATAAATTTTTTGTACTCCACGAATTGAAGAAATGAACATGTGCAAGCGCATTTTGTGCAGGAAATGTATGGATTCGTTAAGGCCTGTAGTTTTTAAGGGAATTAGAACAACGGCAACAAAGTTACGGGAAGATACGATGTGTTGGGTCAGAGGTTAAGCAGTTTCGTCTTCTGGTTCGATCGTTGTAACTCTCTGGAATTGTACCCTGAATATAAGCCAAGAGTGTGGCGACGTTGCTCTCGTTGCTCCGAGAGATGTTTCGAGGCGAAGCGATTTAGAACGCAAATTCGTCGACCGACGTGTAAGAGACACAAAATGAAGAACGGTATACGCATTACCAAGTTCCCAGCTCCTCGCGCGATATACCTCGTCGTACCCCTTTTAACCAAGTGACAGGGAATTTCACGTTTCCATCCACGATTGCGGTCCGCCAAGTTAGTCTAATACCAACGCCGATACCCACCATCCTTCAACCCAGCAAGAGGCAACTATAATGTGCCAATTTTCAGTCGGGACAGCTTTCGTGACAGCCCCAGCTTCGAGTCCTAAAGCCGTCGATCCTCCTAATTCGCGATCCCGTTTCTCTCACCACAACCTCTCAAACTACACGAATTTTCCTACGAGACGTGTTTCAGTCCTAATTGCCAAATATGTAAAGTGGCCATGTTTTCGATATTATTTGCAAGTCTTCGTTTTCCTCATTCGTTTAAGAAGAAATTGTTACTCAAACCTCCTCGTTAAAATGGAAAAACTATTAAAAATTATCGCGAGCTGGCCAATGAAAATCAAACGAAAATTGATTTTTATCGATTGGCCATTATCGATGGCCAATGGATTGGGCATTCTCACTTCACTCATTTGTGCATCATTCGCTTAGATTTAACAGCAGTGACTTTCGTTACCGTCTATGGTCGAAAAAAAAACCCGGAAATTCATGGATTTTTTTTTTGCTCGCACTAGCCGAATCGCTTATAGACCTGATAAGAATGAGTTACCGGAGATTTACAACGCCAAACGTGCCTATCATGACGCGTTCGACGTTATGTCACGAAATACTTTTTTCCGGATGAATTCATTCTCTATTTTTAAGTAAAATCGACGGGATTGCAAATTTTTAGTGCAGTACAAAATAAACAGAGACACATGTCCTTGTAAGCATGTAATACCGACTGTTATAGTAGCTTAGATTAGATTAGATTCTACATAATGGAGTTCTGACACGTCAATGTAACATTATATTTGAAAAATGAAAAAAAAAAAAAAAATGGTGACAAGTTGTTTAAAAAAATGTCGTGAACGCAGGGAATTGATAGTTATTTCTTAAAATCATGGAAATTCATAGTTAATAATAATAAAAAAATATAAATGATACTTTTCATTTGCGAAAGTATTTTTGAATCGAATCACCAAATTTCTGGTAAATGCTGCGAGCAATATAAATAAATGATATATTTATATGTATATGAAATGTATAAAATTTGCTTGGAAAGGGAAATTATATGAGAGCTCGCGTGGAGAGGGGCGATAATTCAATATAATCTCATATTTCAAAGGTTCGAATCGATAAGCCGGAAATGCAATTTCCACCAATTTATCATTTACCACGGAAATCGGGAGCTCTCTTTCGCGTTACGTGTTTTACGAAAGCGCCGATAGATAGCAGCACTGTGAATTCTCCGAAAGAGTCTTTGATCATTGGGAAGGTGGGGATCGAGGGAAAGGATGGAAGGGCGCGAAAAAGAAGGAGGGAAGGGGGGGGNAATAATTTCTCAGCCAAGCCCCCCCTTCGTTGACGAATCGGTGAAGCATTTGCTATTTGCTGTTCGGGATCATGATGGAGGGGATATTGGGGTGAAGATAGCCGCGTAAACTTTATCGAGAATCGTGGCGATGAAGAAGAGGAGCCACGCGCTACTTCCATCTACCGGTGGATTCCAGTATCAATACGTTTCTCTCTCCCTGTCTCTTCGCATCCCTCGCTCGGCATTTAACCATCCCCCACTCAAACGGCCAAGCTTCCCCCACCGATGGCAATTCCTTCAATCTGGTAAACCGAAAGTCTCCCACTCTTCTCTCAGCATCTACAGATGTATATACAACCGAGAAACTTCCCCCACCAATGTCGTATCGCGAGGCACGTTCTCCAGTCCGACGTCCACTCGCGCATCGAAGAATATCCCCCGCGCGTGTATGCAGGTATAGCGCAATATCGTCAAGTTTTCGCTACGTACATATGACATACATGTGTATGGGGGATTCCAACTTCTGACACATATCGAGGGTTGCCGATTCGAGAAAATTTTTATCATCAAATTTTGCATTCCAGCAAACTCTTAATTTTATACTGAAATTTTCTCAAAAATGTCATAACACCGTGACTCCCATACGGCAAGTAAAAGCACGGACACGTGCGTCCGATAAAACGAATTTTCAAAAATTCGCAGCATCCGCACAGATCACGAAATCAACTCGCACGAGATTTCGCATGCTCTCTTGACGCAAGAAAATAGCCGGCCAAAAAATCACGCTTGACTTTTATTCGCTCCCGTACGTCATCTCGGGGAGATTCTGCAGATTCATTGATAAACGATAACGCGAGAGGGAAAGCGTATACTCATAAAACTAAATAACATGCAGAGACGAAACGAAAGATGTGCATGTGGAATAGAGAAAAGTTACGTATTAATGTGTAGTAATATGTGGTATGCACACACATACACACACACAATGTATAGATATAGATATATAAACGTAAAGCGTCGCGGTAAAATCCTTCATAGCATATTCCGTATTAAAATATTAAAATATTCATTCCCGGCATAAAGACGGTCAAATTACGACGGTTAACTCCCCATTCACGTACGCTCTAGCGTATACTACGAAGCTATATACGATATACGTATACATGACGCATGAGTGTGTATATTCCGGTACTCTTTCTCTTCGTTTTTTATTTTTTTATTTTTTATTATCATGGGGGAGACCCACCCGTTTTCCGACCTACGACACGTTCTAAATACCAGACTTTTATATCATCTAAAAACTTTTCGAATAACTCCGGGGTTCGTTACCATACGCTGAATTACGATCAGATGAGCTCTACTGTTTTGCTTGCCCTGCATATTTACTGGAGTTTGTTTGGGAAATTTGTAGCGCCATCATCTCTGTCGATCGGTCACTTTTCCGCGCCGTTCTTCGTTCTCGTAAAAGAATTGCACAAACGTAGACGATTTTTATCATTATTCGCTTATCACTAATGTCTCTCTGTGTGTTTATCAAAATTTTGGCATTTTTCGAAGTTCATCAAACCAGTGCCCCTCGTTTTTATAGACATTCAAAAATTTAATTTGTTTTCTTTGGCAATCAAAATTTTGAGAATACGCCTACGAAAATGTGGGCTGTTTCGGCATATCAATCGTCATGTCCGCGCTCGTATATGCCATCGTAGAGCGATTTGAGATAAAATTTTGAGAAAAAGTGCGTTTTGTTTATTACGCAATTTTTTACCTTCGAATTTCGTGAGCTCGTGTGACTGCAAGGACAGAGCAAGAGATGTGAGTGTGTGTTACGTCAAGATTTAGTGCTTGAAAGATCCAGCGTTACTGTTTCCAAACTTTGGGTAAAATTCTCGAGCTGTACGACGAGTGTATCTCGAGAATTTCGCAACGATACGTGCGAGAAACAACTTCCAATGAAATTTTTATTTTTACGAGCTTCCCAAATGTATATGTCGTAGCCTCGTTATACTTGCCGTTATGTAGCCTGCATATGTATATGTACGCGATCCTCGATCGACGAAATCGAGATTCATCGAGTTTCGTATTTAACGACTTGCCCATCAAAAATTGTTGAAACGAAATGCAAAAAAATAAACGCCCCGATTAGTACGTTATAAATATTCCGTCACAGAGGCCTACAACGTTGGCAATAAAACTGTAACTGGATTATATCAATTTATGATCATGCAAGAAACACAAAAAAAAAAGTCATCAACCGTTTAGAATGAAAAAAAAAAAACGAAATCTTGAGAAATGTTAAATAATGGACATTAAAGCTTGCAACTTATCTGATCATCGCCTATTCACGAATCTTTTTTTTATGGTCAATTAATTTCGTCGAAGCACAGTTCACCGTAGAAATTCTCGAACTATCTGAACCTCTGAATGGTTTTGGCTCAAATTTGGAAACGTTCGTGTTGTAAATGAAAAATCACAGAGTTTCCATATTTCGCTCTCTGTCCAGAAAAACAAGAAAAACAGCACTCGATATATTTTTCAATTTTCTTTTTTCATGCCATGTCTTTTGATCAATTGTAACGAATTTTTCTGACCAATGATGCTCGTTGTAGGTATATGCAATGAAAGAGATATGGTTTACTAGCAGAGAGAAGCCCGTGGCTACCTGAAACTGTCAGCTCTAAGCAAATATTTCACAGGCTGTTCAATCCAATTTGACACAACGGCCGACGCGAAATCGAATTAACCGCGCATTACGTTACGAACACGTGGTACAAATAAATACATACGCGTATGTACATTCACGGATCCATATGTGTATATATTTATATAAATACTGGAGTGTATAGGGAAGAGTTGCGATGCTTTGGCGATCGATCGATCCTGTCCTGAACCCCGGGAATCGGAGGACTGCCAATATCGTAGAATCTCAACGATGCAGCAGAGATATTGAATCCATAAATAAAATATTTTCCAATGACAAGCAGAGTAGTGGAGAAACGTGTAAATCGCGACTTTGACGTATTACCGAATCAATTTTTATATACTACAAGCAAATTTTGAGAGCACTCCGCAAAGCGTATACAGAGAAATTCTCTCCATTTCTAGTTCCGTCTCTCATGGTGAATTATTGAGAATATAAATTTTTAGAGGCGTGCGTAATTGGTCCGAGTCTAAGCGAAGAGTTTTGATGCTCGTTAAAATTCGGAAAAAAATTAATCGTTAAAGATGGATTGAAAAATAATAAAAAAAACGTCAGGCACGATAGCGAATAATAAACTTGAAAATCGAGTCAGCTGGGATGTCAACCCAATCTTTATAACGTTGGGCAGGTTAAATGGAGGCGTCTTTCCGTGACGGATCGTAAAATTCCATCACCCCTTTTATACACGCGTGTATATGTGGCATACCATATAGATGGTATATCTGGCCTCTCGCTACTGGTGCTGGGCAGTCTGCCACTGGCAAGTGGTTTGCCAAAGTATATAGCGTGCGAACAGCACGTACATTTATGTGCACAGCTTGTCCCAAGATATATATATTCTTTTCTCTCTCTCTCTCTCTCTCCCTCTCTCTCTCTCTTTCTCTCTCTCTCTTTCTACGTTCGCCACCCGAACTCTGGCACTTCGTCACATCTCCCGAAAGCCATTATCATTCTTTAAATATCATTCAGCGAAATTTACGAAGTAAACGATACATACTCCCGAGTAAATCTTTGGTGAATAATATATCGCGTATCGCCTCTATACATCGCCCAAAGTTCTTGTTGCTCCTCGTCCACTGAATCGGCCACTTTTGCCAAGATCACTAATCTCGCGCTTATAAATTTTTATCCAAATATTACACACTGAAAACTTAATTTAAGCGATTGAATACGATCTCTAGAAATTTGGAGGGACTTTTGACTTGATTGAGGCTTTTATTTTTATTTGGACCTCCAAATTGTGAAGAAATTCTCAATCAATCGTGATTGGCTATCAAACATGTGGCCCGATATTTTTAGAAAATCTATCGAGTAGATAGGAATAATCATTTATAAACTATATACATTTTGATCGATCCGGTCGAAGAATTCTAGTCCACGTAGTAATAAATATAAATAATAAATCGCATTATGCAAAGTCGGAAAATACGCTGCTGATTATATAATTATTTCTAACGAAGTATTGATTCAATTGATTTGATCGAAATTATTGAAAATTCGATGAAAGATTCGTTTGTGCTGATCGGGCGTGGGGGAAATTTATTATAAATCGGATAGAATAACGAGATCGTATATGTGAGCATATACTCTGGCTATAATCTATAACTGCGCGCACCCCTTCCTCAAGGGTGTTGGCTGGTGGCGTTCCAGGGTGGTTGACTGGCTGGCTCACGTACCGCATAATGCTCTCCAGCTACCTGTGGCTCTCATTTAAATGTACTGAACCTTTTCAACACGCTCGGAGAGAGAAACAGTCGTACCATTTTTTCTTCATTTTTTTTTTTCATCGTGTTAATTTTTTATCACTTTTCTCTACTTGATGGTTTGCCCTCCGGTCGATATTGATATCAGCAGACGACTTCCTCACGAAAGATAATTAATCACTCGCAATCAGTTCCGAGTACCTGTTGCGAAGTTTTATCATTTTCTGTCCAGAACTTCTTCAGATCTCATCTCGTTGAACAATCAATCATCATTCATCATTGAATTCAAATATGGTGGAAAAATTCTATTCCGATGTTTGATGTTTCTCAGGTGGAGTCAAATAGAGAATAGAAAAGAATTCGTTCGAGTCGAATATTCTCGTGGAAAACGTGATAAATTTTTTTCAGTTGAACAAAATTTTCTCGAAATTGTACAGGACTGTGTACGAAAAAGGTCGTAAAGTTATTCGTGACATACAGCAAATCAGTTCGTGATAGGTACTGGAGAAAGTTGGCACTGAAGCATTGCTGCACGAAATTGCTCTTAAATCCGTTATCTGGAAAAGATTCACGAACAAATTGCAAAGCCTCACTACCTGTGGCTCGTGCACTGTGATACATCGTTGACCGAGTCAATTTGCGTGTGTGCGTCCTGTGGGTGTGTGCAGACTGAGCTTGTGCACTACAGTAATTAGTCCTTCAAATTAGTACCTGTTGCTGCGTGTACGATTGTGCGGAACGAGCAGATATAAAAAAAAAAAACAAAAAACAAATCAAACGACGATCCTGATTCTGAGAGAGACGAGTAGCGTGAGTTTTGCTTCTTTGCTGGTATATCGCGGTGGTTATGAAAACATTTAGGGAAACAATATTGTGCAAGAAAACACGGATGAGATATTTGTCTTTTTTGGTATTCTTTGGAATATAATCGAATCAATCAACTTTCAATAGAGACTGAGTTTGTTCCCGCGAGACAATCTACTTTTCACACGTGCTTTTTCATCAGTTATGCAATTTGTTTGATTTATAAATTCAATGCTTGATTTGCCGATAAGATTAAAAGGATGTTGATCGAATGATGATAATGACGCGCGCAGGAAAAGTAACGCGAGTATACCGTTATTTAAACAATTTGTAAAACACCTTTTCAGCGATTGCCAACGCCACATCACGGGGATCACGTTTGTAAACACATGTTTCATACCTCGATACGGAATCATCGCGTGACTGGCTGACACGTTATTGAGCATTGATGCTCCAATGATCGGAAGATGGAAATTATTTTGGTGAGAAAAAAGAAAATAAATTGGTGGTGAGCGCTCGCGGTCAATTTGATGAAACTTAACGCGATGATGAATTTCCCTGAATGTATTGTAATAACTCGAGGGAGAAAAAATTGACACGCCACGTAGATTCATAACTATAAGTCACGATGAGTTGAAATTCACTTTTTACTCCGGAGTCGATGAAAATATTACACTATATCCTTTGAATCGAAGAAACCGAACATCCGCATATCATTCAGCGAAAAATAAGTTTCAAAGTGTTATGAAGCATTTCGTTATTTAGTTCTGCAAGGGAAGGAGATGTGGAGAGGATGGACGCGGTGAGTCGAGAAAGATCATGAAAAAGACGTGGTGGTAGAGGATCATGCTGTTTCGATATGACGGTGCTGGATCCCTCGATATTGCATCCAGTATCGTGGAGGATCGGGACGGATCTCATCCGTGGCAGAAGAGCAAAGCTGCGAGCGAGTGAAAAGCGCATGAGGGGTAATATGGTGAAAAGGAGCAGGGATAAAGCGAGAGAGATAGAGAGGGAGAGATGGCGTTGAGGTAAAAGTGTGAGGAATCGGCGCGCGGCTGCGGTCCCCATGGGCGTCACTACAACCGAGAACCTCCTATCTGTGACGTAGTCTCGACGGCCACCTTGCGACTTGAGCCAATGAGACCGGAGGATATTAAGGGTGGGGGTAAAGCAGCGAGGCAGGCGCGCATGACGGGAGCACAGTTACGGAGCATTGGAAACGTCGGGAAGCTCGGGCGAGTCGCGAGCCAAGCCAGTCAGTCGCTCTCAGCTACGACATGCATAACGCATGAGAGCCCTAGCCAGATCTTTCTCTCACTCCCCGGTTTCTTTTTTTCCGTGTCGCTCGCCCTCTCTTACTCATTCTCTCTCTCTCTTTATCTTGCTCGCACACGCGCTCGCTCGTTCGTTGCTTCGAACGCGAGCGAATTTACCGCGGATAATAGCACGTTGATAGAGAGAACTCCGAAAACGAGGGGAGAGAGAGAGAGAGAGAGAGAAAGACGGTAAATCGCGCCGGTAAAACCATCTCGGCGGACTTCTCTCCCTTCGCGAAGCCTCCGTCGTCTTCGTTGACGACGTAGTCGTCGTCGTCCTCCTCGTGTTTAGTGGAGTCCGAGAGAGTCGTTCAAGTCGCATCTTGTGCACGGTGTGTTATCGCGAGAGAGCGAAAGACGCGCGCGCGAGAGTCTCTCGAATCGCGAACGACACGAAACGACGAGACGGGCTCTCCAAACCTCGCGAGTCCATATTATTTTGAGTTCTTTTGCGTTCTTTCGAAATTTCAACCAACGCCGAAACTCGTCCAGTTGTGCATCAATAAAAAAAAAACAACAACAACAATAACAACAAGGCGTCAAAACAACCACATACCTACGTATATACTCATGTACATACGGGCTAATTAAAGCTTTATGTATATAAAAGGACAAGTGCGGGAGCAAGGAGTTATTCGTACAGGGTGTGTCAAGTGCTGTTTAATGGAGACGTCGAAACTGGTTGTGTAGTGCTGAGCCTCGATGTAACTCGCCGCAGGTGTTATTTCGTACCGTCGCAAGTGCGCCAAATTTCCGAACACGGATTATCGAGATCGAGCCTGGCATATTAATAAAATAGAGAAGAACGCGACAAGTGTTGGCTTCGCATCGTTCTCGCGGTGTTGATAAATTCAGCAGAGCAGGGAAAGAACGCGACGAATTCGACACGAAGCTTGTCGCTGAAATTATAGTTACTTTTGATTTGTCTGAATGCCTCGGCGATCGCATTCACGGTGTGACTGACAACCACAGTGCGTGGGCAAAATGCGAAAGAACACGTATAGAGATGTAGTGAGAAGCGTGACGTCGTGGAATTTACCGCCTAAGATAGACAGTGAGTGAGATTCAACTCGCTGTTGAGAGCAAATCCGATTGGACAGAAGTTAATATATAAAAAGCAGAGTTTCGGGACATTGTCAAGTATCGCATATTCGTATAGGATATAGACCAAGTCGCGGCGGTGTATACTTGATTAACCAACAATCGCGTAGAGTAGAATTGTCAAAAGTTTGCGATCGCGATTTCATTTGACGGACAGATGTGTGAATAAATAGTAATCGTGTAGATCGGTAACGCGTCAAAACTCAGTGACCCCGAAGAGGGCTCCGAGGAACAAGTGAAAAGTTAAGCGTCAAGTGTCGATAAGGGTCATTGAGGGGCACCCGCGGGTGGTGTCGATAGACGAGGGTTACAGGAGGAACAAGTGGGGGGTGTCACAAAGTGGTATGGTGTTGTTGATATAAGCGTCGAGTGATTTTGCGGGCTTGAGACAACATCAACACGCGTATATAGAGATTCGTAACGAAAACGGCCCCGTGAAGATTCCGGGGCGACGGAGAATCAGTTGTTTGACTGGCCATTGCCGGCTACTGCATTGGGAAATAGTGTCCCGTGCGTGGGTGTCCTAGTGGAAAAGAAGGTAAAGGGTGGATAGGGTCAGTAGATGGCCGCTACGACGTACATGCCTGTTAGTAGCGCAGTATCGGCCGACCTGGACGGTGGTTCGGGTAGGGCAATCGGTATGAATATCGCGGTCGGTGGCTATTCCTCGGGCTCGCCCCGTAGCGCCGCTGACGCTGGTGAGATGAAGTACTTGTCACCTCAGCAGCATCATCATCATCACCATCATCATCATCAGGTGCCAACGTCACCCTCACCGAACGGTCTTTCCCATGCGGCGAGTCTTTCCTCGGCGAATCCATGGGTCAGCCTTCAGCCTGGTGGCGAACATTGGCCGGCGAGTCTAGGAATGCATCATACGAGTCATCATCCGCATCATCATCCTCATGCCCAAGGCAATTCGAGCCTCGATGTCAAGCCCTTGGCGGCTGCGGCAACCGCGACCGATTCCGTTCAGGGAATGCACCATCGGGGGCCTCATCAATCCCCGAGTATGGGCTCGCCTCACTCGTGGCACGCGCCCGTCGTACCGTCCGCACATTACAATCCAAGCGGCGGTGCGGCATCGCCCACGACCCTCCAGCAGTATCACGCTGCAATGAATGGAATGTTACATCAGCATCCTCATCAACATCCCCACCAATTACACAATCATCAAACGGGTTTGCCTCATCATTTGAGGGACGCGCACAATCACAGTCCACCGTCGGGACATCCTCTTCATCCGGGTCATCCTCTCGACAGGGATCATAGCGCCGGTGAGGAGGACACGCCGACCTCCGACGATCTCGAAGCGTTCGCCAAACAATTCAAACAACGAAGGATCAAGCTCGGTTTCACACAGGCCGACGTTGGTCTCGCGTTGGGAACCCTATACGGCAATGTCTTCTCACAAACGACGATATGCAGGTTCGAGGCGTTGCAATTGAGCTTTAAAAACATGTGTAAATTGAAGCCGTTGTTGCAAAAGTGGCTGGAGGAGGCAGATTCGTCGACGGGTTCGCCAACGAGTATCGATAAGATAGCGGCACAGGGTAGAAAGAGAAAAAAGCGTACGTCGATCGAGGTCTCGGTGAAGGGAGCCCTCGAGCAACATTTTATGAAACAACCTAAACCGTCGGCTCAAGAAATCACGACACTCGCCGATAGTTTACAATTGGAAAAGGAAGTCGTCAGAGTGTGGTTCTGTAATCGACGACAGAAACAAAAAAGGGTCAGCCCACCCAATGACGTTATGATGGACGTCATGCCGGCGGGACATCAGGGACAGGGTGGTATGCATCAAGGATATCATCAGCAGGATCATTTACATGGGTCGCCTATGGGTCACAGCCATAGTCCGCCTATGCTCAGCCCTCAGGGACTCACGGGGCATTCGCATCCGCCTCACTAGCATTCACCGGGGCCTCCCCCCCTTGGACTCTCAATAACCTCACAATCGAATATTTCGGCGGTAAACCCCGAGGGCTTGCCGCCGTTTTATCACCACTACCTCCAGGCTCGTACCAATAGTTACGGTACTTCGTAGCTATTGATGTACCATCATCACCAGCACCAGCAGCAGCAACAGCAACAGCAACAGCAGCAGCAGCAGCAGCAGCAGCAGCAACAACAACAGCACCAGCAGCAACATCAGCTCGGTAACGAGGCTGTTGTCTGTCAGCAGCAGTGGCAAAGTGATGACCTGGACGAACAACTTCGTGAAGATACCGCGACGATGATTCAACGACATCAGCATAATCTGCAACATCATCATAATCATCGCACGTTGGAACAACGGATTCACCAAGTTGAACGAGTGGAGGAGATATTCGATGTGAGGCGATACGAGACCGAGCCGGAGCAGCACCGGGGAGGCCGACAGCCGTATATCCGGCACGACGAAAATCGTGCCGCGATCTAGCGAAAAACAAAACCAAGTTGTTTCGATCTCATCGAGCTCATTCTCGCGGTCAGAACAGACCGGATAATGTTGAAAAGGAGGATAACCGGTGGACGAAGCATCTTGAAGACGAAGAGGAAAAATCACTGAGGAATTCCAGATACACTCTGGGCCATTTCGCAACGCAATTTTTCATCGAGCAACGTATATCGGCACCGACGGAAAGACCAACCAACCGCGGAATAATTATGTGCTACCGTGTCATCGATTTTATTTCGACGCACGAAAAAATCCAAGTTTTGCGAGTTTCTCAGCGATTTACCCGAACGTTATTGTTAATTGTTGTTTGTTTGTTGTTTGTGTGACGTGATTGTCTTCCCCCGACTCTCTTTCTCTCAGTATCTTACTCTTGCTCTCTCTCTCTCTCTCCCTGCCTCTCTCCCTCTCGTTTGGTGAAGTGATTCGATGCGTTAATGTATAAGAGCGCTGAAAAATCCCATCCTTTTCATCGCCTACCCCTAAAAAAGCTCTACACCAATATTTTGTGATTTCCGCGTACGGTATCGGGAAATTTCGAGACTCTTTCGATTGAAATGTGACTCTTACTCATTGCCGTCGGCCGATGAGGGCGATCGTGGATGTGCGTGCGCGTGCGTGTGTGTGCACTTTTTTTTGTCTCTTCTCCCCTCGATAATTCGCCCGACGAACGGCAGCACAAAAACAGCTCGTGGCTCTGCAGGACCTTTTTTGCCAGTTTTTTTTTTTTTCTACCGATTCATTCGTCGGGTTACGGCGGTATGCTCGGTTGCAATCTCGCGTTACGACGGACACTAGCAACGAACGGAGGAGAAAACGCACCGGAAAATTGTGTCCGTCGCGGAATATTTTACCATGCAAGAAAACGCGCGTTGGCGTCAATCCGGACTGAAAAACTTGCTCGCGATCTTGTACGGATTGTAGAAAAAATATATATGTGTATACATATAATATAATCTGTATATATAAAAATATATGCTTAGCGACAACAGTGCAAAATGCACACGCACACGCGCATACACGATCGCTCTCTCGAATAGAGAAATACATACGTACCGATGAACAAGGAAAAAAATCAAATAAGAGAAAACAGAGAGAGAGAGAGGGAGAATGAGAGAGAGAGAGAGAGAGAGAGATCGAGAGAGAGAGATCGAGAGAGAGAGAGAGAAAGAGAGGGAGAGAGAGAGAGAGAGAGAGAGAATCGAATGCACGCTCGCAAGCAAATCAAGTACGTAGAGTGAGAGAGGGAGTGTTTCTCGGGTGGAATTTGCCTCGTGCAAACTGCCGCCACGAATGATGTAACATAAGTAAATATGGACTGTAAATAATGTACCAGATAAAGAGCTAGTAAGTTAAGTGAGCATGCTACGTTCGCGCGTCACCGAGTACATCTCTCGATGACCATTCGGCGGCGAAAAAATAGAAAGAAAAAGAAAGAGAATAAATATTAACTAAAAAAGGGAAAAATAAATAAAAGGAAACAAAAAAAACGATGAGAAACACGAGTCGAAAAGTAAAGACGAGGGACGCAAGAAGTTTGGAACGCGAGAGGAGAAGCGAGAAAATGATAAAAAACGACACAACAAATTATTAAGTAACGAATACGAGGACAGAGAGAATAAAACTAAAAACGCGCGCGCGACTCAACGTGCCACTCGGAGATGATACCCGCAGGAAGAAAGGAGATCGAAAACACGTCGAGATATCCTCATGCACAGCTCCCTCGCAAAATAATTATGCCCCGACCTGTATAAAGAGTAAGTATGACGATTAACGTTGAAGATGTTTGCAAGTATGCTAAGTGAATTTCGAGCGGATAAATGAGAGATGAATTATATTTAAAGAGAAACAACAACAAATAAGAAAAGATTAAATAATGTACGTGAGTTTCCCCTTCTCCCCCCGCCCCTCCGTCGTCCCACGTGTAAACGAAAAATTAGTTATCGAATATGGCCGGTCAAAAATTATCTCGAATAAATATCTCGCATTCTTTGTCTATTATATTTTTATTTTTCACTTGAATTTCTAATTAATTTCTACTATTGCATTATGAATATACTTTCCCTCACTCCCCCCTTCATGGAGAAACGCCCGCCGAATCCTCGTGGCGAAAAAAAACCAACAATTGAACGAAAAGAAAAACCCTTTTACCCTCACGAATTTTATTGTTGTGCGACGATAAACTTCGATGCTGTTGTCCAATTATTATTACGGTTTATTATTGTCAATGTTTATTAATTAAATATTATTATTATTATCTTTATTTTTATTAATCTTATTATTATCATCATCATTATTATTGTCATTATTATTATTACTATTATTATTATTATTATTGTATTGCTCGTGGCCAGGTGCATGACGATCGCGCCTCGTATCGTGTAACACGAAGTTTGACGTTACGTTTGTCGTTACGATAAAAATAATAAAAAAACGAAAAGTTGAATGAACGAAAATAATAATTACCACCACCAAAACCATCAATGGCAATTCGCAAAATAAATTGAATTCTATTTTTACTCGATATTGTGTACTTGTTGTTTATTTTTATTGACGCGAGAGCGTTGAAAAAACCTGTACGAAATCCATTCAAATGACCGGCTGTTTCCGCATTCGTAAAACCTCTCGCATGCATCCATCAATTTCGCAATTAATTCATCCCTTTTTTGTTCAATGTCTCTCTCTCTCTCTCTCTGTCTTGCTCACACACTTTTGTGTTCTCTCTCATTTTGAATATCACTTATACAGTTCGATAAAAATTAGTGAGAGTTTGTTTAGATTTTTCGTTCCATTTTTTAAATCGGTCGGCACGGGTCGTGCTCGGATTTGCAACTGGCCCGGTTGTATTTTACGTTTGCATATTTTTGTTATTGTATTTGCGTAGAAATTTCATTATTACTCGCAATTGTTTGCTGGTAATGGGATGTCTATTTTTTTGTACTTTACGTCATATTCATTTTGAAATTGTATTTATTCATCACTTGGAATTTTAACTGCGCATCAAAAGGAAATCGCACTGACGTAAACTCACTAACACAGTCGAGATGGATCGGGGGCGACGGGCGCTTCGACGCCCTTTTCTTTTTTGGAGGGAAGGAGATTCTTTTTTTGCTCACCTCAATATCGATTTAAAATCGTATAGATATTGATTATTTTATTATGACAGAATCGCTCGTTGAAATTTTGACAACCTTCGGTTTCTTCATTTGTAACTCCCTTTGTTGAGATTCCATCATGATTTCCCTCTTGAATTTTAACAGGATCTTTTTCATCACGTAGTTGAAACGTGCTGGGCAAAATTTTCAATCCTGTGTAACGCGAATTTATTTTTCCATTAGCCTCAAACATTTTTCTTCTCCAAATTCAATAAAATATGTGATGACGAAAATAGCTCTACACAACCGTGCTTTGCATGATCCGAGGGTCCAAGCAAATATTTATATACGTAATACGATGTAGGTACAAAATGTCAGAGGCTCTTGAGAAACTATCGTTTCACTTTATTTACATTAATTTTTATTAGCAATGTCGCGATAAAGAAAAAAAAAATTTTGTTGTTGCTCGCAGCTTTAATGATCGAATTTGATTTTTATAGGAAGTTCACTTTTGGGTGTTTTGAAAGTTCGTAGAAAGTTATTTGCGCGTAAAGTTATTTTACTTAGTGGTCTACGCCTATGAGGTGACAATTCGAGAAAATCAAAGAAGCGAGAATAGACGAGACAATTATTTGACATACTGTGAGATCGGATGGGGAGGCAGAGTCTTACGAAAGAATAAATAAATATATATATTTTTTTTTAGTACACCAATGTGACCGTGATCAAGTCAGTAGGATTCGTAACTATATTTTTATTTGTAAATAATTATTTCGGATACCTTCTGCGGCATGAGTAAAAAACACTGGGGGGATAAAGGGAAGATCACGAAAATGGTAGAGCAATGAACGAATTGTGTCGCCGAAAATTGAAGAGTTGATTCGTCGCAATTAAAAAAATGGATCACGTCTCTGAAATTTTACGAAGAAATTGTTCATTATCGCGAGCGAATTGGCCAAAATGTTTATTCGAAAATTCGAACGAAAAATCTCTTCAATTTCCTTCAAGTTCTCGACCAAAACGCTAGTCGACACGGGAATAAAAACACACAGGAAACAAGTAAATGATAGGTCGATGCATGGGAGTGTTGTGAGTGCGAATGATAGAGAGAACGAGTGAGAGAGAGAGCGAGCGAGTCGAGCGAGAAACAGGGAGTTTGAACGAAAGAAAATGTAAGCGCGAAAAATTTGATAAAAAACACTGAGAAAAAAATGAACCTACGATTCCCCACCCCATTCTGTATATTACTATATTAAATATTAATTATTATTAACGTAAAATAAAGGAATCTGGCGAGTGGTAAAGTTTTGTTAGAATGGCAGAAATTACTACTGAATTTTAATTAATAAACGAGATGAAAGTATACAATAATCCATTGGCTCTGACTTGCTTTTATTTCGAACTCATAAAAACAATTCGTTTCCAATAAATCATACCCACTCTCCTTAACGCGAAAGCCCCTTAAATTTTGCACACAGTATAGAAGCTGCAGAACTTTGCTAAATTCGAATCATCCATGAGCACAGCTTAAAAGTCAAGTAACTCTGCGACCCCGGCTCAAAAGAGAGTTTTAGTTAATAAAAATGAGCGCGAAATCGTTCACAGATAACGTGCCTCGAATATAAACAAAAAAGTTGAATATATTTTTATGAAAAATCACACAGTGGAAACTGTGAAAATTTTCAAGGCCGTAGCCCTGTTCCATTCGGCGACGATAATTATCCGATTTGAATTTCGTCCGAGTGCAAAAATCAGCTCGAAAGATAGGGAGATGGAGGTAAATAATCTTCATCGGACGTTTATTATCTCGAAATGATTCGCGTTGAAAAGTTGACGGGGATTTGGTATCGCGTAGGGGAGAAGCTTTTCGTGCGAACCACGGGTGAACACGCGGAAGCCTTCCGGCAATGAATAATGATATATAGTCGTGAATATCGATATATAGCCTCGGAAGAGTCCATATTACAATATATACACATGCATGTGCTGAAAGCAAAGAAAACGCGAATCGTATGAACAAACCAGTCGTGTTGGTCGGTGCGACTCGCATACCTCCGAGTACCGGTCATCTCCGATTCCGTGTGAGCTCCAACTGGCAAGGAGCTGTGTGCAGCATGCGATCGGCGACGGCGCGTGCGCTTCCGGCTCAGTCTTTTTTTTTTAATCTCTTTTTTATATGTGTTAATACATATATACTGTATGCAGTGGCGACATAAGCTCGAAGATGTCCTTGAGCTTGTCAATAACGTCTCCATCACGTCAGTGAAATACCAAAGTCTTTTTTTATCCCCGGATTGATTTTCAACAAAGTTTTGTCTCGTTTTTTAATTATTTTTCAATTATTCACGCAGGTAACGATAAAAATAATAGTACACGCGGTAATAAATAAACATCGTGATGATTAATCGAGTTTTCATCGCGTAAATCAACAAAATCCTCTTGATCGGTCGAATGATATTCGGAAAAGCTTTTATCAACATTTTATTACAAAATGCAGTGACTGCAAAAAGCAACGATTTCGAAGCTTGTTAAATAATAAAACTTGCATCCAATAACGGAGAGCACTGATACAAAATAAAAAAATAAAAAAAAAACGAATTCTCGAGCGTGTAAACACCGATGCAGATAAATGGGGGAGAAAAATTCGAATGTAAATAATAGCTCGAATAACACGTAGTTTTCCCTGGTGAAAATAACTCTGTGGGCAATTTCTGTTGACCCTTTGACCAACAAAACTACAGTGTTTTTTTCCACCACGCAATGCTGGCTGCATGAATCGTAGCGACGTCGACAAAAAAAAAAGCTCACGAGTGGTCTGTAATAACGATGCCCAGGCTGAAAGGGGGATGCTACGTGGAGTGAATGAGGGGATGAGGCAACCCGAAAAAAACGTTCCCGTGAACCAGGTGCCAGCAGAAAATCGTTGGATTGTGTTTTCCTCGTTGGCCAGTGCGTGACACGCTTGCGAACAATATCAGATGAGATGACATATATATATATCTACAATCTATATAAATGTGTACATCAGTTCGAAAGGGGTGACAAGCTAGGGGAAGAGATGATATCACAAATTTTTCCTCTTGCGCGAGAGTTGAAAAATTCGAGCTACTGGAAAACGCAGTAATTAATAATTCATTAAAAATTAGGCTTTATTCAAATTTTCTACGATAATTAGTGGCGAATTGAACATTTTCACGGTTACCGTTCGCTTGTGACACTTTATAATTTGAGTGGCATGTGGCTTTATCGCTTCCATTCCTCTGAGAGCTCATATTTTTATTCGCAAAATACGATCCCACGTGCATTAGCACAAGGAAGATTTCGGCGCTATGGCACAACTTGGAAACCCGCTACAAAAGTGGTCAAAGAATTCTCACGAACGTATATTTACGGCGTTCTCATAATGATCAAAATCACGACAGTAAAACCTTAAGGGCAACTCTCATTGGCTCGATAATTTCTTGTCAAGAAATATAAATGATTGGACTGGAGCATGAAACGTGCGATAGCGTGACAGTATGTTGTCCAATAGTATTGAGGGATGGAGTGAGAGAGAGTGAGAGAGGGGAGGGGGTTGTCAAGTTGATGTAAAAGCAGAGCGAAATCGCGGCGCTTGCGCCAATCAACCCCGTATTACTCTGTCCTTCACGGGACATGCGCACTTTGCTTTTCACCACAATCCTCCGCTTGTTTCTCCCTCTTGCTTCTAACCCGACGAAGCATAGCTCAGTCCGGTTTTATCTCACTCGCCCCCGCGATTCCAACTCCTTCGTTCACACCTACCGAAATTATTGTTATAGGCGTCGTGACGCCTGCGTACACGCACGGGACATAACGAGGAAGAGAGACGGAGAGTGAGTAAAGGAGAAAATGAAGAGCAACAGAGTGCGAGAGGGTGCCAAAGGGAAAGGGAGTGAGATAGAGATATCGCGAACGCGTGTTCACGCAGCTCTTTATACGCGACAGCTATACGGGAGTGGGTTACGTAGGCAGGTATTTATCACGTCCGATCGTTTCCAACTATCTTGCTTCTTCTATACACGAGCCCTCTCTTTCCCTTCTGTCTCGGTATCTCACTTGAGTCCTCCTTGTTCGATGTTTTCCCACTCACTTTCTCCGTTTCTTTTTACCTTTCCGGATAACCAAATATAATCAAACAAATCACACATACAGACGAAAAAAATGTGTACATTTTCGCGTCTTTCATCCCGTCACGATAAATTCAGCGTCAACGCCTTCCTCATATAAATAAATAGGTACGTATACGAACAAGATGAGAGGGTTAAATTTGTTATATCGTTCAAATCGAGCAGCGTGTGACTGACTCGATGTCTTGTATACTTTGTGTATCGACGCGATTCTTTATTTTCTTGGCTTCGTCCACGACATTGGCTCGAATAAACATCGCGGAACGCTGATATAAGCGCAGGAATTTCAAATGAAATATGTAATAAACACATAAACGTAAAATTTATTAGTTTTGAATAAATTCGAACGTTCTGTCAGAAGTTATTCGTTCAGCTTGAGCAACATATTTATTCGGCTCGCTCATTATTCAACTCGCGAGCTTTGTCGCCGGGTTTTTGAAGAATATCGTCACTCTAAAAATAAATCTATTAGCACGCGTCGAAAACAATCAATAATTATCAGTTTCGTGGATGAATTTATTTCTCATTGACAAAAATGGGCCTTTCTTGCTCTGCTCGTTGGCAACAAAGTGTCTTACCGAGCCAAGAAAATCTATTGCTCAATAAAAAATTGAAATTTATCATAAAATATGAACGCCGGTTGAATAAGCATGGAATCCGCGTAATATAAATTTTCTCACGGGGAATTACGAGCCGCGCGCGAAAATCGAGGTGGCAATCCATACGGGGATTTTAATTTGCAGTTGAAAAGGATCACGAAGAAATTCCTCCGTTTCCATAAACGATGGTGTCGGCGTGAACGTTTCCGGTATAGCGCGCGAGTGTTACATTCCTTTCTGAGTCTTTGCCACACAAGTGCATCCATACAGAGATATGGGAATACACACATTATACACAAACATCCAATATTTACATATAAAAATATATTCGTACGTGTATAGACACGAGCAAAGAAACGTGGAAGGTTGAGAGCGCGCATTAGCGAGGCGCGAACAGATCCCGACAGCGGCGCATTGATTTAATAGCCGATGCCCACACTTAGTGCGTGGCCCGCCAGTAGCTTTTACACTACCAATACGCCGGACAAAGTCTCGTGCGAACTCTACCATTTATACGAGCTGTATACAGTAGCGACGAGAAGAGCATCAACGGACGTACAATACGTACGGATACCAATGCATTTACGTACGTATTCATTGTACTACGAGGCATACACATTCATACTCACAAACCGAGTACTACATGTGTGCGGAGGAAACAATTGAACTTCATCTCGTTCTACCCCATCGTTTTTACGAATGATCGGGCTCTCTCGCGTTCAAACTCCCTCGCCATGCAAATATAAGTATACGAATAGCTAAGGTGACGAGGAAGTATACATACGAACGTGAATTTTCTAACAAAGATAAGGGCGCAGCTCACCTAATTTGAGGCTGAGAATCATTTGGACTGAGACCTTTTCTGCTACATTGGCAACTGCTGTGTTACATGTATCTACAAATTTAATACATGTATACAGATATATCGTGTACACGTAACGTGCATTTCTATCTTTATATACATTGCTCTTTTACTCTCTATGCGTTGGGTCTGAAGCTTAATAAGCACTGCTACCTACATTCCATTTCCGGTGGAGCTGACGTCACTTAAAGTACGCGCACAGCGTGTATACGGATGCACATGTGTAGATCCATTACAAAACGTCCGTGTGGATCGAAAGTCTTTGCTATATTCTTCTTATGAAAATCTTCAAAAACGATAGAGTTTGATTCCCAAGTTTCCAGTGTGTACTCGTTACAGCTAATTGAAGAGGAACTCCGATTTTGTAAGAAAATTTGAAAAACCTTTTCATATTTCGGCAGTATCAAAGAATCCTCGCTTTTCCTTGGGTTGCGAAGCTCGAACCACCGGTAGAAATACATGCTCATGAAATATCGAAATAATAAAACGTGTAAATGCGGTTTTTTTTCCGAGGAGCGAAAAACTTGTCTTTGGCTCACAAGGATGGAAAAGTCGTTCGTATAAATCTTGACAAGGCCATGGAATTGTCTCTCCTCTTTCCCCCTTGCTCTGTCTCTCTCTCTCTCTCTCGCTCTCCTTATACTCCTTTCGTGTTTGTGACGATTAAACAGAGAGGTATAGACATAATCGAGGAATGAAAAGCGTACGCTATCTGTTCTTCGTGAATATGACGGTGCTCTATATGTAATAGATGTAAAAAGAGATTATATATATAGAACGCCTTTACACACAGCGTTACAACAGCAACAAACCGTATATTTTTCTGCGTTCTGTGGATATTTTAATTTCCGACTTTTTGTTGTTGTATTTTTTCATTTTTTTTTCATCACTTTGCACCTCGTATTGCGTAGTCGGAGACGGCCGACCGCGCTGGCCAACTATGACCAGGTAGGCCTTGAAGTAAACACGACGCGCGGGGACCCACGCGTTTTATATACATCTCTGTATATGTTTGTACATATGAAATTGTGGATAAATAGAAACACTGGTGCGAATTCAGACCAGCTGATATTAATCTGCGATTTTTGCATCCTTCGGGCCTGGCGGGAAAATTGTCAACACTTTCGGAGTTAAGATGATGTCAGCGTCGTACGCAGGACGATGGCAAAAATCCGGTGACAGGGGCTTTTTTTAATTGGTGAAATTGAAATTTTAATTGGTGGTTGAAAAAATTCAATTTCGAAAATTTCAGCTATCTCTCTCGCACTCACAGTGGCGAGATAGCGACTGATCCTTCATATTGAATAACAAAAACGATTTGGAGTGGATCCTGAAAGGAGGGAATTTCATTGCAAGGTTGATTCATTTTTCATTATCCCCCATTATCAGACATTTAGGGAATCTGTGATCTGATCAAAACTCATTTCCTCCAATGACTCTTCGAGTAAAAGTTGATAATTTTGTTTTTTTTTTCATTCCTCTAGAAAATACAATTATGACGATCGACTTGTTTCGATTCGATCGCAATCAACTTGTAGTTTATTTTCTTTGTACAGAATTCATAGGAGCTAAAATAATGGCCTGTTACATTAAAACGTTTATTTGTATTGCTGTTGGAACGTAAAGTGGATGCAATTTTTCATCCTGAGCATTCTTGGCAATCCTCGTGATATTATGATGCATCGTCGTGCATATTTTCTGGGTATTTCGCAGGCTGTCATAGCGGTGGTGTTCATATAATCGCGGATAGGTTACAAGAATAGCAAAATGCGCAATATATTTGTCTCTCTTCTTCTCTTAATTTCGTGCCTGATTAATCGCAAACGATGATTAATTAGACAAATTACACCTCTGAGTTTTGTTTTTCACTCGTGAATTCCCGTACGATACAGTTAAAATTTGAATTGGTCAATAAACTATTAAGTAAAGAAAATAAAACAAACCTGGAATCGCGTTATATTACGAAGCGGTTTTTAATATAATGACAAATTACAAAACGATTTGCGAGAAAAATATTTAAAAGTCAATCTTTACTCTTGCAATCATTGGAATAAATATTCACGGGAGAATAATATTCACGTGAATTATTCTTCGATAGGTTTATCTCGAGGAAGGACACGCTTCGTTTTTTTCACATGTGCTAAAAGTTTAGAAAAATATTTATAGATACATATGTTTGCGTGTGTTACACCTGATCTTTTGTCCACGTACTATATCTTGGGAGGGATCGAACGTTGATTTACGTAAATGCGGGCGCAGACGTGAGGAACACACACGCGATTCGACAACTCTTATCTTTACTCTCATACGACAGAGTACGCTGCTGTTTTAACAAGTTGACGTTCCGCGTTTATTAAGATATATTTTTCGCGCGCGTGCGCAAATTGTCGTCTCTTTGTAAAAAGTGTGAAGAGGGGAAGTCTGCAATGTTTAGACACATATATGAAGAGATGCGCTTGTATAGGAGTCGTACCTACGAATGTCTGTGAGGCAAGGAGAAGCAAGGAAGTCTTGAGATTTCGCTTGACATCATGAATTATGGGGGATAATTTTCCGATCGTCGGTAACCGATCTAAAGAGTAATATATAACGTGTTGCACGCCCGAAGGTAAAACGATTATCGTTTGCATGATTGTTTTTTTTTTTTCGTTCAATCGGTAGATAATAAATATATATTGACGATGGCTCGACGTTTCTTTGCACGATTATGTTTTCTGTAACGCAGGAAATATTGAGTGAAAACAATCAGCTGATTCGAGCGAGTTTAATAAAAAAAAAGAAGGAGAATCGGGAGATTCCAAAAATATATATTACGTTTCATTGGAGAAAAATTTCCCGAGACTTTTGCACGGGCGAAATGAGTAAACAAAAAAAAAATAGATCGAAACTTTTACGCAGTGGAATTTGATCATTAAATCGAAAAATCGTCTCAGTTCGGTCTATAATTTCATTTAAAAAACTTGGAATTTTGGACATTTTTTTTTTCGCGCCAGTCATTCGCAGGAGTATTCGGAGATGATTTTTCGCATGTAACGACGTCCGAAAAAAAGGTGAGAAGAACGGAGAGAAGCGAGAGGAAACGAAGAAACAATGAGAAAGACTTATGAGCGAAAAAGACAGAAAAGGAGAATCATTGGAGGCAGTGAGATTTGGCACTTCGTGTGTGCGGGCGAGAATCAACGCACACGCCGCTTACGGCTACCGGCAAGGCAATGAGCCATTACCTACTCTTGCAAGCGTGTTAGATTCTTGTATATAACCCGGAGATGAGAGAGAGANGAGAGAGAGAGAGAGAGAGAGAGAGAGAGAGAGAGAGAGATCTTGAAGACGGGGGGACACGGGCGCGCACGCCTCCTTACTCACTTATAAAGTTAATTGAGGGCAAACGTCCACCATCAGCTCCGAGCTACTGCCTAATCCGAAAACATATGCGTCTCCAGTAACGACACTTGTCTGACTCTTAGAACCCGAAACGCATAACGTGTGTAAACATTTGTTTATAAAATATTTGTATAGCTCCATAAATAGATCGCAATTCGCGAAGGAATTGAAAGATCCAGAGGGTTGGTGAACAGCGAAGAAAAACGAAGATTCCGCAGAGACAATCATTCAGCGCACTAATCGGCAAAAAATGACAGAAGTTGCAATCATCTCGTTGGATGATAAAAAACGTAGCAAATTCTTCAAGTTTAATGTCGGGGCATTGAGGTCAGATCTCATTACAATGCTGCATAATCAGGCGATTAATAATCAAATCAGTTGATGGCCGTTAGTCGGAAGAGAGTTAAAAACGGTGGAAAAATTTGGAAGCTCCGAGAGGAAAAGTCATCGACTCGATTACAAAGAATATCTAAAAAAATCGTAATTACGAAATGGAATCTTTATCCTTGACGAATGTGAATGAATAACAGCGTACTTTACTCTGCTGTAGCACGTTACGAAAGAGAAGTATACTAATTAGACAATTTTGTTAATTGCTACAGTGGTACGTTATAATTTAAGGAATTTATTGCTGGTAATAAAAGACAAACGGAGTCCATGGTTGAATGAGCAAAATACTTTACGATTACTCATCAGTGGCACATGCATCATTTTCCAGTAGGTATTTCTCAATTGGTGGGTTGAATGTATGTATAAACGTGTATACGAATGTTCAAGAGCGTGCCTCCTAAGACTGCGTGCAGGTAAATCGTAGTTGCAAATTCATACCGGTTGCGCTTGATGAGTCGTGAAAGAGGCGGCTGAAGGTGTTGGTCGACACGGTGTATAACGAGAGTGTGATATTTATTACGTATTATCGTAGTGAGCCCCTATTTTCAGCATCATACTTTGTTTTTCTCTTTTCTCTACATCATAAATAGAAAAAAAATAAACTACTTATTATATACGTTGCTGAATGTCTAAGTATATATATCCCCAGGAATTCATGAAGTCATACGCATATATATAAATATTATAAAGCTTGCAAAAGAGGCACACATGTATAAATGAGTTGTAACGTCGGCGGTTCACCGACAAATTGACGAATAGATCGTTCTATCGCCCTGATAAATTACGGTTGCGTTCGAGACTTGACAGGCTACAAATATTGAATCTAATTATGATAATAGGCGGATAATCCATTTCCCTTGAAGCGGATATGAGGAAGTAGCAGCAAAAATAAAAAGATGATATAGTGGATGCTTCTAGACGGAGCATAACTCGTGACCCAGTGACGGGTGGTTCTCTTTAATTTTCCGCTTGACACGATACAGCCCACAGTGATTAAAGAAAAAAAATTTATCAAAGCTCCAATTAAACGAGGGAAAAGTGAACCATTTCTTGAGAGATATCTTTTGTATCAAATGGCAGTGGTTATTGAAAAGTAGTCAGAATCGTCAGATTGGTTGGCACGCGTGTACGACACGATCCTTTTCGAGTACGAAAACGTTAGTGCGTGCCGCAAGTGGCTGTTATACCAGAGTGTTTTACACGAAGATATACATACATAAATGCATTTGTATTTGTATACATGCATATGTTTGTATAAACATATGCACGCACACACGTGTTTATTTGGATATAAATATAAATATACGTGTTCGTAATGTATGTACGAAACAATATATAGCTATATACATGGGTTAGGGCATAGTAAAGGTAACTTATTGTCCATATGCGCGTGGATAGATGGGAACGAGAGTCCCGCTCGAGTCCAGCGGCAAGAGAGTACAAGAACGGCGGGGCTCTCTCGTCTGTAACGTGTCTCGTGCCGCATGCACATTCCGCATGCCGCGAGAGGGCGATAAAACGTATGCAGATTAAAACATTTTATTTGAATGATAATATAACACTTGTTGATGCAAGCGCGTTGGCCTAGGTTAGCATAATAAACATTATGTAGATCTCTGCCGGTCCTACATATACGTATCCATACGCTTGTATAGGTATTCATATCCCTATAGGTATGGCTATGTAAATATACCAAGAGCATATTACAGTATACATGTGTATATAAATATTCGTGATATACACGCTATTATAGGCGCTGTTAAGGACGAACTACGGTCGTTCAGTCATGCCAAATATTACACTATTTTTTCTTGTTCCATATTGCTATACATACGACAATTTTCTAAATTACGTTTCATATTTGTGTCATTTGGAATGATGAACAACCCGAATTAAGAAATAATTTTTCAATGATCGGAATATATGGCAATAGGATTCTTAGTCATTGTTCAATGATTCATGATTTTTCGGTGCACACTAGGCGAAGTTTGTAAAAGGATATCCTGAAAACGACTTTTCCTTTTGCGATTAGAATTTTTCTCGCTTATCGACAAGTCATGTAGACTGCGTTTTTTGTTATTTTGACATTTTTATGAATAACACACAGGTATTGGTATAAAAAATGTATGAATTGGTTAAGTGGCCTACGTGGCATGTTTATAGGATGGAAGAGGAAGGCGAGTGGGTACAGCGTAGCTAGCAAATTTCGCAGTTAATTGCCCGGTGTTAAGGTGAACGGGAATGCCATAGTGCATATAGCCTAATTGGACTGTCGTTGACTGCTGCTCGAGATTAGGAGCACGTTACTGCATATCTATGCACACGGGTGCGCGTTTGTGTGGGTTTATCTTGAGAGTTCTTTAAATCTCTGTGTGATTCGACCAAACCACATGCAACACGTTTCCCTGACCGTTTACTCGCATTACTTTTTTGTCTCGAGCACTTCACGGACAAGTGCACAGCAGCAGCTCATACGCGATAGTTGCTCGCTATTAATAAATGAAAAAGTTATTTTTGTGTCTTTCGCCTCGATACACAAACCTTTCGATCGATGTCACCAAAAGCCATGTGTTATTGAGGAAAAAAAAATATCATCGACGCTGCTCTAACTGAGAGTTCAAAGGGCAACTGATATTTTTTTGAAATAATTAATGAGGATTATTCTTTTGATAAATGCCTGTGCAAAGATCGACCTGTGTATACAAGTATATACAAATATACATGTGTGTATATGCTGTATGAGGTATATGTGCAAATCAATAAGCCTTTATTCGTCGTTATCAGATCCATATCAAATTTGACAGGTACTGTACCGGCTGTGGCAGCTACCTCGCAAATATGAAGAATCGTATCCATCCATACTTTTTTTTTTCTCCACATTACGTGTGCTAAGAGACTTGAAGATCTATGACCGATAATACGCACAATAATGAGTCATCATAACCGAAATTGCCTTAACCGTATCATTCGTATTTATTAACGATGATGAACTATCATTGGAGACAATTAAAATTGGACAAAGATGAATATTATTCCGATGACTTTCAAAAATTTTGCAAATATCATTTTTATCATTTTTTGTCCCTGTGTCTCGACAACGTGGCTCAGAATTCTTTCTGCACGTGGTTTTTTTTTTTTCAATTTGGCAATTCATGTCAAGGTCATTCGTATAGTGACGTATGATGCATTCTCTATGAAGAGTTCACTGCAGCATATCACAGATTTCCTCGATTAATGGGGGAGGAAATGCCCCATTGACCAAAGAGGAATGATCGAAGAATGAGGTCAAACTCTCGAAGGATCACTCTCCGAGTTCAAGGTCATGTCAGAGGTCAAATCGCAAAGACCTTTATGATCCCCACTCTCTCTCTCTCTCTCTCTCTCTCTCTCTCTCTCTCTTCTCCCCTCTTGTGCTCTCTTGTGGGATACTCTTCTCGACGACCAGCCAGTTTTCATCCTCACAGACACTCGTAGTCGAATCGTCACTTGAGCACAAGTGGTCCAGAGATAATCGGGCCCGAGCACAGGCATGCACCCACGTCCTCATACAACGATAAAGGCATCCGAAAAATCACATTCGTCAAATCACCGCAAAGATCATAAACGCGAAGGGTCGATAGGAAATTCTTGACATTGCTAAAATTCCAAATATGCGTTGAACTAAAATAAAAGACATTTCCAGGTCTTTTTTATTGTCAGAATGCCGCGGAACCAATCACTTTCTATAGATGTTCAGTTTTTCTCAACATTCACCAAAACTTTCTACGAAATTGCATTAGAATTCTTTCTTTGCGCGAATTACACAAAAAAAAAAACTGGGTGTAATTGTAGTGATAAATTCAGATCCACGTTTTGTCATATGATGAAGACTTTGAATTTTGTCATAAAATTTCTTAAAATATTCTCCTTCTGCCTTAATGACGAATGTGTACTCTCGATGACGCACGTAACATCCGCGTTAACGTCCACAGGTGTCGAAAAATTGAAAGTAATTTTAGGTGGCTTAGGCATTAAAAAACAGCTAGTTATTTCTCATCCAATCGTCGTCCTGTCATCGTAGGCCTCTCGTTGCAGTTGCTTTGCATCCAAGCACTGTTTCTCATCGTTCCAATTTTCTCCTTATATGAAAAGTTTGCAGGAACAATTTTCTCCATATGTCCTTTGAATCGAGTAGAAAATTTCATGAAAGCTCCTACGATCCAGACAATGTAAAAATAATTAGTTCGGAGTCGTATCCTATTGGAATAAATTATTTCGTGTGTCTTTTTGACAGAAAAACTTGTATAAATACAAGGGCTCATGGTTAGGCAAACACCTGCAAGTAATAGAGGAAAAAAACCGCATAAATAGTCTATAAAAGAAAGACCAGTAGTGTATTGTATTAATATCGCGGGTTTAGGAACAGATGCTGGCTTTCGCAAGCAAAGTTTGTGACAATGATTCGAGTCTTTCGTTAGCACAATGTATTTGTTAATATGTATACAAATTTCCCTAATTCAATTTGATTATAAAATATCATTTGTCAAATAAAAACTCTGGATTCAAAGTGAACGTACTAATTTAATGGAAAAAATCTTGAATTTAGCTCAATATATTTGATGTATTGAGGCCTGCCCTCGATCTATGATTTGTACCATCCCAGATTACTCCCATTCTACGATATGAGATATTTGTCGTAAAAAAAAAGACAACACGATTCTCCGTACGAAGGCCTTGTAGCCATAAATTGATATCTGAGATACTAACGATGGGGGTCGAGGGGGCGAGAGGATCGCGTTGCTGTTTCCTTTTTTGTACGATTTCTCATTCCTCTCAACCCCGTATATACTTTACAACGGTATACAGCGGCCAGCATGTATTGGCAAAAGTCCCATATTGCGTGGAACATCGTAAAACAGGAAAAGTGCTCGATCATCGGTTGGTCGTAGATCCGAGCTGCACAACCGACCGAACTAAGTACAAACAACAACAACAAAAAAAAAAAACAAGGAAAATCTGGCAGGGGTAAAACATTCATTCGCATTTCGTCGTTCTCACTTTTGGTTTTTCTCTATTTTTTCTCCCCCTTCTCTTTTCTCTCGTTATAGGGGGTTGGTCACAGGCTCGCGCCAGTTGCAGCGGCTTCGCTAATGCGTTCGAACAACAATGCAGCCGCGCGTCCACATTGCACGCGTCCTACCGCTAATTCTTCACGTTTTTTCTCCCTCTTCCTCTCTTTTTTTCTATCTGCTCTCTTTCTCCGTGTCTCCCCCTTATCCACCCTCTCGCTTCTCACTTTGAGCACAATCCCCGAGAGCTCTCCGCGTGGCTCTCTTCCTGGCTACCAAAGCATCCCCCCCTCTCCCCTTCCTCTTTCTCTCTGATTCTCTCGTATCGCCATACCACGGAATTGAATTTCAGGAAGCCCTCCCTGCTGTCGTTCTACACAGTTTTTGCCACACAAATCACCTCTCATGCTATAGCCACTCGTACGTACACGCTTTCGTCTCATTCTCGACACTTTTTTTCCAAACAATTTCCGCCCGACAATCATTTTGCCGGAATTCACCGTTATCCGGAAGAAAGATCTGTCGAAAAAACCTCGCAGGTTTTTTTAACTCGGTTTCCGAAGCAGCAACAGCAACAGTTTATTTTCCAGAGACATTTTTGGTCGAAGTGCGATTTCTTGGTGGAATCTTTATAGTCGTTCATTAACCACTTGACAAGATGAATCTGAACGTTATTATATGCAGTCTGCTGCTCATCGTCTCAATGAATTATTACGTGGAGTAATATTGAAAATTGTTATTGAAATATGGCGAATTTCTTAAATGAGAAAAAAATTCAAAATTTAGGATCGTAATCATGACAATAAAGGCGAATAACGTTTGACGCGTGGAAAAATGAGTAATGGCTTTCCTATGTGGAGCTTAGTAGACAACTCCCGGAATGCCCATCAGAGAAATGTCTTTATTCATCTCGAACTTATAGAATGATTTCTCCCAATTTGCGGAAAATCATCGCCCCAAAATGAGAAGAACGAGGATGAAATGGAGCGGGAATCGTTGGAAAACTCCTCCCCCAAGTGATATACGAAAGCGATATGATCGATCGGATATTTTTCATCGAGGCGTCAAAGTTTTGGTGCATACAGTGGCTGTATGGCTGGGAAGCACCCTCCATAAGGCTCGAGGTCTCGCGATCGCGTGATGGTAGCTGTAACGTTTCGCCGCGGGGGATTTGTACAGATTCGTCACAATGTGGCATTGTCCCTCTCACAGTCTTCTTGTCGCGAGCTCCAAATGTTTTTGTTCTCTTTTCACTCGGCATGATGCGAGCCGTATTAGCGAGCGTATAGAGTCTCGTGACGTACACGACACCTCTGTATATAAAGCGTATAAAAATACGGGATGGAGGGTGGCTTTTTACCTTGGGGAAAGGGAGGCGATATTAAATCGACGAAATTCAGTGCGTGGGTTCTCTGAAACACGTGTCGACATATGCACGATTCACTGACGTTTCAAAATATTTTTCGTACCCAATTTCGTTTCTTCCAACAAAAACTAAATAATCAGAAGCATGAGGTTGGAAAAAAGTCATCAGTTAACAAATTAGATAAATAAACAATGATTTTATTTGAATTTAAAAAAAAATCTATTTCCCGGCGTTTGAATTTATTTGATGGATAGTGTGGTGAGGAGTCCCAATTTCGTTGGGGTCCATTCGGAAAGAGAAAGGAGACATATACACTGTGAGAGAGAAAAAAGAATCGCACAGGATCATCGTGATCGTGGGGTGACGGGGGGTCCGAGAAAGGCCAGCTGGCCATGCGATCGTGTCACCGCCTTGGATTCACGCGGACTAGTCGTATTTGGCTCTAATATTATAAGCTACGTGCGTACCAGTGATGCAGATACTGTGTATATATTTTATACACTGATGAATCCCAAGGGCTATTTTTACCGATGAAAAGAAAATGCAGGCGCAAATTCCAACGTTTCAAATGAATTTTCACGTTTTTCCACAGGCACACATAAAAAACATTTTTTTTTATTGCTAAGTGTAACATTCGCCATGTTCGTAGATTGAAATTTTGTTGTTACATGTCCTTTACGGAAAGTTCTTTTTTTATACGTTCTTGTGCTTTAATCCGTCTTCGATGAGTACGTTGGAAAATTGGCCAACCGACTTAACGCGCGTGTAGTACTTGAAATCACGGTCGAATGAGGTCGAAGATGGATCTCGCAGCGGGAATTCCGAACAAGCAAATAAGTACACATGGGAAATTTTAGTGCAGGCCTTTTATATCGAAGCAAAATTTAGAGGGGGTTACGACGTACCGACAGAGAGAGAGAGAGAGAGAGAGAGAGAGAGTACCCGCTGAAAGTGTCCTCCGTCTTTTTCTATTTTTTGCTGTGCACCAGCACGTGGGTCGTCTACTGTGCTGCAAATAAGAAACAGTTTATAATCCGTAGAAGTTAAGATCGTCCTACAATGGAACCTGCGGAGCGTAATAAGGGGCGTTCAGAGGGATTACGTGTACAAGAGAGACTATGCATCAGGTATAGAAACATATATATACACACAATGCTAATGCATTTTCGTATACGAGCCATCAAGCTTCGATATTTAGAGAGTTCAGTAAGGAATTTTGAAAAGATCCTCTAGTTGTCATGTTTTTATTTTTTATTCATATAATTATCATTAATCCCAGATCTTTGTTAATTGAAATGTGATAAAAATGAATATTCTGGTAATGACTCTTTTGGGCAACCGGAGCAAACGTCGACTCAATCTTCAAGGATTATTGAGAAAAATGTAAATTCAATGGGATATGAGAATAAAATAAGCGACGAAATAACTTCATCGAAATATTTTCTTAAGTGGATATTGAATGCTCGTGTCTCGAGGAGACTTTTTCAGCCTAGAGGTAGGAAAGAAAGATTTCAGAAATCTGATCTCATATCGTCCACATACATGTTATATGTCGAACTGCGAAGAATTGAGAATACATATTGATCGTTTAGATCGTTTTCTTTCGGTAAGAAAGAAACAATTCGAGACGACATCCGCAACCCAATGAATTATTGATTCATAATGATGATATATATTTATACAAATCCAGTATGAATCGCACGTGCAAACGTGTATTATTGGATGCTGTAGAAGATTTTGTAGCCGCGGCCAATATAAGAAACGCGAGACAATCCATTGGAGTCAACTATTCCGCGCGTGTTATCACGAATGTGAAGGAATGTCGTTGACGTTTTAAGAGTATTTTTCTCCCTTCTTAGCCATTTCGTTTTTTCAGTACTACGGAGCACTCACGAGATTGTATGATTGGGTTGACGCGATCGAGAAGCTTGGCAATTGGCTTGTCGCGGTAGAGTGGAGATACGAGATGATCTCTCGCGTATGGAGCTGAGAGAGCGCGTGCTGCTCGTCGATTCGTCGTGATCTCTTCTTCGTCGTCGTTGTCGTCGTTGTTGTCATCGTCTCGCGCGCGCTTAGCGGACATTCGACATTCGCTACTGAATCAACGTACCTCTCGCGCTTGTTAGGCACTCTCGTACTCTATCTGTATAGTATCGAATGCCAGGTTACTTGGACGATTAGTAGGCGAACGTCGTTTAGACGTTAAATACGACGTTTGCGGACGTACGTAATAGCGGCAATTATCGCGTTAGTGCATGCGACTGTATTCTATGAGGTTGCTCGTCTCTCTCTCCTTATATCTCTTCGCCCCTCTATACTACCGATTCCTATACACACCTTTCACATTCGGATATATTTATCCATATGTGTATATGTGTACGTAGGTATTTATACAATTACTAAAGTCGAGGTCTTCTTTCGATCCCTCACTCCGAGAGAGCAGTGAAACCGGAACATCTCGATCGTAAATACATATACACGGTGAGCACACTCACGGCAATCACGTTTTGCCTTATTTTATGGAAACCCACAGAATTACATCACACCNTCTTCGCCCCTCTATACTACCGATTCCTATACACACCTTTCACATTCGGATATATTTATCCATATGTGTATATGTGTACGTAGGTATTTATACAATTACTAAAGTCGAGGTCTTCTTTCGATCCCTCACTCCGAGAGAGCAGTGAAACCGGAACATCTCGATCGTAAATACATATACACGGCGAGCACACTCACGGCAATCACGTTTTGCCTTATTTTATGGAAACCCACAGAATTACATCACACCAATCCGTTCAGTATTGAGCCACGATTGCGAAATCCTCTATATTCCTTTCCGTCTCCTCTTTTTTTTTTTCTTCATTTTTATCTTTTCGTCGTTTTTCAGCCTCCAAAAATATTTTTGCTCCCACGGGCAAATGCGATGAAACATTGATTCGTAAATGTCACGTCTATCTCGGAACGAAGGGGCATTCCGCGTGTGGATGATATCCGTTGCCTCCGCGGGAGTTTTCGATAGAAACCAATTCGAAAGACTATGAAAAATAGGTTGGCCTCGGAAACGTAAATTGGGAAATCACCTTTTCGTTTTTCTTCCTAACGGCAATACAGGTTTTTGAATGTTGGAATAAACAATTTTTTTTTTTTACGTATCGCGAGAGCATTTTTCGTTTAACTAGAGTATTTTACGCGGAATACAATTTCTAATCCAACGCGTGAATTTATCACATAAAAATGAAATTATTCTTTTTGAAATATCGTACATTTTTGGTCAAATTTATTTATTTATTACGAAACAGCTGGTGGGATAGTGAGAGAATAAAAATTGAAGGCTTGTACGAGATTAGAACTCAGGTGAACTCAGGGTGTGATCTATACGCATAATCCTTCGAGAACGTTAAACGACACGATCGTTTACGGATGCGGTCTGAGTGAATTTCACAATATATAGATATATGTGCGCATATAAACAAATGTGTTCAATACAACTTCTCGTGAACCAGATCGTGAAATTTTACGAGACGCTCGCAACGCAGCACAATTCTTTCGAACTTTCCCATATAACTGTATACACATATCTATTTTATTCACCCATAGACTTGTTTCGTCCCCTTTCTTTGTCATTTTTCTCCTTTACCTCTTGCCTCACGATCTATACATGTATAGATCGGGCGTGCTTTCAACAAACGCACAAAATCATAAAGAGGATCAGGAATTTCTGGTGTGGTCTTTCGTACGACTTGCAACAGCACAAAGTTACGACGACATATACACGTTTTTTAGGCTCCGTTGTACAGGAAATCTCAACTTAAAAGTTTTTTCATGTCGACCTTGGAGAAATAGCCATAAACGGCGTATGAAATATCACGAAAGATTCTATTAGATGAGACGTGTTCTTTTTTTTTTCATGATAAAAATTCGAAAGGAGTGAACGCCATGATCGAAGTATCGGGAACAAAATCTTCTATCGTAATACGGCGAAAAAAACAGTTTTCGATCGTCCAGCAGATTTTCTTGCACAATTTTCGTAACCATGTCATTTTTGGACGTGAACCTTTGGAGGTGTATTGGCAGTTTTTGCAAAAAGAGAAATAGACGTATTTAGCAGTGACAGATCGATCATTTTGGGAGGTTCGATCGTTGTACCGTCGATCCGTTTCTTCAGACAGGAAATCATCATGAATGTTAGGAAATCGCCCTGGATGGAAACCCATGGGTTTGTGGCTTCTCTGGCATAAAGACCTCAAAAAGGAGGGCGGGCGCCACACGTCGTTTGTTCGACCTGGTGCATCATACGTCATCGGCCACTGAACTCCCTTGATGGACGGTTCAAACTTTTTTTTTCATCTTTTCTCATTCCTTCGTGCTAAAGTCATTTATTCTTCAGCTCATTAACGGGTAGGTTTTGAGAATTCTTGGAGGTACGATACTTTACGAAGGACGATTAGACCTGCGAGGCTCAGCAGCGACGTTTTGTGGTAATTACCAAGGTAAAAAGAAATACTCGATCACTTTGTTTCATTTTTTTATTTTTCATAGTTCCTGAAACGTCAAAAATATGCGTTTCGTGCAATTTGACATTGAAAAGCAAAATTTCTGTTGGATCAACAAAACTTGCACTTACCGAATCATTTTGCCCTCATTCCAACAACATTTGATCGTTTCGACCACGCAATTTGCTGGCTGCAATAATGAACGTGGTGCAACGCGACAATATTATTGCTAAATGAACCATTTTGATTTTCCCGTCATATTGCGAAAGTTTTCGTTCCTTGGTGTAGTAATAAAGGTCGCGGGTTTTCAAGATATGATAGGAAGCGCGAGATCGAACTGAAGCAGCCGAAAAACTTCGAAATTTAGTTGTAGCGTAAAGGACGAGAAATCGAAGAAAGTCAGAGTGAAGCAAGCAGAAGACGAGGGGAAAAAAGAAAACGGTCACCGTGTGCTGCTCTCGATCGAATCTGACTCGACCGGTTTTGCCTGGATTCCCTAGGAGTCTCTAGTCCTCCAAGAGTCTGTCGATTCGAAGAGATGATCACGTCTCACAGAACCTTATAATTTTATATCTCCAGCAAAAAGAAAAAGAGGTACTTGCAATATATCGTGATTGCGATACGACAATTTGTCGATCAAAGTTCAATTCACGTCGTTCATTCGGTTGCAATAAAGAATTACTATGACAGCAGAGAGAAAAATGGATAATGAATGATTTACCGCGGCATAGAGCTTACTCGAATCTCAATAATTATCAGCGAAATTAATTCCTTCCATGTGTGAATAAAACGTCGAACATCAAGGTTTCGAGCATTTGCTCGTTTTTATTTTGAAATGAAAAAGAAAAAAAAATTAGTTGATTTCCAAAATATCAGTGGTTATAAAATTTCTGCATATTGTCAATGAATTTGGTCCCGCATCTTGACGCCGTAGATATGGAATGACGGCTGACCTGGATATGCGGCTGTTAATCTGTATGCAATGAAATCTCGATGGAGCAGGTATTGCAAAATAAATGCAACTGCAATCCGGTCGAGCAGTCAGCATTTTATTATTCAAGTTTCGGCGTTTTCGTGAAAACGCGGGATAACATTGATTCCTGGCTATCTCGCCGAGGGAGCAAGACACGTTCGTACTTCACTTTGCTTCCGGGGGACACGGGCATTCAAACGGGATCGAAATCCAGTTTTAAGATCAAGTTCCTTGTCCTCTTGTGTCTATCTATCTCCATGACCCTTTTTTTTTAGTTCCTATCTCTCTTTCTTTTTTACTTCTATCGCAGCTTCCTCCAGTGGTCCTAACTGGTTGTTGCTTTGCTGCAGATGCCGTAGGAATAGTGCTGGACAAAGTGGCTCGTTGGTGGCAGAAAGCGTAAAAGAGAATTGGATGGAGGGAGCGAGTTCAAATTGACCAACGGTCACTATTTTGTTTAGAAATTCTTGCCCTCGTTCAGACTTCACATGCGCGCCTGGGCTAGACTAGAAGCTTTTTTATTTGCGTAATCACGTTCCAGATGGAATTACGTTAAAAAGTTTATACGTTGATAAAAAATGGTTAATAATTGCTCGTTATGGTCGATTGATTTTTTTCTATCAATAGCAATTTGTTAATGTTGGTTTCTCATTCTTTCATCATTTTTCTCCACTCTCTTAATGTGTTCATTCCACTCACTCGTATTTGTTATTTGGCCATACGAACGTTAAAGAGAAAAGCATGACGATCGCGTGAACATTGACAATTTTATTACCTCCTCAATTCGCGCAAATAAGCGACTTTTTCGGACATACTTCGGCTTGAAAGGAGGAATTTTTTTCGTGGCACCGCATTCATCGTAAAAAAATTGTATTTCCGCATTTTCTTAGGTCCGTCAGAATTGTGTGTACTTTAGAAATTTCGACAGCCGCGTTTAAAGGGAAGATTGGTCCTTTGTGAGAATAATTTCCTCTTACGTTTTTCCTATTGCATTGGAACATCGCGTGACCTGCGTGTCATTACAAAAAGGCGTATAGCTCTGCCAGGTATCCCGGAACTGTTGCAGTACGCGGAGCATAACGAAAGGGAGCAAAATGCGCTAGTGTCGGGTAAGCGAGAAAATTGGCTTCGGGAACAATGTAAAGCATATCAGGGAACTCATCAACGTCTGAATAATTCTCGTTTTTTCATTATTTGCCAAGAGATAATCATTTAGAATTTTTCAAATTAGGATTTTTCCGAATATGTCACGTATTCGCATCGGCGACGATGTGAGAGATTCAAGAATTTTTAAATTCTGATTGGTCACAACTAATTAATTAATAGGATAATCAGCGAAATTCAGTTTCAGCTGAAAATGATGGACAGTTTATTTCGTTCCTCGATTTCCCAATCTGTCAGCTAATAAAGCTTCGCAATGAGAAATCATATCGTAATATCGTGATGGCCGAGATACATTTTCGAAAATACGTAAAATAGCGTGAAATACTTTCCAAAGGGATTTAAGTGTGCAGGAATTTTTTGCTTCCTTCACTGAATTAAGGCACGAAGCAACTGTTTGCGGACACAAGGGTTTATTCGGGGGTTAGTTTTCACGTACACAATATGCAGGTATATATATATATAGGTATGAAAGTGGACAATAATTCTCGTGGTACGAGCTGCGACGAAGGCGATCCCGAAGCGAGCGTATAATGATATTAATCAGGGCGGCGCGTTCGGCTTCCTTAAAATTGCCGGCAGGCTCAATTTCTCACTTAAAATCTAATTATACCTTCCCTCGACGAAGAAGGCCCCGAGCTTTGGAATTTCGAGTGGTTCTCGCTCTCGCAAAATTCAGCCGCGGCCACCACCAAGGCATTTCGAGACTAAGATAGAGAGCGAGCAAGAAGGAGGGAGAGAAATAACAGCGGCGCGAGATACGTGCCACCCTTCACTCTCTTTTCTTCGTGGCTGCTGCGTACCGGAGGGCCCCAACGCGATACCCACAACAGATCCTTGACCAAAAGACCGGCGAGGAAAGAGAGAAGAGAAGCAGATGAGACTGCGACAGGGAGCTGACGAGGGAGAGACCGAGAGAGAATGGTCTCTCGCACGGACCTCGCAAATTTGACCCTCCGTGTATTAAAAGGGCTAAATAAAAAGGTTGGAGCTAAGACCTACACTTTGCAAAATTGCAGTTTCCTCCTGACGGCACATCGTCGATCCTGTAACTATTGCCAATACACATTCACACGCACGAATATATCCATAGCCGTACGCATACATAAAATGATATTGGGGAGATCATAATAAAGCGACGAACGTAATAGACCGAGATGATAAAAAAAAGTCGTTGGGTCAACGAGTCAAATTTTAGTTAATCGGTACAGCGTACACCGCTTGTTGGTATAGCTCATCAAATGTAAACATCGTCACTCAATTAGATATTCAAAAAATTTGAAAGCAAATGATTTATCAAATGAAAACCGAATCGTTGGGTTTTCAGTTTTGTTCTGTTAGCAGAGGGTATTGCGCGTTCGAAAAAATGGTTACCGTTCGTTTGCTCCGTTGCGATTGAATGAAAACATGAGAAAGAAAAATCACTCGGACGTTCGGTTGCATGGGATATTTTTTGCGTCCCTCTTGTGCCATTTACAAATGATGGCAAATTTGTCAATAAAGTTTCTCATTTTCAAGCTCCTTGTCAAATTTTCAAGAGTTATACGGTGTAATTTTCTTCGAGCTGCGAGAGAAGGTGAAAAAAGATGAAAATTAAATGAAGAAAAAGGAAAAAAAAAATGCATCGTGTGTCGATCGTTAGCAAGGAACAAATTTTGCCATTTGCTGCAATAAACCTTCGAAAAAGTTTCGGCTTGTAACTTCTTCTCATGGGGAGTCATGAGTAATCGCCTTGTTAGCCCTTGCGGGCTATATGGGAGCCTCATACTCTCACTCTCTCTCACTCCAACCCTTTACTCGGTTCTTCCTACGGTTGTGTGTGCACGCCGAAGACACAAAACGAGCGTCTCAGCTCTTCAGAGCCACCTAAACGGGAAAAGAAAAGAAAAAAACAACCCGTAAGCCAGAAAACACCAAGCGATATACTCCATCGACATACAGGGCTCTCGCATAAGCCAACAGGCTTTGCAAGCCTTCGCGTTCAATGTACAAGCACATTCGGTGCTGTACATACGTCTATATACACGTTCGTATGCACACACCTATATATTACATGTGTGCGCCTTCTCCGCCGAAATAAAAAGATTAATGGGTACAGAGACTCGCGGAAAGGGAAAGAAAAAAGCGCGGTAAACCTGAGAGGCTTATCTGCTTTGCAATCGAGTACTATACGCACTCGTAATAATAAGCCATATGTATTCGCCATATTAATAAATATCTATATAAGTTGATGATATCACGTTATCGTAAAAGTTGGAATTTGAATCTGTCCTGTGCACTCATCTTGCCACCACCCCGTATTATTCATTATCTTGATGAAAACTTTTTCGAGCTTCTCCATAAACACCATACGCGATTTTTCCATAAAGATAATCCATTTCCTTGGTTGTGGAATCGAGAAAATCGATAGTTTCTCCCGTCGTTTACTTCGGGGATAAAGGTAAGGAAGTTTGTTCGAACTTTGAATTGTGAAGAATGAATGACTTTGAAATTCGTTCATTAAAACAAAATATTGAAATTTCTTGAATGAACGCATTCCAGTTGATAAACTTTCATGTCATTGGAAATTAAAGCTGGAGATTGTCACGCTATATATTGGTAGATCGATTTACATTAAGGGGGTAATCTTTTCGCTCACACACTCTTAAAACTGCTTCGTCGTTATGCCAATAAATAAGCTTCGTTAAAAAGTGAAACTTACACGAATATAGTTGCGGGTATGTACACAGGATTTCCGTTCAGATTTCCTTTTTCAACATTTTTTTCTTCTTCTCTCTTTCTCTCTTACGATCCAACAGTGGATTTTCTTCCCTTACGCCCTTTCGCTCTTGTCTGCCTCTTGATCTTTCTTTTGGTCTTTGGTTCTCTAAAAAAAAAAATGTCTGTACATGTTCACTCGAGTTTTGCTCATCGGAAGAGTGAGGGAGAAGAGAATGGAAGGGAAAGAGAGAGAAAGATCAGTTCGCAGGTTACACGTACCGCGGGCGCGTTTAACACGCACACTCGGTGCGTGTTGTTCCTATAACTGTGAGAAAGAATAAAAAAGGGCTGTAAGGAAGAAAAAGGAGAGAAGGAGGAACGAGAGGAGGAAAGCTAAGCAAGGCCACTGGGGAGTAAAGAGGAAAGAAGTCGCGTGGCCCCATATCTTAAGAGTTAACCCAGGGGGGTCCGAGACGGACAGCGAATGGGGACTAACACTGTTTTATCGTGTAGCCAATTAATAACATCTCTGCCCTTTTCTCTCTCTCTCTCTCTCTCTCTCTCTCTCTCTCTCTCTCTCTCACTTTCTCTTGCTCATGTTCGCAGAGTTTGAATTCTCAGCGCGGCAAACTCTCAACTCTCTGTCTCTCGCGCGCGCGCTTGTACTCACCACCGGCTTCTTATATTCGCCTTTAGGAGAGAAAAGATATCGCTTCGAAGATATTATCCTTCTTGTATGAACCAAGAGAGGCTTCCTTAGACTCGCGCCCGGCGTTTTTAACCCGCCCCGGCGCCCACTATGCCCCCAGAAGGTATAAGAAAGTCAGGGAGAGCGACTGAGACGAAAAGAAAGAGAAAAAGATGCACACACACACACAAGAGGATCACCAGGCGTGGAGAGTCACATTACTCACTCCACACCTTTCATGAGGGATATTTTCTACATTCGAATCCGCAGTTTGGCCGCTAGGAATTATTATTACATATCGTAAAATAGAACTACCATTTTTTTACCATCCCAATTATTTTTGGCATCCATTTCCCACGTTTTTACGTTTCTTTGGTTGTTTTTTCCTGTCCATGAATATCGATCATTCCGGTAAATCATTAGAAAAGCCTCAAAAATATAAAAACAATTTTTCTCTAATTTTCGCTTGATCGTTGAATCGTTCAATAAATATAAAGAATTTTATTTTTATTGTTACGAAATATAATCCTTTTCGATGGTAATCCTAGATTTTTTAATCGGCACGATATTTATCCGTACGAGCGATTTTTCTGAATTAATCGTCTCCATGTATTCATCCACATCGATATATCCCCATGCATATTCACAATGAGGCGAGCCGAGAAACAATAATTCAATCGAAGCAAAGTCAAGGACATGCAGTTGCTGCATGCATGCTGCACTGGAGCACGTGCTAATCAAGAGAGTGCGAAAGTGACACGAGTATATAATACAGGTGCGTGTGTCACTCTTGAGAGTTCGAGCACGCATCTAAATTTACAATCGCCTTCGCAATCTGTACAGGGTGTCCGAACTATAAATCTGACAATTTTGAATTTCAAAATTCCCGAACATCGCCTTGACCTGGCTGCAATTTACAAACGGAAATAAAAACGCAACCCGGATTTTTTGAAATGGAAACTTTCAGTTTATTGCTCGATTTTCCTTTTGACGAGAAGAAATTACTCCTGAATTGCTCCGTTATGCCTTTTGAACGGTAAAATTTTAGCCAATTATGTCAAAAGAATTTGTTCAATTCTCCGCATCGAACTGAATTTGTAGCATTTTAAAGAATTATTATTGCGACAAGGACATGCGCAATTTTTATTGTAAAAGTGCTTTGATTTCGTACTTTCGGAAATTGTGCACGCACCGTTGAGACACCCTGTGTATCGATGTGTATATAAATTTGCCCAAGATGGATAGTCGATTAATCTCTCTCAGTGTTCACGTCTGTCTCGCTCAATCTCTTACCAGAGCGTCTCTCGTTTGTTGCAGATCGCTCAGAACGAAAAGAGGGAATGACCGGCGGAACAACAAATGGAAAGGTGTCCGATCGGTTGTAACACACTGAGGCAACGAAATTACGTCTCTACTCTACGACCTTCCTCTTCCATTTCTTCGACTTTGACACCCATCCATCTCACTCTCTTCGTACGTACAATCATGAACCTCGAAAGTCATTTCCTCTCTTTGAATGTCGCACCTGAATTCCCGATTCGTAAGTGCGCAGATTTTACAATGATCGATTTAAGCTCAACCGCACGTACCGATTAAAAAAGTGCAGACTAAAAAATGATATACATAACAATAGACAATTATCTTATGTCGATGTTTAATAAACACGCTGTAAGGAATGTGGGACGTCATAATAATAAATACGATATTTTATCTAACAACCACAAGTATTTTTTCAAATTTTCAATTGTTCGTATTTTTCCTGTCCACTCCTAAGTGTCCCGATAACGAATTCCTTCATGGAAAGCTCGAAAATAATATTTTGCAAAAAAAAAAAGACAGACTCTCAAACACTTCAGGGGGAGTTACGAAAGTTGAAAGTTTCGTCACTGGGAGTCACGCGAGAGTTTTCTCATAAAGTAGGCGATACTTTGCATCTGTGATTCTGTAATTAACGAAAGGGTTCAACAGCTTTTTTAATCTCTCACCCTTCCTCCCTCGTTTTTATATATTCTCCTTTTCTTTCGCCCTCCCCCTTTTGCTTCATAGTCCGAACATATCTTTTAATTTTACTCAGAGCTTCCAGCTACACAACGTTGAGTTAAATGCCTCTTTCCACACCCGTTGACAACGCCTTTGATTTATACCCGCGTGTTCATTTTTTCTTCTTCCACTCAACTCGTTGCCTTTTTTTTTTCTTTTTAATACCCACTAGTACGGTTGGGCCGGTGCACAAGTGTCGCCACTTGTCATTTTTTCAAGTAATTGCAGCCAAGATCTGATCAGCGAGTTGCCAGAATTTTGCCATTTTTTAGAATTACACTCATCGTACATTTTTTAAACTCAAATTTGTTCATTTTTATATGCAAAAAAGTTCGTAAAAGGCGTACGTATTATGACGTAGATTTTTTTAGCTCGGAAGTGCACCGAATTGAATCGAATCAAGTTGATCGATGTGAAAAGTTTAAAAAAATATATTGCTAGTTCGAAAATTCGATTTTCACTGAGTTTGTCGATAATTTTTCATTCGTTGCGAAATGGAGTACAGAAAAAAGAGAAAAAAAGGGAACAGCCGTGTCCACACTGCTGGCCGAGCTGCTTGGCGAGGCGCCTCCGCCAGTGTCGACTCGTTTAAAGAGAAAAAAAGGACAGACGCACACAATGTACCTATATATATATATAAGCTTAACGCTTCTAGCGCAGATTTTCGAAGGGGTGAGAATCTGCTGAGCCGCTGAAACCAGGGGGAGGGGAGCGGGCCACAGAACTGACTGTATCTCGTATAAACTCCGCTACAGTTGTATCTGTACCGGGCTGTATACCTATATATAGAAGTATTATAGGCAGAGCAGGAGAGGGTGAGAGGGTGAAAGGAAAAGCCGGCCGTCATGGGACTACGGACTGGTCGCGTTCACGCTTAACTCGGGATTTCAGACTCGTGGGGTAGTTAACCCCCCTCGCTGCTCCCTTCTTACCCTCCGATGGGTTATGAAATGACTTTATGGCAGATCAGAGGCTTGCTTTAGATTGCGCGAAGGGGGTACGGAATCGTCCAGACAGCCAGTCAGATCGTCCTAGTTAACCGGCATATATATTCCCATATATACTTATCCGTATAAATGTGCATATGGGCTATTTCGTGCCAAGCTCGATGATGTTTGGACAAGGGTTTTTCCTCGGATTTTTTTCTTTTACGGGGAACGGGCGGTTATTAAAACAAAAAACTAGAAAAACATCGCAAAATTCTTTTTTCATGTTTTTTCTCCTCCCTGCAAATCGACCCTCACGTGTAATGTCTTGCTCGCAAAATCATCTCACTCGGTATGGAATATCCTTTATTTATGTATCGCGTTCATATATTTTGATTTCGTGAGGATCTTCCCCCGTGGCGATCCTCGCACTAGCCTGTCATCCAGATCCTCTTCCGTCACGGGGGCGTAACCGAGAGAGAAAGTCCTCTGCTCAATCCGAGGGTCGCCCCGCAACACCCGGGCAAGGGTGACAACGAGTTTGTCAACGAGAAATCGAATATTCTTTCGACACTCTGTGTGGCCAAAAGAAACAAATATATATACACGCGAAATCCAATGAAAACTTTGAACGTCGATTTGTCGATATTAATTGATCTATAATTCAAGATTATCATTCATTTATAAAAATTATCAAACATTTGAGCGATCGTCACTTTATCTGCTATATCTCGATCGAGGATAAATATTCTATGGATCAAAGTTTATACAACGTGTTTGAATCGGCAAGTTCGAAGGAAAAAATACTTTTCGAAATATTTCATATTTTCGTTTCAGTTCGACTTTGTCATGGATTCTACTTCCTTTTGTTATATTTTCCTCTTCAACTATTCCGACGACGAACGATGGTGAATGAAGGAAAGCCGAACGATAAAATCGTTAAAATTTTGCAGGTTACGCCTTTTTGTTTGTAAACAAGTTGTAGTCATTACCATGCTTTCATATTTATGTAAGAACTGGCGGAGTATACACACGCAGACGAAGTTGTGCACACGCATGGCCTACAATCTGTGTACGGTTAGATACCGTTACGTTTTACGAGCGAGTCGCGCTCGATTTATCTTTGATCGCGCGTGATATCGCGCGTTCTGACCTTTACGATCATCCGCTGTTCCATTCTCGAGCTACACGCGCCTGTGTTTTCGATTTTGTTGTTTTTCAAATTTATTCGTTAAGAGTTTACAAAAAAATGATGAGGCTAATTCCCAACATAAATTTACACTATCCTGGATCAACCCTTCGCATGTAACTGGTCTGCCCACTCGCGATCGAGATAAAAGGCCCAATCGGACCCGGCGCAATGGAAATAATAAACAAAATGTTAAGGATATCACGAATTCAAAGACAAAACTTGCCAATCACGTCCATTGAATTCCGCAATCATTGATTCCTGTCGCAACAAAGGCACTTTTTGAGAGATCTGGGAAAAGGAAAACCTGAGAAAGTCGATGGTCACGCAAAGTAAAAAAATATTGAATAAAATCGAAAAGCCACGAAGTAAATTTGACAAAAAAGAAACTGGCAGGGGTTTTCAATTCCGTCTTTGTCGAGGCACACAATTCGATCAAGCACCTTCAAAGTCCTAGGAAAATGACTTCAGAGAAAAAAAATCGCAACAAGCTCCAGCAAATTTCGAAGCGAATTCGAAGCCATGCTTGAACGATCTTGCAGGGAACCTACTGCGAATCACTATGACAATGCACATAACAGGTTGCGTGTTTCCGGAAGTTTGTAATTTCCTGGTCTGCCGCAGGAGAGAGAACTGGCCAAGGTGAAGGGAAAGGGCCGAGGAAGATAAAAGAAGTGATCATATGTTATAGTTGCGACGATTTCTCGGTGGTCGCGAGAGTTTGAGCACCTCTCTCGGTAATTCTGCGTAACCGTGGCTACTGGTGCTGCTTGATGCTGGTTTTCGTATACTCTGCTCTGGTGTGCTTGGTTGCGGGGTGGCTAAAGCTGACGCAGTGGGGTAGGTGGTCGCGGTATGCCCGGTAGCCAATTCCCGGCTCGGAGCTCGACTCGGCGGGTCCATTCATCGCCGAGGACTACGTGACCGGTTTACCAATCCCGCAGCAGCCGTGCTACTCTCCCTCTCCCTCTTTCTCTCTCTCTCTCTCCCTCGTTCTGCTCTTCTTTCCTGCAAAACGTGCTGCTGAGGCAAGTTGCGAGCTTCGGAGCCTCCAATACATTTATCTATATATGTGAAAAGCGGCACATGAGCACATTCGTTCTATGTATGCGTATATGTGTGAAAAACAAATATATCTATACGGTCAGATGGTTTTCTCGTAGCCCTATGCGTTCGTTCTCTCGCTCATAGACTCGTACACAGACGCATATACATTAATATATACGTACAGCATCAAACGAATTTACTGACTCCACGTACGATGCCCTCTACCTTTTTTACTCGAAACTCCCGAGTTTACCTGGTGCGTCCGCGTGGACGCGTACACACCGAACAACCCCTATCTATTTTTTTGTTGTTGTTTTTAAATCGTATATGTGCCCGGTGGATTCTTCTTCGTGATACGAACTCTCTGGACTACTGATTCGCCGTTGCAATCATAAACACGTCAGCCGCGCAATTACAGTATTATAAACAGATGTAGCATATCCCGGAGCAAAGCTAACAATCGAAACTATCACCGCGGTTTACGTGCATAGCGCTATCAACGATCTCGCTTACTATCTCCAATCTCAGTTGCGTTTTTGTATTAATGATAACGCGTGAATTAACGTTGCGTCTTTTCGATCAGGATTTAACGGATTTATCGTCGTTTTATAATTTATTTTGAATTCTCTATCGCGCAGGTAGAATCGCCGTGATTTTAAAGGCAATTCGAAAAATATGTTTTTTATTCGTTGCTCAGCTTAATTTATGCCGTAGAAATTTTTCAAAAGATTTTCCAACAATTTTCATTTTTGCTGATAGATTTTTTTTTATGTTTTTGAAGCTTACGGAATGTTTTGTCGATTTGCAACACTTTCAGGGATTTCATCAATATTTAGGGCAAGGATAGAAATTTGGTGGCGCTGGAGAGGACGGGAGGATGGCCGGGATGCTAGGCATTCGGGCCACGAGAGAAACACGAAAGAGAGGATGAGAGAGAGAGAGAGTATAAAAATGAAAGAGACCCGCTTTCTCGAGAAAATCGAGGTCCCCGTACCATATCAACCGTACAAGTCATTGTCGCCCTGCCTTCTTAATCTGCATACAATGCCACAGAGACACACGCGTGAATATACACTCGCTGTTCGCTAGAACCGCTTCGCAGCACGTCCTATCATCTCGTAATATCGTTTATCACCGCCGTTCAAACCCATCGTGAACATTTATAATAATCCTTGCGCGCGTCGACTTTGCAATGGACAAAAAAGGAAGAAAAAAGCTTGACGCTGAGAAAACGTTATGGCGTCGACTCTCTGACGTCTCGCACACGCCACTCGTACACACCGACAAAACCGTTCGTACTGCATCATTGGTCCGCCTCTTTCGCCCCCGCTGGTACAAACCCTCTCGTACATTACAACCAACTTGAATTATTTAATTAATTTATTACGATCAAACGGTAAACTTGTCGATACTTGATATACAGTCATCTTCGTGCCACAATAATTAATCAGCTACTGCATCGGATGCTTCTGACTTTTACCCATCGAGACAAATTAATCGGAAGTAATGTCAATAATATTCCGTATTTTTTAGGGTCGAGTAGAAAAAAAGATGGTTGCAAATTTCGATCAAATGCTCTTCGATACATTTGTAATTAAGCTAAATAATTGCTTTTCCCTCGCAACGACGAAAAAATGTATTATTTACATATGTTGAGAATTTGAAAAATTGTAAAAATTGAAGATTTATTCAAATCGTAAATCAGAGAAAAATACGATATCGTTAGAATCAATCGACCTAGTGCGAGAAGCAATTTAATTTAATGTTGAAATGGGGGAAACCCAGCAATTAATATGATCGAAGGAGCAGAGAGATCGCGTTCTTGTCAGACAGATTGGCAATCATCGTTTCGTTCGGCTGTGTAGACACCCACCCCAAATTCTTCATATATATAGATAAATATATTTTCTATGTATATGTATACAACGCTCTAGATTTCTCATCGGGAGTACCGTATGCGGTTAGATACGCGCGCGAGGGCCCCGATCATAACTGTTAGTGCTCACCCATTTCGAACTGAATAGTGGCAACAGTTGCGGTTTATGAAATTAAATTGGTCTCGACGACTGAACGAAACGGGAAAGAGAGACAGAGAGAGAGAGAGAAAAGAGAACAAACGAACCGCGTCTCACTACATTCGCGTTCCAAGGGTTGGCTGATCGAGCGAAGTTTAAAGGGCGTTACAAAATATGCGAAGTGAAAAATCAAAGGGAAGAAAAATGTGCGGTTTTTCCGATTGCAATTTGTTTTTCTAAGAGGTATCTCGAGTAGCTGTCATTTTTAATTAATTATCATGATTGTGGGCACGTTGCGGATTAATGCAGCGGTTTTGTTCAGGGCGGAAGCAAAGCTCGAAATTTACTTCAACAGATCCACCCCCGTCCCATTCAACTCCGAATAGAGCAACGACGCCTCAGGATGCATATGAAAAATGAGAAAGACCGAGAGAAGACAGGTCGAGGGTGAGCTACTTATTATTTTGAAGCGCCCTCTATAAAGTCTCCGAGCCAACACACGCCCGGCCACGTGTATAATATCCAGGACGAGGAGTGCAGCCACTTTTATCTCTTCTATTAACCCCCCACGAGAGGTAATTAAATTAAATGATCCACGGGCTCCCTCGATCATATCCGCCGGCGTATTCTCTCGCTATACAACACTACGTATTCCTATTTATATACTTATATTTATTCAGCTCTAGTATACGCTGCAATAACTATACAGTGAACTTGAAACCCGCGTCCACCACTTTCTGTATTTTATTTCATTTCCCCCGACTCTCTCATCCCGGACTGTAGTAAACGAAATATTAACTCATCATGCAGTCTCAAAAATGACACGCGTTTTCTAGTTCTAAATATTTATATTTCGATTCGGAAATTTTATTGAAAAAAAAATTACGCGTGGTTTTGAGAATTTCTAAACATTCTTCATCATTTTGTTCGTGACGAAGTGTTAGTAATAATTAAATTCGTAGTGATGCAATTTTGAAATTGAACTTTTTGTGAAGAGTCGATGTTTTTGAGCGTAAACTTGAGATACGGAGAACCGAGTCTGAAGCCTTCGAGTGATATTTTGCGAAATACATTTATGTGTATGTATAAAAATATAAAAGACACGTGGACTTGGTCGTTACCGGTGAATCAGGGAGGAAGAAGATTCGGGAAAAGGGCAAAATGCAGCTGGGGCGAAAATGGCAAGTATTTTTGAAGCATAAAGAAAAAGAGCGAGAAAGCGAAAGAGGGAAATTGTGCTCGCAGAGTTAGTGCTCGTTGGCAGTATATCAGTGTTCAGCTCTGGGCGAAAGTGTGCTTTCTCGCCCGTTGGCTCTTCTCTTGTCTCCTAGGGAATCGTCCCTCTTAGGGGGGTTGCTACATCCCCATTCCCATACATGCCGATGTAGAAACACGAAGCTACATATGCACCGTTCGTTCCACGTTGGAACGGCGTACGTTGGTTCGCATAAAAATAGGTTTACAGCCTTTTTGAGTTGAGATCATCGTGTACGCACACATCTATATAGTTCGGGTGAAGTTGTGTATATCGGGATGCCGTGCTCACGTGCCCTTCTGCGCGGGAGGGCTCGCCCTTGCGCTTATACAGGCAGAATTCCCGCAGGAGCTGCGTGCCATTTTGCATAAATCGCGAGAGACACTCGGTTGTGCGAGAAAACCTTCGCACATGGAGATTTTGGCGAAATACGTTCAAGTCCTCCATCCCTTGCTCATTCTCCTTTTATTTCTTACAGCTTGCATGCACGACGGCAACAAGCAAGGTTCTCTCAAATCAGGAAAGACAATCTCATGGTATTCTCATTATTCCTGACGATTATAACGTCACATGAGAGTTACATTCTTTGGTTACACGGGACTCGCGGTTATGCTTCGTTTCCACATCGATCAGATGGTTGGCGAAGAAGCCTTGACAAGCAATTATGGTTTTATAATTGAAGGGCAATGTTTCGCGAAACTCATTCCAATTGGGGTGTCTTTTTTGATGTTGTCACAGAGTGGCAATCCGGTTGCGCCCTTGGCATAAAGTAGCGATTGCTAAAGGTACGAGTGCTTGACAATAACTGCAATATGTTTCACTCTGTCTCTTCTGTGCTCTTCGTCCTCCGCTACGACATCACCACGAGAGTCATACTGTTTTATAGCCCCCTACTGACGATAACTTCGAGCTAGCTAGTCCACCCCGTTTTGCGAGAGTTCTATTTGTGCCCGTTTATATCTACGTGTCTATGGGTGTTGTTGACTTTTGGTGGTTTCTAGAGAATGACATTTGAGATTTCTGTGTGGAACGGGAATCGAGGCAGTGCAACCAAAATATCTAGAAAATCGTTGAACGAAAAAATACAATTGGAGAGAAAATATAAGACGAAATAATCGTTGCGAGGATTCCAGTCAACAAAATGCGACTGGGCGTCCGGTCATTTTTTATGGAACATTGAAGCGAATCGATCCGAAGCATTCATGTCGCCCCGAATAAAAAATTCGAACCAAAAAAGATTTTGGGTCAATCCTCTCGTCTTCATTTTGCTGATTGAACATTCACTTTCGAGATTTTTAAAACTATAATCACACAAAGCTTTAGGGTAAACGTTCGTGTGAGAAAAAAATTTTGGAAGTAATGCATTGCCAGCGTGCGCTGATGGTAGATTTGTTTCGCATCTTCTTCGAGTGTCGTATCCAGAAATTTAAAAGCTTTACGCAACTCGTCTACGCACACATATCGATTTATTCAAGTCGGTGTTTCACTCACTGATACAAACGCGTGTATGTGAGTGAGTTATGACGATAAGTTAAAAGATTAACCTTGCTCATAGCTCGCTGGTTTCGTAGGAAGCCATGTCCCAGAAGTTTTTCGGGTCCTGGACCCCGGGCACTACTGTAACGAATGAGGACGTTTGATGGTATTAATTTATGCCTAGTTTGGTAACACGGATGCTCTGTAATATACGTGAAAGATATCGAGCCAATCGTGCTTTTCACGAGAACAGTTATAGCGTTAAAAAATAAATACACACACACACCTGCACGCCAAAATCAGCAAAAAGCGGATGAATCCAGGAAATGGCATTTTGGTTTGATGAAACGTTTATGAGAAATAATCTTTTCCAGACTTTGCTTCACTCGAAAGCTGAATTGCCGATTTCGTTGATGAGTGAAATTCATATAGATTTTCCGAACTTACATAGAGAAGCTACTGAGTAGACGAGTTCTCCTGCTGATTCCCATCGAACGACATGCTACTCATTCGTAGAGTCTGAAGTCTGGAATAGATGGCTATTAAGTTCGACAAAGTCTGATATATTTCAATGGATATACTTACGACATTATAAATGACGCTTAAGAATATTCGTAGGTTAACGGTGTCGCCACGTGATTACCTTTGAGCATGTTCCAAGCACCTGTGAAATATTCTAAAACATGTTGATTCTAAAATGTTGTATAAGGACGTCGGAAAACAAAAATTAATCTTGGTAAACAGCGTGTGAATTTGTTTTTCTACTGATACGGATAGAGTGACGTAGGAATGCGGAATTAAACTCGTTTGACATTCTTTTTCCTCGCGATGTTGTGTGCTGAGATTTAACTTTTGGAAAAGTCACATCAGCTTTTTTTTCCTCACAACTCTCGATCGATTAGTTCAGCCTGAGGTTAAGTTTACTCGCGCGCGCGTGTGTGTCTGTGTTTTCTTAAAAGCGAATCTCTTGCCCAGAGAGAATCGAGAACGCTCTTTCGGCTGTTGCCTCGTGTTGGATCGACTAAACTCACGATTTTATGTGCATTCCGACACTGAGGAGCTCTCGTTTCCTCTCTCCTTCGCTCTCTTTCTTTGCGTAGCCTCGCTTGATTCCTCTCCTCCTTCGATTGTATATTATATACCCATAGATTCGTGTGTGAGTGTTTTTTTTTACACACATGTGATCATCTGCCATGGGGTAACCATTGAGCTCGCGCCCAACCATGAACCGCAACTATTTTTCGGCTATATAGGCCCCCCTTCCCCTCCTCCTTTCCTCTTCCTCTTATTCGCTTTCCTTGTCGAATGGAAATCAGGTTTTGGATCTTTCGAATGTGATTCCAAGTTGAAGTGGGTAACCTTCTTCGAAATATCACCAGATGCGACTGTATTCTGCCGAGAGAGGCCTCCCTGCGCACGTGTAAAGACCAAATTGGCAATACCTTGTTCTAATTTATTTCAATCTTCACATAACAACGATGCAAATAGTTTTATGACTTCTGTCCATTTTGTTGTTCGAAAGAAACATCAATCTTATAGCAAATCGAACATGGAAGAAAGTTCGTCTTGTTTTTATGCTATTTATAGAAACGACTAAATAAATAATTCGTATGTGTACGATCAGTAGATTTATTGCAAATTATTGATGATGGTGACCTGAGGAGAAATTTATGTAAGAATCAGAGGAAGAAATATGAAATTGGGGCGAGAAGAAGCGTGTAAACCGGGGTGGCGTTCGGTGTGTGGCCATAAGAACGTGTCCGTCTCTCTTACTCTCCTCCTTTCGTGATTGATAGTGATTTGGCAGATAGCGATCGGACCTGACCCGAGGATACTGCCGCGAGTTCCCTTTCTCTCTCTTGCTCTATTGCTCCACACGCGGGGGCTCTCAGCCATATCTCACATGGGGGCCACATCCACAAGCCCTCAGGATGGAAAATCGACTTGAGTCGCTTCTCCAACCTGAAGAATTTATGTATACATATATTCTTTTGGTTCGGGCTAAATAACCACTTACCGGTTTCTCTTAATTATTTTCTATCCTGTTTATCGATATATACATACAGACCCAAGTACATCGCAGCGCTCAGAACGTTTCTTCCGGCTTCACAGCATCCAACTTTGTTCATTGCTCTTCGCATGCCTTATTGCTCGGTATATGCACATGTCTACTAATCAATTTTACTGGTGATTATAATTCCGATTAAAACAATTTTTTAAAGAATTGCTCAACGGATAAGTTTACCTCGAAATTCAGTGCCGAGTCCGGGTTTCCCTGATGACATGGTTTTTCTGAACCGATTTGTATATTTGTGAAGACGTTGTCGCACGTTTGGGGATACCTCGAGTACAACAATGTCTACGATAAGGCATCGCAGTGATACGAAAGAAAAAGAGAACAGGGTTCGTATATAAACGATCTCTCTGGGCAGGAGGTGTATCGCGCCTCTGGTGGTGAAGATCCAGCAATGGGCTATCGGGGGTACCGATCTCATATACGGCCTACGTGTGGGTGTCCAAAATTCGTATGTATATCCGTTAAGTACTCGAGATAGAGAAAGATGAGCCAAGTGTGGCCTACATCATAATACACTCCCCGTAGAGAAATCCGCCCCCGTAGACGAGCACCTCACTAGACACCTTCTTAGCCACCCATTCAATATCCTATATAAACGATAACCATCGCAAACCCCACCTTGAACTTGCGTCCTCTCTCTTTCTCTCATTTTCCTAACTTTCAAATCCTGCGTCCATTTCAATCGGAGTCAATTTTCACTCTCACCTCGGTCCCCGAAGGCGCACCCAATTCCCAACTAAGACGTGATGCGGACATAGATATTTTCTTCTACTATTTGCATTCTCATTTTTCAACATTTCGTATATTCTCTTATTCTCCGGTAGCCAAATACTTTCTCCGATTTTTTCAATAAAAATAAATTCCACGCACTTAATGAGATACCCCGTAAAACAGTTAATTGACGAAATTTTCTCGATCTGCATGAGTTCCTGGATCACCTTAACCTGGGACTTCGAAATCCGAAAAGTAGCTTCAAAGGCCATAGTCGAAAGTTATATTCGGAAGGTCATTGGTATTCCCAGCTCGAAATCTTAGTCAATCAAACGTTCGTTATCGGTTTCCAATTAAAACGGCTGGATGCTTTGGTGCGGTCCGTTCAAGTTTGTCGATATTTATAAACTGTCGTTGACACATTTCGTCACAGCGGTTCCGGAGATTGTTACTCGCTCAGGTCGGTCGTGACGGCTCGCTGAAAAAACATTGCTCAACGAATTCTAGTCAGGGGTGAAAAAAATACGCGGTGCGGACTATGTATAAGCGAATTTCTCATTCAGTACATAGTCGTTGTTTCGTCTCGCATTGCTTGTGCGTGGCTGTAATCTATAGCTCAGTAAATTTTGTAAAGTCTTCCAATCATCCCTTGCATTTTCATGCAAACTCGAAATGTACACACACTCATGTATTTAGTTTTAAAATACACACATAACACATGCGTGTATATAGGAGAGACCCTCCTCTCGCGTCGCAACGGCTGCTGCGTCTTTCAATGCTGCGTTTCTTCTCTCATGTTCGTTTGTGAGTCTTTGCTCTCGGGCACGTGAATTTTGTATACGTATCGTTACAATGACGTGTTCGCGCCCTGAAGGTACGAATTCACGCTCGAAGTGAACTTTTCCGTGCATATCATTAGGCTTCCGTGAGAGAGACGGAGCGAAACTCTCGGAAGGGTCCATGCGTCTACGAGCTTACCTGAGACATTGTACACAAATATGTACACAATATATATAGACCCGCGTATATAAGTACACACGACGATTTCCATATACACATGTAACGTATGTAAAAAAAGGTCGTAACCCCTGAGCTGAAAAACGCAGAGTATTGCTCTTCTGTTTGCCGGCAGTAAATTCGTAGTGGATGAACGTGAATTCCTTCACCAGTCGAGAAGCTGCACACAGAGAACCTGCGTCCTTCAAACCTTCCGTTTTCTCTTCCGCATCTCTGCAACGATCAAATACATTATTTCAAATATACAATTGCGAGATTTTTTTTTCGACACAATCGTTCGCCTATAGTCGTGCGATGTTTCGACGATTCCATTCCGTGCGCCGGTTATGTCTGTTAGAGGCAAAAACGACTGCAAGATCGATCGCGATTCAAACACAGACAAAATATCGATAATTCCTGTGAAATTTTCTGAAATAAAGTTCAAAATCGTGGCGGTTACGGAAACTATTGGAAAATAATTTATTAATTTTTTTTCGAACAAGTTTTCCGATAAAAATTGTCCCAGCGCTGGCGCGTTTACGTTTTACGTTGACAATCGTTTCGGAAAATATTGAATGGAGTAATTTTTCGGGGAACTTGTTTCCTTGGACAATTAAAAAGTTCATGAAATACGGGAAGGGGGTCTCGTTGAAAAAATACAGTTTGGTCACGGGTCGAATGATAAGTCAGACGCTTTTACAAACTTACATTACATATGAGAAGGGTATGAAAATGCTTGGCGTGTAAACTGTCCAATAAGTAAGAGCCCGAACACGGGGCCAAGTTGTAGGCCCACTGGGCTCTTTATACCTAGTGAATATTCGTATATACATATATCCACGATGTGGTCGGTGGCCGTTTGTGAAACGGATATAATATACGTCCGTTGATGCGATATATAGGCATATATACCAGCACGAACCGAAAAGTGTGCCCTGTTCGTCGGCAGGTAACCCGCGGCCACTATAAAGAATATCCCTGAGACAAGAATAAAAGCCAGTTGACTTATTTGGGGGGGAG